>CM022302.1:105152599-105654403 GCA_011799875.1 Thinopyrum elongatum
TATAATACCACGGTTGAAGCGTCTGTTCAGAAACAAAGAGCATGCCAAGTTGATGCGGCACAGAGAGGACGTAAGAAAGACGGGAAGTTGAGAGCACCCGCTGACAGGTCGCAGTGGGAAAAATCGAGAGAAAGTACTGGGAGGAGTTTGCAGGTGACGCAAGGAACGTATGGTTTGGTTTACGCGCGATGGCATTATCCTTTTTGGGGAGCAGAGCAGCAATCACAGCACCTGGCCCATGACTCTATGTATCTATAAACTTCCTCCTTGGCTGTGCATGAAGCGGAAGTTCATTATGATGCCAGTACTCATCCAAGGCCCTAAGCAACCCGGCAACGACATTGATGTGTACTAAGGCCATTAGTTGAAGAACTTTACAGCTGTGGAAGGAAACGGTGTACGTGTGTGGGATGAGCACAGACAGGAGGAATTTGACCTGATGCGTTGCTGTTTGTAACCATCAAAGATTGGCTGCTCTCAGTAACCTTTCAGGACAGACAAACAAGGGAACCACGCATGCTGCACTGTTTAGCTGACACCGAAAGTATATACCTGGACAAATGCAGGAAGAATGTGTCTGGGCATCGTCGATTTCTTCCGACCAACATCAATGTCGAAAGAAAGGCAAGCATTTCAAAGGTGAGGCAGATCACCGGAAGAAGCCCGCCATGCGTAACGGTGATCACGTACTTGCTATGGTCAATGATTTACACATAATCTTTGGAAAGGGTCCCGGCGGACTATTGTTCCGAGATGACGCTGAGGGACGCGCACCCATGTGGAAGAAGAAATCTATATTTTGGGACCTACCCTACTGGAAAGACCTAGAGGTCCGCTCTTCAATCGACGTGATGCACGTGACAAAGAACCTTTGCATGAACCTGCTAGGCTTCTTGGGTGTATGGGAAGACAAAAGATACACTGGAGGCACGGGAGGACTGCAAAGTTTGCACGAAAAGACGGCATGCCTCCAAAGCAGTATGAAGGTCTGCCAGTTACGCTCTTACCAAAGAAGAGAAGGAAATCTTCTTTGATACCTGTCAGTATGAAGGTCCCGTCTGGCTTCGTCCAATATAAAGGGAATAATAAATATCCCAGAGAAAAAGTTCCAGAACCTAAAGTCTCATGACTGCCACGTGGTTATGACGCAACTGCTCGGTTGATTGAGGGGGGTTCTACCGGAAAACGTTCGATTAGCCATTGTGAAGCTATGCGCATTCCTCAATGCAATCTCTCAGAAGGTGATCGATCCCAAATCACCAAGGCTAAGGAGTGATGTGGCGCAAAGTCTTGTCAGTTTCGAGCTGGTGTTCCCACCATCTTCTTAATATCATGACGCACGTCCTAGTTATCTAGTCGACGAGATTGTCATTCTGGGCCCTGTATTTCTACACAATATGTTCCCCTTTGAGAGGTTCATGGGAGTCCTAAAGAAATTGTCCGTAACCGCGCTAGGCCAGAAGGAAGCATCTCCATGGGCCATCAAAACGAGGATGTCATTGGGTTTTGTGTTGACTTTATTCCTGGCCTTAAGAAGATTGGCCTCCCTCAATCGCGGTATGAGGGGAAACTGACTGGAAAAGGCACGCTAGGAGGGGACTCAATAATATGTAGGGAGGGCATTCTTGGTCTCAAGCACATACACAGTTCTACAGCACTCTACCTTGGTGACCCCGTATGTCGATGAAGACAACAACATTCTGCGCTCCAAACACCCGGAGCAGTGTGACGACTGGATTACATGTGAACACATCAGGACTCGGCAGTTGGTTGGAAATACGTCTCAGAGGTGACAATACTGTTTCTGGAGCTGTACTCGTTGTCCAGGGGACCATCTCGACTGTATTGACTTACAAAGGATACGAGATAAATGGGAATACATTTTACATGATCGCCCAAGATCAAAAGAGCACCAACCAAAACAGCGTGTCCGCTTTGATGCAGCAACCAAGAGGGGAAAGACACATATTATGGTTACATAGTGGACATATGGGAACTTGAATACGGACATGATTTTAAGGTCCCTTTGTTTAAGTGCAAATGGGTAATATGTCAGGAGGCGGGTACAGGTAGACCCATAGTACGGAATGAACAGTGGATCTGAACAATCTTGGGTACACAGACGAACCATTCGTCTAGCCAATGATGTGGCGCAGGTTTTCTAGTGAAGGACATGTCTACCAAACTGAGAAAAGAAAAGATAAGGAAGCAAATACATCATACAATGAGCCAAAGCGCCACATAGTTCTTTCAGGAAAAAGAGACATCATGGGATTGGAGGGCAAGACAGACATGTCTGAAGATTATGAAAAGTTTCATGAAATTCCTCCCTTCAAAGTCAAGGCTGACCCAAGCACCCTGTTAAGCGATGAAGAATATCCATGGTTACGGCGCAATAAGGAAAGGACACAAGCGAAGAAAAAGTGAAGACTTTCTCTCCACAACTATTATGATGATGCCTTTGATCTAGAATATCACTGCAATTAAATGTGAAGAAATGAAATGCCTTTTGTAACAGACGAGTTTCCGTATGAACTCTGATACTTTGAAAGAGATTGTCCGTTTTGTACACGAAGTGCATCCAGTTTTTGCCGTAACCCTCTCAACTTTTTAGGACATACTATGTGGGTGAAATGATGATACCATGCCAACTTTCAACCTTTTCAGAGTTCATTTGAAGTGCTTTTCAATTTCAGGGTCATATAGCTCAAAAAATCAGTAAATGCATGAAAAATAACAAATGAAGTCAGAAAGGGTTGAAAATTGATGATGTGGCTTTGAATGGTGCATTTTGAACACACAAAAAGTCTGGAGTTCAAATAAGTTTAAAAAAATGAAATCCCTTTGTAACAGACGAGTTTCCGTATGAAACCCTGATACTTCGAAAGAGATTGTCCGTTTTGTACACGAAGTGCATCCAGTTTTTGCTGTAACCCTATCAACTTTTTAGCACATGCTATGTGGGTGAAATGATGATACCATGCCAACTTTCAACCTTTTCAGAATTCATTTGTAGTGCTTTTCAATTTCAGGGTCATTTAGCTCAAAAAAATCAGTAAATGCATAAAAAATATCAGATGAAGTCAGAAAGGGTTGAAAATTGATGATGTGGTTTTGAATGGTGCATTTTGAACACACAAAAAGTCTGGAGTTCAAATAAGTTCAAAAAAATGAAATCCCTTTGTAACAGATGAGTTTTCGTCCGAAACCCCGATACTTCGAAAGAGATTGTCCATTTTGTACACGAAGTGCATCCAGTTTTTGCCGTAACCCTCTCAACTTTTTAGCACATGTTATGTGGGTGAAATGATGATACCATGCCAACTTTCAACCTCTTCAGAATTTTTTTGTTTGAAACTTTATTAGCAAACTAAAATAACAAAATCTGCTTTTGATTAAAACAGACATTTCAATTAACCTAAAAATTACCAAATTGAATTTAATGATAAAACACAGTAATATTAAATAGCAGAAAAAACAATCACTCAAAAATCTATTTTTATAGTAAAGTTATTCACAAACTAGTGATTCACACAAATTTCAAAAATTTCAAATTTAAACTATTCAAATTGGAAAACTAATGGCACTAACAGAAAGTTTATAATTTTTATTACCTAAAAGCAAAAAGAATCACTGAAAAACAGTAAGTATTTTGCTGTAAGTAGAAACAAAATAAAATAAATAAAGCAAAAAAGAAAAGAAAAAACTGGAAAAAAATAAAAAAATGCCACCTACTGGGCCACCACGGCCTGAATACGACTAGAAACCCAACCATGGGCCAGGATTCAGGCCCGCAGCAGGCCCAGTAGGCCCACAGGCGAGCAGTGACAGATTAGGCCCGAAAGCCTGCAGTTGAGAGGAGCTCAAGAGTGTGGGCGCAGCAGCGCTTATAAACCACTCTCGAGCACTGTCAACTAGCGAGGTGGGACTAAACATCCCACCGCACCGCGCCAGCGTAAGGCCACCAACCGGGACCAAAGGGGTGCGTTGGTACCGGTTCGTGGCACCAACCGGGACCAATGCCCCCCTTTAGTCCCGGTTGGTGCCACCAACCGGGACCGAAGGTCTCTGTTTCCCGCCCTTTGGGCTGCTGAAAACTGACATTTGGTCCCGGTTCGTGGCACCAACCGGGACTAAAGGGGGGATTTGGTCCCGGTTGGTGCCACGAACCAGGACCAATGCTCTGGCTATATAAGGTAGCACTTAGAAATTTTCAGTCCCAGTTCATCTTCCCCCCCGACGCCGCGCCGAATAGCACGACGCCGCCAGGCTGCCGGACCGCGCCCTCGCCCTCGCCGACGCGCTCCCCTCCCCGAGCCCTCGCCGACGCCCTCGCCGACGCACCCTCACCGACGCGCCCTCGCCCGGCCGCGCGTGCCCCTGTGCCCCGGCCCGCCCCCGTCATCGCCGTCGCGGTCGCCGTCGTCGTCCCCGACCCCGCGCCCCTACCCCCGCCGGCCTGCTGCCCCGCCCCCGAGCGCGCCCGGCCACGCGCGCCCCTGCCCCGGCCCGCCCCCACCGTGTGAGCCGCCGCCCCGGCTCTGTGTTTTTTTTATATATGTTGATATTTTTTATATGATGAAAATTGTTTTGTTCATATATAATGTATATATATATGTATGTGGCTATGTATGTATGGATGTTCATAAAATTGTTTTGTTCATATATGTATTAATTGTTTTGTTCATAGCATTTTTTATATGATGATTTTTTTTTCATAGCCATATATATGTATGTGGTTATATGTATGTATATATGGATGTTCATAGAATTTTTTATATGTATGTGGCTATATGTATATGTCGTTGTCGATATAGCCCCTCCCCGATAACTTTGACATGAGGGGGGGTCGATATACCCCCTCCCCGATAACATTTTTTTATATGATGAATTTTTTTTCATAGCCATATATATGTATGTGGCTATATGTATGTATGGATGTTCATAGAATTTTTTTATATGTATGTGGCTATATGTATGTCATTGTCGATATAGCCCCTCCCCGATAACTTCGACATGAGGGGGGGTGTCGATATACCCCCTCCCCGATAACATTTTTTTTCTAAGTTACTAAGGTAAAATGTTCACCCCCGTCTCGATATACCGGGCGACCAACTCTCGAGGCCACCCAAACCCTAGAAAAAAAGCGTTGTCGATCTCCTACCCCCTCCTGCCCCTACCCGACAAACTCTCGAGGCCGCCGTTGTTCACCCCCCAATAATTCGCTTTTTGGTACGAATTTCAGCAAAGGCCTTCCAAATAGCGATATTCGTCGGGACTCCGTTCCAAAACAATTTTGGAGAGCTTCGTACCATTATGCGCCTGTTACTTCCGGCTAATGATGAAGCCATGGTTTTCTTGAATCCTTTGACACTGACAACGTGACATATAGAAGGGTAGATGAGATCAGGAAAAATATGGACCATTTTCTGCACATCCAGAATGGCGCCATTTTGTTAAATCCCTTGTTTGACATTCATGAGAGAGGCGGTCCGGATGTCGGACATTCATGAGAGAACTCCGGCAACTCTTCAACATGAGGGGGGACGTCGATCAACCCCCTCTCGCCCGACCAAACCCTAGAAGCGTCGAGGCCACCCCAAACCCTAGAAGCGTTGCCGAGGCCACCCCAAACCCTAGAAGCGTCGAGGCCACCCAAATTTACAAAGTTAAAAGAGCGTTGTCGAGGCCACCCCAAACCCTAGAAGCGTTGTCGAGGCCACCCCAAACCGTAGAAGCGTCAAGGCCACTAATTAATATTCCTTGTTGTGATTAGCTAGCTAGGTCTATGTTTGCCACTAATATATCCATCTCTCATGTTTGTATATTAATTGCCATGTTGTAATATTTGCAGAAACTATAGATCAACAAAGAGACTTGGAAACAGAAGAGTTGTTGGGGGACATCATCCTCGGCGGAGGTGATTTCTTGTCGTATCTCAACGACACCGATTGTCTGGAAGGAGAGGGTGAAGGCTCCGGTGATCGAACAATGGAGGAGGAAGGACATGATCATGATGGCTCCGATGACCGAATGCCGGAGGAAGAAGGAGACCATGATGATGGCTCCGGTGATCGAACGGAGGAGGGAGCTGTTGCAAAGTCCGGCGAGGTATATATATTAATTAAGCCTGTGTTGACTAGCTAATTGATGCATTAATTGTTTTGGTATGTACATATATTAACTCTTCTTTCTTCTTTTAAAGCCCTCCGGATCGAGCCAAACTTCGGTAACGAGACGAGGCCCGAAGAAAAGGTTGCGTCAGGATGAAAGGTTCACGATCACAGCAATCGCGAACGATGGCCAGCCGATTGAACCGAGGCGGACCAAGGATGCATTTTCAGCTCAGTGCGGAGCTATTGTTAGGGACAGCATCCCGATCAGCATCCAGCTATGGAATGAGCCTAAGAAGAATGAAGACCCTCAAGTTTCTTATGTCACCGATAGACAGAAAGATGATCTTTGGACCTCGCTAAAGGCAAATTTCACCCTACCGCCAGAGGAGGATCCGGATAAGCCAGTTATAGAGCCATTGGTCAAGGCGTGTGCTCTTAAGAAGATGGCAGATCTATTCAGGAGGTGGAAGAATGAGTTGAAATCAACGTTTGTCGACAAAGGAAAGACTCTAGAATTCACCGGCCGATTTGAGAAGATAAGAGATCACTGGCCCGCATTTGTGGCCTACAAGACATCGGACAAGAGTAAGAAGATGTCAGAGACAAATAAGATAAATGCTGCAAAGAAGAAGTTTCACCATCGCACGGGGTCAGGTGGCTACCTCAATGCCCGGCCGCTATGGGACAAAGCTGAGAATGACCTGCTTGCTAAAGGGGTCGAACCAGAGACATTGAACTGGCCAGACCGTTCAAGGACTTGGTTCTTCGGGGTTGGGGGAACCTTGGACCCTGAAACAGGGAAGTGCATTTGGACGGACGAGCAACTTGCAATACCCGTCAAGAAGCTTTAGAAGTGTATCGCCACAGCGCAGCAAGGGACGTTCATTCCCGACAGAGAGAATGACGAGCTGACCAAGGCCCTCGGGAATCCTGAGCACCCTGGACGAACACGAGGCATGCCAGGCTCCATTGCGTGGAAGGTTGTGTTTCCCGGCGCAGGCGGTTACAAAACCCGGGAGAGGAAGAGGAAACTGGAGCAGAGCGAACTGCAGAAGCTGAATGCAAGGGTACAAAAGCTAGAGGAACAAGTTGAGAGCCAGGGAGGTGCCGGAGCTACCCCAGAAGCTACCCCGCCATCTCAGTGGAGAAGCAGCGTGGCTTCCACCGAGCTTGTTCAGCAGCCTGACTTCACGGCTCCTAGCTACCCCGTGGATGCTATCACGGAGGCTCAGCATTGCCAGCTTATGATGCAATGGCAGCACCTCAAAGTCAAGGCGGCTATCGGCTCTGTTGCACCTCCTGAACCCGACGCAACTTTTCACTGCCGTCCGATTCCACAAGGCTATGTTGTTGTGATAGTGGATGAAGTAACGGAGGGATTTGAGGAGCTTGAGCTTGACCACCCTACAGGTGAAGGGGATACTCAGCTGGGTCTTGCTCTGAAGACTCCATGTCTACGGCGGAAGGAGCACATCAAGCTTCCAAACTAGACGCCTCCGCCTCCGGCGAGTCAGGGCACTCGGCCTCCTCCTCCTCCTCCTCCGGTGAGTGATCAGGGCACTCCGCCTCCTTCTCCGGCTGCTCCGACGCGTGAGGGCGGCACTCCGCCTCCTTCTCCGCCTGCTCCGGCATGTCCGAGCAGCCCACCTCCTCCTCCGCCTCGTCAGCAATGGCGGAAGATAGAAGTCGCCGCTTCGGCTGCTCTGGCGCGTCAGAGCACTCCGCCTCCTTCTACTACTCGTCAGCAGCAACGGAAGAGAGACGCCGCTGCTCCGGCGTCTAGCAGTACAGCCAGAGGCGGGAGGCAATACAGATTTGGTCCATCTCTCAAGCCTCTAGAGAAGTTACCATACGAGATGACCGAGGAGGAAAACGCGGAGATCTGTAAAGCCCAAGTGAGGGACTTTTTTGCAAAGAAACCTCCACCTCCGGAGGAGAAGATAGATCCGGTGAAAGCGAAGCGCACTCTCGATGCCCTGAAGCGACCACCACTGTCTCCGCCGCAAACCAACTATGAGCGCATTATTGAAAGGACATATCAGGAAGCGGAGCGGTCGGGAAGTACTTGCAGTGATCGAAGGTTAGCAGAACGAAGAAGTGGGAAAAAAATTCCCCAGCTCGGTGAACAAGCGAACCAATCGTGCCCCCCAGTCAAGGTGTCTAGCGATATCGTCGCTAATCATCCGGGGATGGTGCCCGGTACCAATCCTGCAGATTACCTGCCCGACGATGCACATTTTGATATAATGGAGGTGGACAAACACAAATACCGGCACGGGAAGCCTCTCGTCAAACCTGGTCATCCTCCTCTAACAATGATGATGCGAAGATTCCATGAGTGGTACATGGACACCTGCAGCGAGTCTGGGAAGGATACTTTGACACTGAGAGTTAAAGAGGAGCACGACCTCGTTGGAATTGATCTGTTGTCTGTTCCATTTGAGGAGTTCTTCCAGTTTTTCAATCAAAAGGCCCTTGATAAAATAATCGTCACTTGCTACTGTCTGTAAGTACTACTTCTGTAATTAAGTCTCTATATATAGCTCAGCTCTTTCATTGCATGTATATATAATTATCCTCACTATATTATGCAGATTGAAGATCGTCGAATGCAGAAAAGCACAAATCTATGATATTGGGTTCATTAACACAAATCTCATAGATGAATGGACGGTTAAATATAATGCCAAAGAAACCGAGGCCAACTTGCTACAATCATTGCTTTGAAATCAAAACAAAGAGAAAATACTCTTTCCTTACAACTTCAAGTGAGTGTTACTGTCTTGTGCATATTCGGTTTCCCTTATTACTCGAGGTTATAGTAATGTAATTGATGAGTTATGCATGCGTGCGCAGCTTCCACTTTATTCTCCTAGAGATTAAGCTTGAGCAGGGACTAGTAACCGTCTTAGACTCGAGATGAAAAGATCCCAAGGAGTATGCGGCCATGACTAAAATGCTCGAGAAGTAAGTTCAATCGATCATTATCGCACCATATCGGCAACTTTGTTCATTTCCTGATATCAAGTAATTGTTTTCTTTGTCTGGCAGGGTTTGGAAAGAGTTCACCGCTAAAGCTCCGGGACTGCCTGGGGAGCTCCGATTTACACACCCGAAAGTAAGTACTACTAGCTAGTTCCGCGCATCTCCCATTGATTCTAGCTAGTTTCATCAATACCATTTAGCATGCTTGCTTATCAGTTTGATTGACCTCTATTTCTTGTAAAGTGGTTGTGGCAGGAAGGCGGGACTGATTTTTGTGGATATTACATTTGCGAGTTCATCCGCCACATGACCTGTGAGCGGGGCTACTCTGAAAAACAATATGAAGTGCGTAAGCAATAATATTCACAATTTTATTTTATTACCATCATTTGTGTTGAGTTTCATTCATATATATGTATTGACCCCCTTCTTCAAATTAGATGTGGCAGATGCGGGATGAACTCCTACCACAAGATCGCATAAAAGCAATTCAAGAGGATTTGGCGGGATTCTTTCTTGACCACGTCATCAATAAAGCCGGAGAATACCATGTGGAACTTGACATCAGATGTTAGGGATTGTAAGAGATCTTATATTGTATATATGTAGCTAGTAAAGTCGGATAGATATACGAAAACTTGTTGTTCGACCAATCTCTCGGAGAAGGAGGAGGTCGATCACTTCTCTCTGTATATATATGTTCATGACGATCTTGTATACTTAATGGTTTCCTTCATTTCCTTACTAGCTAGCGTGTCGCGAGTTCTCTCTATACGTATAGTACGTAGCGTCGACCAAGCACGGAGATAAGAGAGGTCACTTCTCTCTATTACCTAGCTAACACAATATATGAAACCCCTAAACTAACCCTACAAAACCCCCAAAACCCCCAACCCCCTCCCCCCCTTTAAAAAAAACAAAAACCCCAGCCCCTGAACTGCTGACTCGTGGATGCTTTTTGGTCCCGGTTGGTGCTACCAACCGGGACAAAAGGCCCTCCTGCCTGGGCAAGCCGCAGCGGCCACGTGGAGCCCCATCTGTCCCGGTTCGTAGGCGAACCGGGACTAAAGGTATTGGGCAGGTATTGGGCTTTAGTCCCAACCCTTTAGTCCCGGTTCCAGAACCGGGACAAATGGGCCTCTGGAACCAGGACAAATGGGCCTTTTTCTACTAGTGCATTATCGCATGCAGTTCTGCTTCCAGCGAGTCATTGCAGTGGAAAATGAACCTGTACACCGCAAAAACAATAGATCCCTCGCTGTTCCTGAGAACCATCCCAACGGCCGCCGAGCCATCTGTCTCCTGGAAGGACCCATCGACAGAGAGGGCCACCGTACCCAGTGCTTGGGCCGGCCAAGGGGCAGGAGGGTTTAGCTTCAATTGCAAAGGCATATCAATGGGCGAGGTAGACATCTTTCCCTTCAAAATTTCATCCTCTGAATACTTATCTGCAAGGATGATTGATTTATAGTAGCTATCCAGAAACTCGACCGTGGCAAGGACCGGAGGGATATCCTTCCCATGGGTCTTGTCATTGCGCAGTTGCCAAATTCGCCATATTAACATAATCAGCATGGCCCGGACTTCTACAGAGCACTTGTTGAGTAAGTGCATAAGCCATTCGTTTCCAGTATCAATGAGGAAATCATCCCCAGGGAGAGGCCACCGTACTCTCATATATTTACCCAGAGAGTTCGTGCATGCAAGCATGCAATCAACGCATGGAATGTGCTCTCCTCCTCCACTCCACAAAGAGGGCAAGTTGACCATGTAGATATGTGTCTATTCCTCTTGCATTGCTGCGTCGCAAGCGTTTCAGTTACCACTCTCCAAGCAGTGATCTTCATATTCTAAGGCACCACTACTAGGGAAAACCTTATACACAGAACCTTAGCAGTAGCGCTGGATAAAATGAGGCGCTACTGCTACTTAGTAGTAGCGCTTGTCCAAAGAAGGCGCTACTTCTATATACATAGCAGTAGCGCGGTAGGGACAAAGAGCGCTACTACTAAAATTGCCCCACTGTTGCCGCCAGGCTAAGTGTAGTAGTAGCGCTTTCCCTTGAAACGCGCTACTGCTAGGTAGTTTAGCAGTAGCGCTTTCTCCTAACACGCGCTACTGCTAAACCCATCCTATCTTCTCCACACCGTCCGCCCCTCACTCTCCCCCTCTCCACTCCCACTCTCACGCACCCCATCGTCCGCCGCCGTCGACGTTCGGCCCTCCCCGACCACCGTCGTCGCCCGCCGCCGCCGACGCTCCTGCTCCTCCTCCACCGAGGTAGTTCCTCCATCCCTCCTCCTTCCACCTCCTTCCCCTCCTCGTCCCTCTCCCGATCCCTCCCTCCCTCTCCCTCCTCACTCCCGCCTCCTCCCTCCCACCTCCCTCCCTGCCTCGTCCGTGCTCTCCTTCCTGCCTCGTCCGTCCTCCTCCTCCCTGCCTCATCCATCTACCTCCTCCCTTCCACCCTCACTCACCCCTCCCTTCGTTCCTACTCATTCCACTTCCCTCTGTTTTTGAAATTTTAAGAATAGAAATTTTTAGGTATTAAATTTAGTAATAGAAGTAAGAAAATTTAGGGTAGAACTAGGGTAATAGATTTTTTAGTAAGTGTTTAATAGAAATAGTTTATTTAGTAAGTGGTTAATAGAACTAGTTTATTTATAGTAAGTGCTTAATAGAACTAGTTTATTTAGTAAGTGGTTATTAGAACTAGTTTATTTAGTAAGTACTTTTAATAGAACTAGTTTATTTAGTAAGTGCTTAATAGAACTAGTTTAGAGAGAGACCTATATTGGCAAATTTAGCTAAGTTAGGATTATATATAAGATATTTTGAAATGTTTTTGTTCATATTTTCAACCATTGAAATGCAATGACCATCAAGTTTGAATGCCCATATGATGTAGATATAAACATGTATATCTAGTGCTTGCCCAAGTGGCCATGTTTGCAGGGAACACCTCCGAGTGGCCTATGTTTTGCCGGAGTGTTGATTAATTTCCATTCCGGCAAATTTCAGGCGCTCGATATGTCCTTTTTTAGCAAAGGTCATGCCGGATTTTTTCGTGAATTTTGGCATGACTTGTGCTAGAATATGTAGGAAATATTGAGTGGCCTGGATTTTCTAGAAAGATAATTAAACGACATTTCAGGTTGACTTTAAGTCTGTCGGGACTCCACCATATGTGAGAGAAGAAGAATGCCGACTGTTGTCATGGGGGTAGCTTCTTCTTCATTCCAAGGTGCTTGACATTTTGGTGTAATGCACTTTGGAATGACAGAAGTAGCTACCATCACCGACGGTCGCAAATGTCAGAGATGAAGAATCCCGACTGTTGTCGTGGGGGTAGCTTCTCCTTCGTTCCCGTGTGCTAGACAATTTGGTGTAATGCACTCGGGAAGGAAGGGAGGAGCTACTGATGTCTACTACGCAACCTTCTTCTGGTAGACTCGTGTTGGGCCTTCAAGCGCAGAGTTTTGTAGGACAATAGCAAATTTCCCTCAAGTGGATGACCTAAGGTTTATCAATCCGTGGGAGGCATAGGACAAAGATGGTCTCTCTCAAACAACCCTGCAACCAAATAACAAAGAGTCTCTTGTGTCCCCAACACACCCAATACAATGGTAAATTGTATAGGTGCACTAGTTCGGCGAAGACATGGTGATACAAGTGTAATAGGATGGTAGATATAGGTTTTTGTAATCTGAAAATATAAAAACAGCAAGGTAACTAGTAACAAAAGTGAGCAAAAACGGTATTGCAATGCTTAGAAACAAGGCCTAGGGTTCATACTTTCACTAGTGCAAGTTCTCTCAACAATGATAACATAACTAGATCATATAACAATCCCTCAATGTGCAACAAAGAGTCACTCCAAAGTCACTAATAGCGGAGAATAAACAAAGAGATTATTGTAGGGTACGAAACCACCTCAAAGTTATTCTTTCTGATCGATCTATTGGGCTATTCCTATAAGTGTCACAAACAGCCCTAGAGTTTGTACTAAAATAACACCTTAAGACATACATCAACCAAAACCCTAATGTCACCTAGATACTCCAATGTCACCACAAGTATCCGCGAGTTTGATTATACGATATGCATCACACAATCTCAGATTCATCTATTCAAACCAACACAAAGAACTTCAAAGAGTGCCCCAAAGTTTCTACCGGATAGTCAAGACAAAAACGTGTGCCAATCCCTATGCATAAGTTCACAAGGTCATAGAACCCGCAAGTTGATCACCAAAACTTACATCAGGTGGATCACGTGAATATCCCATTGTCACCACAGATAAACACATGCAAGACATACATCAAGTGTTCTCAAATCCTTAAAGACTCAATCCGATAAGATAACTTCAAAGGGAAAACTCAATTCATTACAAGAAGGTAGAGGGGGAGAAACATCATAAGATCCAACTATAATAGCAAAGCTCGCGGTACATCAAGATCGTGCCAAATTAAGAACACGAAAGAGAGAGATCAAACACATAGCTACTGGTACATACCCTCAGCCCCGAGGGTGAACTACTCCCTCCTCGTCATGGAGAGCACCGGGATGATGAAGATGGCCACCGGTGATGGATTCCCCCTCCGGCAGGGTGCCGGAACGGGCTCCCGATTGGTTTTTGGTGGCTACAGAGGGTTGCGGCGGCGGAACTCCCGATTTAGATTTTTTTCTGGGGGGTTTCTGGATTTATAGGAATCTTTTGCGTCGGTTTCACGTCAGGGGGGTCCACGAGTCAGCGACAAGGTAGGGGGGCGCGCCCTCCACCCTTGTCGTTGACTCGGGACTCTTCTGGCCCAACTCTTGTGCTTCGGGGGCTTCTTTTGGTCCATAAAAAATCACCATAAATTTTCAGCTCATTTGGACTCCGTTTGATATTTCTTTTCTACAAAACTCAAAAACAAGGAAAAAACAGAAACTGGCACTGGGCTCTAGGTTAATAGGTTAGTCCCAAAAATAATATAAAATAGCATATAAAACATCCAAGATGGATAATATAATAGCATGGAACAATCAAAAATTATAGATACGTTGGAGACATATCAAGCATCCCCAAGCTTAATTCCTGCTCGTCCTCGAGTAGGTAAATGATAAAAACAAAATTTTTGATGTGGAATGCTACCTAGCATATTTATCAATGTAATCTTCTCTATTGTGGCAAGCATATTCAGATCCATAAGATTCAAACAAAAGTTTAATATTGACATAGAAACGATAATACTTCAAGCATACTAATAAAGCAATCATGTCTTCTCAAAATAACATGGCCAAAGAAAGTTATCCCTACAAAATCATATAGCCTGACTATGCTCCATCTTCATCACACAAAATATTCAAATCATGCACAACCCCGATGACAAGCCAAGCAGTTGTTTCATACTTTTGATGTTCTCAAACCTTTTCAACTTTCACGCAATACATGAGCGTGAGCCATGGACATAGCACTATAGGTGGAATAGAATATGGTGGTTGTGGAGAAGATAAAAAGAAGGAGATAGTCTCACATCAACTAGGCGTATCAACGGGCTATGGAGATGCCCATCAATAGATATCAATGTGAGTGAGTAGGGATTGCCATGCAACGGATGCACTAGAGCTATAAGTTTATGAAAGCTCAAAAAAGAAACTAAGTGGGTGTGCATCCAACTTGCTTGCTCATGAAGACCTAGGGCATTTGAGGAAGCCCATCGTTGGAATATACAAGCCAAGTTCTATAATGAAAAATTCCCAATAGTATATGAAAGTGACAACATAGGAGACTCTTTATCACGAAGAACATGGTGCTACTTTGGAGCACAAGTGTGGAAAAAGGATAGTAGCATTGCCCTTCTCTCTTTTCTCTCATTTTTTTCTTTTTTTTCCATTTTTTTTTCTCTTTTTTTTATTGGCTTTTTTTTGCCTTTTTATTTTTTCTCACATGGGGCAATGCTCTAATAATGAAGATCATCACACTTTTATTTACTTACACTCAAAAATTACAACTCGATACTAGAACAAAATATGACTCTATGAATGCCTCCGGCGGTGTACCGGGATGTGCAATGACTCAAGAGTGACATGTATGAAAATTATGAACGGTGGCTTTGCCACAAATACTATGTCAACTACATGATCATGCAAAGCAATATGACAATGATGAAGCGTGTCATAATAAACGAAACGGTGGAAAGTTGCATGGCAATATATCTCGGAATGGCTATGGAAATGCCATAATAGGTAGGTATGGTGGCTGTTTTGAGGAAGGTATATGGTGGGTGTATGGTACCAGTGAAAGTTGCGCGGTACTAGAGAGGCTAGCAATGGTGGAAGGGTGAGAGTGCGTATAATCCATGGAATCAACATTAGTCATAAAGAACTCACATACTTATTGCAAAAGTCTATTAGCTATCGAAACAAAGTACTAAGCGCATGCTCCTAGGGGGATAGATTGGTAGGAAAAGACCATCGCTCGTCCCCGACCACCACTCATAAGGAAAACAATCAATAAATAAATCATGCTCCAACTTCGTTACATAATGGTTCACCATACATGCATGCTACGGGAATCACAAACCTCAACACAAGTATTTCTACAATCCACAATTACTCACTAGCATGACTCTAATATCACCATCCTCATATCTCAAAACAATCATAAGGAATCAAACTTCTCATAGTATTCAATGCACTTTATATGAAAGTTTTTATTATATCCCTCTTCGATGTCCATCATATTAGGACTAAATTCATAACCTAAGAAAATTACCATGCTGTTTAGAGAGACTCTCAAAATAATATAAGTGAAGCATGAGAGTTCAACAATTTCTACAAAATAAAACCACCGCCGTGCTCTAAAAAGATATAAGTGAAGTACTAGAGCAAATGACAAACTACTTCACAAGATATAAGTGAAGACCAATGAGTAGTCGAATAATTATGTAACTATGTGAAGACTCTCTAACATTTAAGAATTTCAGATCTTGGGATACTATTCAAACAGCAAGCAAAAAAAAATTAACTTTCTAAAAATAGCACACATCATGTGAAGAAGTAAAAAACTTAGGCTCAACCGATACTAACCGATCATTGTTGAAGAAGAAAGGTAGGATGCCAACCGGGGCATCCCCAAGCTTAGATGCTTGAGACTTCTTGAAATATTAACTAGGGATGCCTTAGGCAACCCTAAGCTTGAGCTTTTGTGTCTTCTTAATTCCTTTTGATATCACGGTTTTCCTAAATCTTAAAAACGTCATCCACACAAAACTCAACAAGAACTCGTGAGATAAGTTAGTATAAATCAAATGCAAAACCTTATCATTCTCTACTGTATCAAATCACTAAAATTATTATTTAACATTGTATACTAAATGCATCTGCATATTTAATACTCCTATCCTCAAATAGAATCATTAAACAAGCAAACATATGCAAACAATGCAAACATAACAGCAATCTGCCAAAACAGGACAGTCTGTAAAGAGTGCAATTGTACTCATACTTCTCTAACTCCAAAAATTATGAAAAATTACCACACTGTAGAAAATTTGTTGTTACTCATTGTGTAATAATTTCAAGATTTTACCACGTTCTGACTTTCCACAAGAATTCAGACAATCATAGAAAACTTTTTGTTTTCAAAACAGCAACATATAGACATGCAAAATAAGCATGGTAAAGGCTATACTTAACCTTTTTATTGAACTAAAAGATGCAAAAAATTACTCTAAATAACAGAAAGAAAATCCTAATAAAATAAAATGCTGCTCCAAGCAAAACATATATCATGTGACGAATAAAAATATAGCTACAAGTGAGGTTACCGATAATGTTGAATACGAAAGAGGGGATGCCTTCCGGGGCATCCCCAAGCTTAGTTGCTTGGATCTTCCTTGGATATTACCTTAGGGTGCCTTGGGCATCCCCAAGCTTAGGGTCTTGTCACTCCTTATTCTCCTCATATTGATATCTCACCCAAAACTTGAAAACTTCAATCACACAAAACTTAACGGAACTTCGTGAGATGGGTTAGTATGATAAAACAAATCATTCACTTTGGTACTGTCAAGACAAGATTCAAAAAATTTATCACATGATACCTACTGTACCCTATCATTTCTACAATTTATATTGAGTAATATAAGCCATAGAAACTAGAAAACAAGCAAACTATGCATCAAAAACAGAATCTGTCAAAAACAGATCAGTCTGTAAGATCTGAATTAAGGTCATACTTATGTAACTCCAAATATTCTGAAAAATTATGAAAACGTAGAAAATTTGTATATAAATCCTCTGTAAAAAATTCAGAGTTTTAAACGTTCCAGTGAATTTTAACAATTCTGTTACTGGACGCAAAAGTTTATGTTTTTGCACAGAATCAAGTCAACTATCATCCACACTATCCCAAAGACTTTGCTTGGCACTTTATTGAAACAAAAGCTATAAAACATGATTACTACAATAGCTTAATCATATGAACACACAAAAACAGTAACTATAAATATTGGGTTGTCTCCCAACAAGTGCTTTTCTTTAATGCCTTTTTAGCTAGGCATGATGATTTCAATGATGCTCACATAAAAGATAAGAATTGAAACATAACGGGAGCATCATGAAGCATATGAATAGCACATTTAAGTCTAACACATTTCCTATGCATAGGGATTTTGTGAGCAAAAATTTATGGGAGCAAGAATCAACTAGCATAGGAAGGCAAAACAAGCATGACTTCAAGATTTTCAACACATAGAGAGGAAACTTGATATTATTGCAATACCTACAAGCATATGTTCCCCCCCCCCTCATAATAATTTTCAGTAGCATCATGAATGAATTCAACAATATAACTATCACATAAAGCATTCTTTTCATGATCCACAAACATAGAAATTTTATTACTCTCCACATAAGCAAATTTATTCTCATGAATAGTAGTGGGAGCAAACTCAACAAAATAACTATCATGTGAGGCATAATCCAATTGAAAATTAAAATCATGATGACAAGTTTCATGGTTATCATTATTCTTTATAGCATACATGTCATCACAATAATTATCATAGATAGCAACTTTGTTCTCATAATCAATTGGAACCTCTTCCAAAATAGTGGATTCATCACTAAATAAAGTCATGACCTCTCCAAATCCACTTTTATCAATATTGTGAAAAGATTCAACACCCTCCAAAATAGTGGGATCATTAGTACCTAGAGTTGACACTCTTCCAAACCCACTTTCATCAATATAATCATCATAAATAGGAGGCATGCTACGATCATAATAAATATTCTCATCAAAACTTGGGGACTAAAAATATCATCTTCATCAAACATAGCATCCCCAAGCCTGTAGCTTTGCATATCATTAGCATCATGGATATTTAAGGAATTCATACTAACAACATTGCAATCATGCTCATCATTCAAAAATTTAGTGCCAAACATTTTATAGACTTCTTCTTCTAACATTTGAGCACAATTTTCCTTTCCATCATTTTCACGGAAGACATTATAAAGATGAAGCAAATGAGGCAACCTCAATTCCATTTTTTTTTGTAGTTTTCTTTTATAGACTAAACTATTGATAAAACAAGAAACTAAAAGATTTGATTGCAAGATCTAAAGATCTACCTTCAAGCACTCACCTCCCCGGAAACGGCGCCAGAAAAGATCTTGATGTCTACTACGCAACCTTCTTCTGGTAGACTCGTGTTGGGCCTCCAAGCGCAGAGTTTTGTAGGACAGTAGCAAATTTCCCTCAAGTGGATGACCTAAGGTTTATCAATCCGTGGGAGGCGTAGGATAAAGATGGTCTCTCTCAAACAACCCTGCAACCAAATAACAAAGAGTCTCTTGTGTCCCCAACACACCCAATACAATGGTAAATTGTATAGGTACACTAGTTCGGCGAAGAGATGGTGATACAAGTGTAATATGGATGGTAGATATAGGTTGTTGTAATCTGAAAATATAAAAACAGCAAGGTAACTAGTAACAAAAGTGAGCAAAAACGGTATTGCAATGCTTAGAAACAAGTCCTAGGATTCATACTTTCACTAGTGCAAGTTCTCTCAACAATGATAACATAACTGGATCATATAACAATCCCTCAACGTGCAATAAAGAGTCACTCCAAAGTCACTAATAGCGGAGAATAAACGAAGAGATTATTGTAGGGTACGAAACCATCTCAAAGTTATTCTTTCTGATCGATCTATTGGGCTATTCCTATAAGTGTCACAAACAGCCCTAGAGTTCGTACTAAAATAACACCTTAAGACACACATCAACCAAAACCCTAATGTCACCTAGATACTCCAATGTCACCACAAGTATCCGCGAGTTTGATTATACGATATGCATCACACAATCTCAGATTCATCTATTCAAACCAACACAACGAACTTCAAAGAGTGCCCCAAAGTTTCTACCGGAGAGCCAAGACGAAAACGTGTGCCAACCCCTATGCATAAGTTCACAAGGTCACAGAACCCGCAAGTTGATCACCAAAACATACATCAAGTGGATCACGTGAATATCCCATTGTCACCACAGATAAACATGTAACACCCCCTTGTAATAAGCTCTGTGACACTCTGTTAATCTTGCCAAGTCATGATCATTTGCAGTGCCAAGTCATATGGGTTAATGATTCAATTCAAATTCACATATGAAAATCAACTCTAATTCAAAATTGAAATATAAAGTTGATCAAACACTGTTGGGAAAATGTTCATTAAATGGCAAATAATCCAGGAACATTTGTAAAATCATCATCAATAAAGTTGGAGTTAGATAAGTGACTCTAACTAGATGAAACAGCACCCAAAACAGCAATACTAATTCATTTAAAATCATTACAAATTCAAATGGCTTCCAAATCTGTCCAAACCACTTTTTGGTGAGAGCTAATATTGCGTTGCAATATTTGGGACAACTCTCACATTTTACAAAAATGCAAAAGTGCTCTAACTATTTCGAAACAGAAAATGAAATAAAGAAAAACAGAAACAGAAACAGAAAAATAAAAACGAGGCACTGTGCACTGGGCCTTAGTGCACAGTGCCCCGAACCCCGGCCCAGCAGGCCCATGTCGTCGTCTCTCACCTGTGCATGTCGCCGTCGCAGTGGGCGCGAGCGCGCACGCCGATCGCGCGCCGACACACTGACGCCACCGACGCCCGGAGCCGGCGAGGGGATAAGGCCGACGCCCACCACTCCTCCCTCGCCTCTCCATCATTCTCCCCCTTCTCCTCTTGCTCGCTCCGTCTCGCTCCCCTTCTCAGATCCGGTGGCCGAGCGCCCCTGTCGCCGCGTTTCGCCACCGCCGTGGCCACCGGTCTCCCCGCGTCGTCTGAGCGTGCCTGGGAGGAGCCCCGTGGTCGACTGCGTCCTCTGGAGCAATTGGACGGAGCGGAGGAGCACTGCTTCGCCCACGAGCTTCGTCTTCAACCTCGGGTCGCCGCCGCTCTTCTTCGTCTCCGGCGCCGTCTCTGCTGCTACTAAACCTACGCCGGGCCACCTTGTGCCTATCCGGTGAGCATCTCCTCCTTCTCTCTCTCCCTGCATCGCTGATAGACACTCGCAGCGAGCCATCGCCGTTGCCGCACTCTGGCCTCCGCTGCTAAGCTCGCCGTCGGCGATGCGGTGACCGTCATGCTCACCCAAGCTCACCATCGTGCTCAGGGCACTCGTGTGGTGCGGCTAGTGCCCTCCGTTTGCTCGCTAAGCCGCCGTAGGCTCGTTTCCCTCGACCTCCTGAATACGCCGCCGCTTTTGCTCGTCGCCGGCGCCGTTTCCGGCCAAATCCGGCTGCGCCACCGCCACGGTTGGACGCGGCGTTGAACGCCCGTTCGAAAGAACCTAACCACGGGTCGAACGGTGCCCCGTAGAGCATTTCCGGCCGTCTTCGGCGATCGGCCGCCACGCAATTGGTCGCCGGCGCAACTCCGGCACCGACGCCGACGTGGCTGGCCGGCCCCACCGGTCAGCGACACTGGCCGTGGGCCCAGGGGCCCCGTTGCCTGGTTTGACCAGTCAACGCGCTGACGTGGCAGCACAGTGCCACTAACGTGTGGGCCCCGGTGGCTAATTAAACAGTTAATTAAATAAAATTAATTAGATTAACCTAACGTCTCACTGACAAGTGGGGTCTGCCCCCCTAATTAACCCTGTGGATTAAGTTAATTCACTGTCAAGATAAACAGAGACTGACATGTGGGTCCCACATGTCATATTTGACTCTGGTCAGCGCCTGTTGACCGCTGACGTCACAGTGACGTCATGCTGACGTCATAATTCATTTTCTGTTAAATAAATAAATTTAAGAAATTCAAATAATCTTTAAAAATTAATAACTTTTAAACCGTAACTCGGATCGAAAAAGTTAAAACATGAAACTTGCTCAAAACGACGAGCCGAGTTTGATCGTGCCATCTGTTTCTTCATCGGAACCCCCTACGTAGAAGAACTCGTAACTCCGGACCCGAATCCGGCAAATGAATAGTGCACACACGTCGGGTATTAAATCCCAGATTAATTCTAAAAATAACTAAAATGACTTAGATGCATAATTAGGCAACCCTGCACTGCATCATAGCATCACACGCACCGTATTGCATTTGTTTGCATTATGTTTACCTGTTTCTTCCCCCTCTTCTCTCTCGGTAGACCCCGACGTTGACGTAGCTCCCGAGGCAGACGCAGCTCAGGAGTACGACTACGTCCCCGACGCTACCACTGAAGACCTTGCCCTTGCCCCCGAGCAAACAGGCAAGCACCCCCATTTTGAGCATGCCTATATCGCCTATTCTCTTCTCTCTTTTGCTTGCATTAGAACTGCTACTGCTACTGTTTTCCTATATCTGCTGCATAGCCTGATTATTGTACCCTGCCTTGTTACCTTACTGGTTATCCTAGACTGTTTAGTATAGGCTGGGTAGAGACACGACAGAGACCCCCACTTGATCCCGACTGCCCTGCTGGATATCAGAAGACCCGATCATCGGGATTGAAGACTAGACCCTAGCAACGCACATCACTTCCCCTTAGTTGCCGACACTGCTGGGTTACCGTCGAGTGCCGAGGGTGATACCTCGTCAGCACTTCTGATGTTAACCTTGTAGGTTAGTTACTCGGTCGTGGTAAGCGAGGGTGATTCCTCCTACACCACCCCCGATAACGACATCGTCGCGCAACACCTCAAGTGTGGACCTCGAGGGTGATTCCTCCTTCGTTCACCTTGATGATAACATCGAGCGGGAATTCCATCGAGGGTGATTCCTCAGGGTTCCCTTCGGTGTCAGACACACAGTTACCTTGGATATTTTGACTTGCACTAAACCATGATACTAAAGACGGGTCGGCCCTGAGGGGTACCCGCGCGAGCTTATTGCGATGTGATGTGGAGTCGGGTTGACCTGAATGGTGCCCGCGAGATAACTACGAGGCGTGGCCGGGCATTCTTAGCCCTTGCCGCAAGTCCTCGAGACGGGGCGACGGGGTCACATCGATCGTGAGTCTCTGCTCGTTTCCGCGCGCTCCTAATCCACTATGGTTTGGATATTTGATCCGAGGGGCCTCTGGCCCGATAGCACTAACCATCACGTGGGCATAGTATGGGCGTTCTGCGTCGTATACTTCAGCCGAAGCTTAATGGACGTCAGCGACTGATGCGGCACACGCTGGGTTGGACTGGGAACGCAATCGCGCTTGTATAAGGGGTTGCTAGGTCTGCTCACCGGCGGTGCACGTAACGTGCAGGAGTTCCCGGGGCGATGGCCCAAGACCCCTGGGGGCATAGGTTAGTCCGGCGTGCTGACCTCTCTGTTAAGTATTTGGTCGGATTGCGGCGTGTTGCTTAGCCGAGGCCGGGCATGACCCAGAAAAGTGTGTCCGGCCAGAGTTAAGCGAGCGTGGTGGGTAAGTTGGTGCACCCCTGCAGGGAAGAAACTTCTATCGATAGCCTGTCCTATGGTAACGGACACTCGGAGTTGTATCCCGATCGGTACAACTAGAACATGTGATGAGAACTGGATAGTACGGCTCTGGGATTGCTTTCTCGCAGGGAGTCGAGAAAGGATCTCAGGTCGAGGTTGATGATACTACTACAACTTTACATTATGTTCATATGTTCTCTTCTATTGCTGCAAGACTGTCGAAGATTGTTGAAGATGCTAGTCTTCGATAGGACTAGGCTTTCCCCCTCTATTCTGGCATTTCTGCAGCCCAGTCCACATATTCAGCCATTCCTTTGACAATGTTGCATATGTAGTGTAGATCCTTGCTTGCTGAGTACTTCGGATGAGTACTCACGTTTGCTTTATTTTCTTTTTCCCCCATACTCCATTTGATGCCACCAGACGATGGAGCCCCTGAGCCAGACGCCCCAGCCGACGACCAGTACTACTACCCGCCTGGCGAGTACTACTACTACGAGGAGCCGACTGACGACCAGGAGTAGGATCGAAGGGTCCGGGGCAGGAGGCCTACGCCTTTCGATCGTAGTATTTTATTTTACCCCGCCTCTGTGAAGGCTTATCTTTCTCTCTCTGTAGTATATCTGTACTCAGATATCTGATGCTTCCGCTGACGCTTGTATGCCATCGAGCTATGTATTCGAGCCCTCGAGGCCCTGGCTTGTAATATAAAGCTTGTATGACTTTATTTATGTTTTAGAGTTGTGTTGTGATATCTTCAAGTGAGTCCTTAGGCTTGATCGTGCGCAATTGCGTGTATGGTTAGTGCACGATTAAGCCGGGGTCGTCACAGGTTGGTATCAGAGCCGACTGCCTCTAGGTATCCCCCTTCCCAATTCCTTGGCCGAAGTTGAGTCTAGAGGTCCAAAACTGTTTTACTAACTTGGCTGTGTGGCTTACGGGCCCACGTCGCCAACTGGGTGGTATTAGGATCTTTTATTCCTCATCTTTACTCTGGGACTCTAATCTCTCATCTATTCGGGTTTAATAAAATTTACTAACACCGACATTTAGGTTCTCGTTAATTCTATCCACCCGGAGAGCTGGATTCAGTGCGATTTCCCTGTCTTTGATCTGATTAGTCTGATAATCATTTTCCTTTCCATTGTTTTGTTTAACCTTTCTCTCCGAGTTGTATTATACTCCGAGTTGTCATTCGATAAGACCGGATTCTGCATCAGAGTGCACGCGGAGAGTAGGATCCAGCGAGTTGATCGATCTTCGGTGTTCTCTAAACTCGACTTGAGGTTGGGTTATCACCAGATCCGAGTCCGTGAAGAGGATATTCCGAAGACTGCATTCGTTACTCGTTATGGCTCTTACGAGTACACAGTCATGTCGTTTGGCTTAACAAACGCTCCAGCTACATTCTCCCTGTAGGGTAACGCAGCAGAAAACAAAAATTTTCTGACCTACGCACCAGCCCAGGAACACTATGGAGACTGCATACAAGGTTTGATCATTTTCGTTACCGACTCGTAGCGCAGCGGAAGTAGAGTCGATGACGATCGGCGGTGCAGATCCCCGCAGCTAGGATTTACAACCTCCCAACCGCGAGGATGTATACCCTCGTCTTCCCTTCTGACAGCCCTCCGGGAGGCGGTCGAACAGTCCCCCGGACGGTGTCGCGGACAGCCCTTCGGGAGGACCTTCGAAACTCGAACGGTCACTCGGACAGCCCTTCGGGAGGACTCACAGAACTTGGACCGTCACTTGGACAGCCCTTCGGGAGGCACTCACGAACAGCCCCTCGGGCACTAAGATCGAAACTACGACCTCTCTACAGAGTTGCACACATACGGTGTCATCTATCCGGCAGGGCTTCGCCGTCCAGAACTAGTTCCCACCGGAACCCAGACAGCCTTTCGGCTCTGCAAAACTATTTTGCGGGGAGGGAGAGAGAAGCCAGATCATGCAATGGCACTTGTATGTGAGAAGGAGTGAGTGTGGAGGGCTGCCCCTCCACCTCTATTTATAGGAAATCCCAAGGGGTAGGGTGGTTTTACAAGAAAACCCAAAAGCACATGAATGAAGTCCTTCCACAAGGACCCAAATGTGAAACCAAGGCACAAGAGGGGGCTCCAAGGAGGAGCCCCATTGTGGCCGGCCAACACCTTGTAGGGGTCCCCCAAGGGGGCCTCATCCATCCATGTCACCCCAAAAAATATCTTGGGACAAAGCCCAAAATAATGGCTTTCCAAAAAGTAACCCAAAAAGCACTTACACTATTCATGACGACATTTTTCAGCGTCCGTTCGAACTGAAAATATTTATGTGGGCTTAGAACATTTCCAGTACCCACTAAAATAATTTTCAACGCGTTCTGGAACAATTCCAGTTTAGTGATTTCATCTGCGAAAAGCATCTGAAGCGGTTCCGGCAGCTCCGGAACATTTTCGGTTTTTCTTCCAGAAAATTCCCAAAAATTTCCAGAATGATTCTGGCACCCTCCAAGAATTATCAGGCATGTGCCGAAACCAATTTGACTTAATGGAATACCCCGAAACAACTTTTTAGTTTCACCGAAACTCATCCGGTGTTCTCTCTGCGGAACTTTTCCGCTGTCCGAAACTTTTTCGGTGTCCGAAACTTTTTCGGTGATTTTCTCTCAGACTCCTTGTCTAGTATTCAGCAGATAGATGACCCTTAAGCGTGTGACCCTATAGGTTCGGTGAAGTATAGACATGACACGGAACCCCTTCCGATCAATGATCAACGTCGGAGCCGTGGACACCCATATTGACCCCTATACCCACACGAATGAATATTCGAGTGAACCTCCAGTTGCCGTGTGCTATTCCTGTTGCTTCGCGATATGTTACAAATACCCAAGGTGAGACATGTTGGCATTCCCGTGGATCAACAACTTGTCCACTATGCTAGTTACCTCGTTACCGGTATTGTTCTCTTTTCTCATTACCGTGTTCCGGCATCCCCGTGATCAAATCACAAAGTGTCTGGCCAGACGATGATGGATACCGTAACACCGAGAGGGCCCAGAGATATCTCTCCATCGTCGGAGGAGCAAATCCCAATCTTGAGCTATCAAGTTACTTGACATACTTTCCCATGAACCCGTAAGCCGCCGTAATAGCCATCCAGTTACGGATGACGTTAACAAACCCCAAAGTTCATGAATCAAGCACGAAGAAACTCGATACTCTCATGGTCTGAGGAATCATGCAAACATTAACCATCTCTGTGTTATTAACCATTAACTTGTGACGAATGAATCTCATAGCATAACATCAATCGGGTCGATTCAACACAAATGTTCTTCTAACATTGTGCCCTCAAAGCTGCTGGCATAGACATGCCCATGATTGGGAAAACATAATCATCATGCAACACTTGAGCTAGTCTTAGAGGCATGACTAGGAATACTTTTTACCGTTTATTATTCCACACGTGCACATGGGTTTTCCCCAGAGCCTTTATGGATATACGGGCTCGGGAACCACAGCAGTTATAGCATGGAACATAAACATAATTATGAGCAAGGAGATAAATAATAACATTTATTATTGCCTCTAGGGCATATCTCCTACACTCCCGCCTAATGAATTACATATTCATGGATTACCTTGACAAATTCGTCGTGGTATATCTGGATGATATTCTGGTTTATTCAAAGAACAAAGAAGAACATGTTGAGCATCTTCGCCTTGTTCTGGAGAGACTTCGAGAGCACCAATTATATGCCAAGTACTCTAAGTGCGAATTCTGGCTTTCTGAGGTAACCTACCTTGGACATGTCATCTCCAAGGATGGTATCGCAGTTAACCCGGAACGAGTTCAGGCTATTCTTGACTGGACCCCTCCGAAGAATGTCAAGCAAGTCAGAAGTTTCCTCGGGCTTGCAAGTTATTGTCGCCGTTTCATCGAAAATTTCTCCAAGATTGCCAAGCCCCTGACTAATCTGCTCCACAAAGGCGTTAAGTTTGAATGGACAGACAAATGTCAGGAAAGTTTCCAGAACCTCAAGGACAAGTTGACATCTGCTCCAGTCCTTGCTCCTCCAGACTCCCGCAAAGATTTTGTGATCTTCTGCGACGCATCTCGCCAAGGACTAGGTTGTGTCCTAAAGCAATAGCGAAAAGTAATTGCTTATGTTTCGCGACAACTGCGTCCACATGAAGAGAATTACCCAGTGCATGACCTTGAACTTGCTGCTGTGATTTATGCTTTGAAGCAGTGGCGTCATTACCTCCTTGGTAATCGGTGTGAGATTTACACCGATCATCAGAGCTTGAAGTACTTGTTCACTCAACCGGAACTTAATCTTCGTCAGCAGTGTTGGTTGGAAACGATCACCGATTATGACTGTGGTATTTCCTACACTCCTGGCAAAGCTAATGTGATGGCTGATGCCTTGAGCCACAAGTCTTATTGTAGTAACCTCATGGTAAAGCAAGCTCAACCCCAGCTATATGAAGAATTGCGCAAGCTGAATCTCTGCATCGTCCCGCAAGGTTCTCTTAATAACCTTGTGATACAGCCAGATCTTGAGAAAGCTGTCAAGATTGCGCAAGCCAAAGATGCCGAAATTGATCTAATGAAGAAAGAGCTTCACCTTGAAAAGTATAGGGATTTCTTGATCGCTGAAGATGGAATCTTGTACTTCCGAGACCGCATTGTAGTACCTCGCTACGAGCTGATGACAGACAAAGTCATGAAGGAGGCCCATGATACACCGTTTTCTATCCATCCGGGCAGTACCAAGATGTATCGAGATCTTCGTCAAAGGTACTGGTGGTCTAGAATGAAGCAAGATATTGCTCGTTATGTTGCCGAGTGTGACGTTTGTCGTCGCGTGAAGGCAGAACATCAGAAACCTGCTGGAATTCTGCAACCGCTCCCTATTCCTCTATGTAAGTGGGATAAAGTGCAAATGGATTTCATTACTGGTCTTCCCAAGTCTCAGAAAGGTCACGATGGTATCCTTGTCGTCGTTGACCAACTTTCCAAGGTTGCACACTTTCTGCCAGTTAAGGAGACTATTACTGCTAGTCAGTTAGCAGAGCTATATATCTCCAGAATTGTTTCACTCCATGGTATTCTCAAGGAAATCAGTTCAGACCGTGGCAGCATTTTCACTGGCCACTTCTGGGAAAGTTTCCAGAAAGCAATGGGAACTCATATTACCTGGAGTTCAGCTTATCATCCACAATCTCAAGGCCAAGTTGAGCGCGTTAATCAAGTGCTTGAAGATATGCTTCGAGCTTGTGTTATATCCTTCGGTAAGAAATGGGAGGAATCTCTCCCGTATGCCGAGTTCTCTTATAACAACAGCTACCAAGCCAGCTTGAAAATGGCCCCCTTTGAGGTTCTTTATGGTCGTAAATGTCGAACCCCTCTGAATTGGTCAGAAACTGGGGAACGACCTCTTGTTGGACCGGACATTATTCAGCATGCCGAAGAACAAGTCAGAATTGTCCGGGAGAATCTCAAAGCAGCTCAAGACCGTCAAAAGAGTAATTATGATCGCAAGCGATGGGGTGTGATTTATCAACCTGGTGATCAAGCTTATCTTCGTGTCACTCCAATGAAGGGCACCCGTCGTTTCGGAATCAAGGGCAAGCTAGCTCCTCGCTATATTGGTCCTTTCCGCATCGTGGCTAGACGTGGACAGGTGGCATATAAATTGGAGTTGCCACCGCAATTCTCCCATATTCATGATGTCTTCCACGTGTCGCAACTCCGTAAGTGCTTCAAGGAATCCCCGCACCGTGCAGTGGATCATGAGATGCTCGAGCTACAAGATGATCTTTCCTATAAGGAGCATCCGATCCGCATCCTCGACGAAGCTGAGCGTCGTACTCGTCAGAAGACGACCAAGTTACTAAAAGTGCAGTGGTCGAATCACACTGAAGATGAAGCCACTTGGGAACGCGAGGATCATCTTCGGGAAGAATATCCCGGACTCTTTCCTTCTACCTCCTAAATTCTCGGGACGAGAATTTCTTTTAGAGGAGGAGAACTTGTAACACCCCCTTGTAATAAGCTCTGTGACACTCTGTTAATCTTGCCAAGTCATGATCATTTGCAGTGCCAAGTCATATGGGTTAATGATTCAATTCAAATTCACATCTGAAAATCAACTCTAATTCAAAATTGAAATATAAAGTTGATCAAACACTGTTGGGAAAATGTTCATTAAATGGCAAATAATCCAGGAACATTTGTAAAATCATCATCAATAAAGTTGGAGTTAGATAAGTGACTCTAACTAGATGAAACAGCGCCCAAAACAGCAATATTAATTCATTTAAAATCATTACAAATTCAAATGGCTTCCAAATCTGTCCAAACCACTTTTTGGTGAGAGCTAATATTGCGTTGCAATATTTGGGACAACTCTCACATTTTACAAAAATGCAAAAGTGCTCTAACTATTTCGAAACAGAAAATGAAATAAAGAAAAAGAGAAACAGAAACAGAAAAATAAAAACGAGGCACTGTGCACTGGGCCTTAGTGCACAGTGCCCCGAACCCCGGCCCAGCAGACCCATGTCGTCGTCTCTCACATGTGCGTGTCGCCGTCGCAGTGGGCGCGAGCGCGCGCGCCGGTCGCGTGCCGACACACCGACGCCACCGACGCCCGGAGCCGACGAGGGGATAAGGCCGACGCCCTCCACTCCTCCCTGGCCTCTCCGTCATTCTCCCCCTTCTCCTCTCGCTCGCTCCGCCTCGCTCCCCTTCTTAGATCCGGTGGCCGAGCGCCCCTGTCGCCGCGTTTCGCCACCGCCGTGGCCACCGGTCTCCCCGCGTCGTCTGAGCGTGCCTGGGAGGAGCCCCGTGGTCGACTGCGTCCTCTGGAGCAATTGGACGTTGCGGAGGAGCACTGCTTCGCCCACGAGCTTCGTCTTCAACCTCGGGTCGCCGCCGCTCTTCTTCGTCTCCGGCGCCGTCTCTGCTGCTACTAAACCTACGCCGGGCCACCTTGTGCCTATCCGGTGAGCATCTCCTCCTTCTCTCTCTCCCTGCATCGCTGATAGACGCTCGCAGCGAGCCATCGCCGTTGCCGCACTCTGGCCTCCGCTGCTAAGCTCGCCGCCGGCGATGCGGTGACCGTCATGCTCACCCAAGCTCACCACCGTGCTCAGGGCACTCGTGTGGTGCGGCTAGTGCCCTCCGTTTGCTCGCTAAGCCGCCGTAGGCTCGTTTCCCTCGACCTCCCGAATACGCCGCCGCCGCTTTTGTATGGACAATCGTAGAGAGCTACTTGGAAGCAACATTGTGCGAAGCGCAAGAATTGAAGACAGGATAGTCTCCATTCTCCATAATGGAGAGTCAGGGCCTATCTTGTTTTATGCTATTTTACCTTAGAGAGGGTAGTAGGTCCTATGAGAGAGGAATAGGTCCTAGGTACAATGTGTTATTATGTGCTACAATGTGTTAGAGTTGATGATGATGAGGAGAAGGAGTTGTGATTATGACTAGTGACCAAGTTGTTATATGATGTCTCATGGACGAAAATAATGATCATGAGGAGTTGTTATATGACAATGATGTATTATGATGATAAGTTGTTAATGATATGATGATGATGATGATGGGTTATTATATCATTGGGTGAAAGAACCGTGGATTAGTTTCAAGTGGATGGATCCTAAGTGACCAAGTCATGGATTATCGCTAACTCATTATGATGTAAAGACAATCTCTAAATTGCTACTGTATGAAAACTTGTATAATGATGTATGAATACGACATAAAAAAAATAGAATACGTAATAATAGTAGTAGCGTGGGCAGATAGGCGCGCTACTAGTAATTACCAGTAGCGCTTCCTACAAGACGCGCTACTACTAAGTACGTATAGCAGTAGCGCTTGTAAACCAACGCTACTGTTAACCTTTAGCTATAGCGCCGTAGTAGTAGTGCGACACCCCGCGTACTGCTAGGCCAAGAACCATCGCTACTGCTAGGCTTTTCCTAGTAGTGCATAGTTGCCTTCCATACATTGTTCCATAATGTTCGATTACCATCTGGATACGTGCTGGAGCTCCCTGCAGCGTGGATCATATTATGCTCCTGGGTAGCCAACTTGTAGGCGCTTTTTACTGTAAATATACCATGCTTCTCCGGAAACCACGACAGAAAATCACAGCGCTGTCGTGGAGAGGTTCTGATTTTTTAAATATGATCAACATCCAAAGGCCAAAAGGCTGCTCTCAAGCGATCCAATCTCCATGCACCATTGTCATCCAAGAAATCCGACACACGGTTGAAGCGGCAGGAACCCTTCAGAGAGATCGGCCGTAGGGAGAAGGGCCTCGGGATCCACGGATCCCTCCAAGTGCGAATAGAAGTGCCATTACCCACGCGCCAAATGACCCCCCTCTTTACCAGTTCCAAACCGTGCAAAATTCCTTTCCAAACTGCGGATCCCGTGGCCGGAAAAACCGTATCCAGCAAATGACCTGTAGAAAAAAAGTCCATTGATACTCACGGATTTACAATTTTAGGAGCATAGGAAATCTATGCATGGAAGTTTATTAGGGTCATTCCCAAAAGTATCTTTTCCGACAATCCAATGATAACCTACAAAAAATAAACATGCAGAAACTTCCATACGTGGGCATGATTAAATGATAAAGTTCATACAAATTTAGGAGCACAAAAAATCTATTAATGAAATTTCTGGGTGGCACCCTATGATACCTTTCTGAGTATACAAGTCGTAATACAATCATATGATAAACGTACAATCCAAAGATAAAACTTTAGATATGACGTAATCATGTGTTCCTGGTTCATAGCAAAGGGATAAATTTTAGGAGGAAGGAGAGATGAGGTGAGTTTCTAAAGTTCACCATCCAATCCAAGCATCACAAAAGGTGACATTACAAATCTAGGAGATGAAGAATAATCGTGTTATTTTCCTTTTAAAGGAAGGGAATAGCTTGTGGAGGGCGACCCTCACATCTAGCTCGGTGAGATTAGTTTTTTTTAACTACATTTCCTTGCACTATAGCGGTTCAATGATAGGTGCTTGTGGTGGATGAACTAAATCGTCATGGATTTCAGCATGTTCAAAGGCATCGTGATCTGGTGAAAACCGCAACCATCGTTCCCGAGGGCGGGTGGAGAATAAGCGGCCACATGGGTAAGGTACCACATTAACATAGAGAGTGTTTGGGTTATTAAGACATGCTTATTAGGCTAGGGACATGCGCTATATTTTTTTCTCCCGTTGCAACGCACGGGCATGTTTGCTAGTGCTTGTTAATATATCAAAGCTTTTATATGGTTCACTAGGACTTATTTTCTGAACCAAGCAAAACTGATAGTAGTATAAAAAATGAGATGTCAGAGACCTGCCTCGAGAAAAGGAACCCTACCCTCTCCTGCGCCGCCACCCGCGACGCAGCCCGGGAGGGCATCCAGATCCCCGCTGCGAGCTTCCCCTCCTCCTCCCTCATAGTCGCGAGGGGCGCCGCCGGCGGCGGGGCTCGATCTTCCTCCGGTGCGATGGGGCGGCGCGGGCCTTCCCGTCGGGTGCGGGCGCGGGGCGCCGCGGCGTGGCGATGCGCAGCTTCCTGGCGCGCGTGGCGGTGCATGGACGGTTGCGGGCGGTGGTGCGCGCCTCGATGCGGCGGCCGAATCTGGCCGGCAAGCGGCGCAGGCCGCGGCAGCATAGGCCGGTGGCCTCTGCTTCCCTTGCGGAGGCAGTGGTTGCGGGCGGCGGTGGTGCTCTGCCTCGTGTGCGTCCTCGTCCTGGGCAGCACCTGGGCAGGGCGACGGAGCACGCCTGGCGTGGCTGTGGTGGTGCGGTAGCCAGGCTTCTTCAGGCGACGCGGGGTGGCGGTGTCAGCCTCCTTCTCGCGGATGTATTCCGACGGTGCGCGGAGCTGGGCGGGCGCCGGTGGTGCCGGCCGCACGCGTCTCCATTCATATTCACACACACTTTGCCTCCTTCCATTGCTTAACTAATCCAATCTATCCAGTTTTTCCTATGCATTACCTCTGCCAAGAAAGGCCACTGAACTCTTTCGGGGATGGGCCAGATCTAGGGTTCATGCTCGGGCGGGTCAAATCGGTTTCTGGGGCGGATCGGAGCACTTGCTTCGAGTAGGAGAGGTTGGGATTGGCTCGGGATGTGCTCGCAGGGATGCTCGGGCTCCCTTCGCGGGTACGATGCTCGATGGTGGTGGTCGTGATACCAATGTGTCGGTGCATGGATCGGCGCCGATGACCACGGACATGACGTCGTGTGAGCTCGCCTGGCCATGGGCTCGGGGCAGGCTCGCCAGCGGCCGTCGGTAGTCTCGGAGTCATGTCCCCCTAGTCAACTGGGTATTCGTGAGGGGCGCAGGTGTGGGTGCCTCCTGCGGTGGAGGCGCCTACCCAGACTCGGGACTGATGCCGGGCTAGAAGTTGATGGATTGGCATCGCTCTTCCTGCCGTGGTTGTGTGTGGCATGAGGTGCACGACCGACGGTATCTCGCGACAGGGATGCCAGAGCGGCGGTCCCGGATGGCGGTTCGCATGCTTGGTCTTCGGCGGGCAGCATTGCAATGATGGTGGCTCCCTTCCAGGGTTGTGGGTGCAACGGGAGGTGATGCGGCGGGTAGCTCGGACGTGCTCTCTCTCCCGGAGGGGTGACATCCTGATCCGAATATGGGGATCTGACATCGTCGTTCTCCTCCTGCCAGCCTCGTAGTAGCACGGGTAAGTTTCCGAGCGAAAGCTCCATGCCTTGGCGCCAACGATGGTGACACCCGTGGGTGGCGCATTCTTCTTGAAGACGTCGTTGTGGTTCTTCTCTTCGTGTCAGGGCTCCGGGTGAAGACGTTTGTCCGGTGGACTCGGCGGTGGCGGCGCTCTGCGTCATTTTCCCTCTTGAGGGCGTTGTCATTGAGCCTAGGTGTTCTAGGTCGTAGCGTGGGGGTGTTTAGTTCGCCCGGTGTGTGTTGCTGGTAGCGTAGTCGTGTGCGTTCTATGTGTGCCGGGTAGCTACCTCACCATTTTGTATCGTTCGCCCGTGTACTTTGTTCGATTATTGCTTTATTTATAAAGCGAGGCGAAAGCCTATGGGCAATGCTACGCATCCGCCGGGTGATAAACTGATAAGATCAGCCACCTCGGCAACCGTCGGATGCCGTCCAAAACAACCGTCCGATCTACCGTCCCAGCCAACTGGGGGCCTTTGCAATAGCTAGCTTGTTGCGCTCATGGCTTTGCAACAAGGACCTTGTTGCAAAGGTCCACTGAAACAGCACCACTGCCCAGCCATGGCCTGAGTGCCTCGGCCATGGAGCGTCGCCGGCTGCCGGAGTTGTCGCGCCTCCTCCGAACCAGCACCCCGGGCAGTTGCCTCTACTGCAGCACGACAACGACGAACTCTCAAGCCGGGCACTCCCCTGGTGATTTCTGCAACCGAAGCTATGTTTCTGAAACATGCGTCGTGTTGCAATGCTTGCCCTCGTACGCTCTAACGCGGGGCACTCATTCTGCGCCTTTCTGCAACCGGGACTATGTTTCTGAAACAATACCCCCGTTGTAGAAGAGAAAATATTCATGGTCGAACCATTTTTTTTCTTTCAGAAACGAGACCTTTGTTGCAGAAACTTTCTGGAACTAGACTCTCTTGCCAAAAGGAAAACTTCATCACCAAACACTTTTTTTCTGAAACAAGATCTCTGTTGCAGAAAGCTTCTGAAACAAGACGCTTGTTGCAAAAAAAAAAACTAGCTGCGCGGGACTTGTCGCCAGTGCGAGTGCTCGATCAAAATGAATCCGATGGCTACGTAGGCGGCGGAAGTTGTGCGTGCATCAGCCGGCTGAAGGTTAACGTTTTCCAATAGGCTTTGGAAAAAGCTTCCAATCAACTGGCCGATCTTTCTCGCTGCATCCGTCGCTCACGCGCCCGTCAGATCACGACCCATTGGTCCATTGGATCGTGAGGGCACGCGACTCGAATGAAGACTTGGTGCTCGTGCCTGGGCCCTACTACCTGGGCCAATCCTATTCATTGCAAATAAATTCCGCAACATCAGTAATGTTGCAAAACTTGCTCCCGCAACATCACCTACGTTGCATGAATGTGAAGGCAAAAAAAAAAATCTGCAACATTACCTTTGTTGCATAAAAGTAGAGACAATTTTTTCTGCAACATCACCACAGTTGCAAAGTTTTCTGCAATAATACCATTGTTGCAAAAGTTACATCACGTATCCGCACAAAGTCTTTGTTTCAGCAACAACCAACTTGTTGCAATTCGTGAAGTCGCACGATAACGCTTCCGAGTGGTTTGCAACAAAGTCATTGTTGCAGAGGGATGAGCGTAACAACTAGCTTGTTGCAATTTGTGACGCTCATGTGGGGAGATCTAACGGCCTGGGAGGTGGTCGATCTTTCCCGAACTTCAACCGGCGGACGCGTAGCATGGTTGTTTCTGCAACACCGCACTTGTTGCAGAAGGGAGATGGGGAACGTGGGTGGTACATTGGACGGCCAGCGCGTCCATCCAACGGCCAGCCAGGCGGTGGATGTTTTTAACTAATCCACCAGCTGACGCGTAGCGCAGCCTTGTCTATGGCATATTTTGGTGAATATCTGCTTGCTTCTCCATGGGTTTAGGATTGGAAGACATAGGGAATATGAAAACGCTAATGCTCTGCCGGCTGATGGCGCAGAGAGTTCCGCCACCCGCGCGACCGTTGGATTGTCCTTGATCCACACGTCCTTAAACACACTCACACATGTTTACCTTATCTTGCAACAACAACGGTGTTGCAAATCATGTCGGTGAACGACGACGGCAACTTAGACAAGTTTTTGCAACATCAGCTCTGTTGCAAAGAAAAATCCGCAACAAAACCTCTGTTGCAAGAAATATCTGCGACAAGAACTTTGTTGCAAAAAAAAATCCGCAACACAACCTACGTTGCAGGAAAAGTCCCGCAACACAATTTATGTTGCAAAATAAATACGCAACACAACTTCTGTTGTAAATGTTTCTGCAACAAGACCTCTGTTGCGAAGTAGAGAATACGTTCAACCGCTAGATTGTGCCGCATCTAACGACCCGCGAGGCGGCAGATCCGGCAGACGCGTAGCGGTCCCCATAGGGAATTCAGGGGTGTTTTTCCCCGTATCTGCCTAGTGGGAGTGCACGGTCTCGTGTGGCTATTTACCATGTCGTGACCTTTATCGAAAATTACCATGTCGTGACCTGGCTTGGGCATGAAATGTTGGGAGAACGGCGTGGCCTATCTAATATTCTCTCTGTATTCCGTTCCGGATTACTTGTTTTAGATTTGCTATATATCTAGAAAAGTGTTAGTGTGAGATACATCCATATCTAGACAACTCTAAGACAAGTAATTTGGGACGGAGATTGTATAAGATGTTCTTTTTGTGAATCGGATGTATATAGACACGTTTTAGTGAATTTGTTCATCAATTTCAGTCCGTATATAGTCTATATTGAATTATCCAAAACATCTTATATTTGTCAACAAAGGGAGTACTACATTACCATGATGTAAGATGCAGACCAATTTCTTCTGGTTGGATGGTAAACCATCTGCCTCTGAATTCTCGACGCAGCTTACATTTTTTTTTAAACACATATCTGGTATATTACGGAAGGAAAACAGCAGGTACATAGTGGAAACTACCAGATATGGGACAGCTGTCCCCTATTACAGAAAACACCCTAGAATAAACAACAATTACATCCGGGTCCCTAGGATATTTTCCTCGGCAGCAAATCCGCCGCCATCCACGAGCTCGCCGTCGCCCCGCCGGCCGCAGGACGATGAAGAGCAGAGGGACCGCCGCTGAGTCACCTGCGCTGGACGAATGGGAACCGAAGTCAATCCCGTTAGTGTCGCCGCATGTGCTGCTCGCCCCATGGCGAGGTCTTGGCGTCGAGGAAGGCGCGTCAGCGGAGGCCACGCCCCGACCAGAGCAGGCGGTCGAGCCAGTCTCACCAGCCGACACCAGCATCCCAGCTCACAAGGAAGCATCAGAAGGGGAGAGCTCCGTAGATCCAGCAGCACCACCAGAACGAACTCCCGACGGCGACCTCCTGTACAGATCCTCACGTCCTTCACTGCGGCACCGGAGGCGTCGCCGCAGAGACGACGAAGGAGGAGGAACAAAGGCCAAACACATGGCCGTCGCCGCCACCATGACGACCAAGCCCATGGCCACCAAAATCATCGCCCACCGGGGACGACGACAAACTCGCCCGACGAGCTCCTCGACATCGCTTACATTTTTGTTTAGCCACAATTGCTGTCTGGACTATGACTGAAATTTAAGCTGTCCAAGCTGAGTTTGGGTCCGTTGGGCCTGAATTGGTTGTTAATACATGGGAGGTTTTATACAGTTCGTTGGGGCTATCTTTCTGGACCAACAAAACTTGAAGCACCGACTATACCGGCCGAGTCATCTTATTTGATGCTATATATATGCGTTGTCCACGGAATGGGTCATTACACCAAGATTTTTTTTATTTCTTTCAGATTTTTTTCTTAAAGGTTTGAAAAGGCTTAAAAACCTGTTTTAAAATTGGGAAAAACATAAATTGCAGGAAAAGAACTTTCACATACGTATGAAATAAAAGTTAATCACGTATTAAAAAAGGTCTCTGTATACCAAAATAATAATAGTTGTGTAAAAAACAATTTCACGTATTTTTAAATGTTCATACATTATAAAAATGTGTCCATACACATTAACATATATTATATATACTGTGAAAAAATGTTCAATTCATAGATAAAGATATAAAAATAAAAATCGAGGAAAGTAAGAACAGGATGTGAAAAAATGGGAAAAGGCAAGCAAATATTGACAGTAAATGAAAGAAAACATATGTAATATAGAAAAAAGGAAATGAAAAAGAAAATAAAGAAAGGAAGAAAGAAAAAAATGAAAACAATTATGGAAAAGCAACATGGGCTAGCATGCCCCCACGACGCGCATGTGTGCATGACTGCATGTTTGCCCGACTATGCGAGAGTTAAGGAATCAAATATAATTTGTCCTATAGGCTTGAGAGTCTGATAAAAGAATGACTACATGCCAGAGAGTCAAAAGATAGGCCACAAAGCCAAAGTGATGGGGTTTTGTTGTCGATGATTTTGAATCTTTAACCCTTGCCCATATCGTCTGCCAACTCCATAGCAAAGAACTATTGATGATTGGTCGTGAATGGTATCTGGGTACAAAGGACGGAAGAGTAACATATCCTTTAAGGAATAAGTAAAGTTTATTTAACTCACTCTGCATTCTATATAATCGACATTAGTCACATCCATGAATCTACTTGTTCGAGTGTCTACCTACTATGTAGAGATAGAGATGGACTAGTACGTGTTCACAACTTCACATGTGCAAGACCTTCCCCATTGCATATGTTGGTGCAAATCTCGATGCTTCTTCGTGGTTTCGGGATTGGAAGACACATGGAATTAAAGCCGTCCACGGCCACCAATAACATGCATAGATTTTCTTAGTGGCACCTTTTGGTGTATGCTTGTTCATGGGCTCAGAATTGAAAGGTGTGCATGCATATGCGACCCATCTCATGTTACAACACATAGAAGTGTAGTTATTAACACTTTGTATGGTGGAATGAAGCTGCATAGGAGATTGAAGCTCCTACATATGCCTGATATTTCTTCTTTTTCAATGCCATCATTAATATGCGAGTCAGTTCGCGCTGCGCATTAATTGCCCTAGTAGTGGAGAACTGTTGCGGTGGATGGACTACAATCTGGGTAAGGCTGTGTTTATAGCACATGACAAAGAGAAGCCATGTCATTGAGCAAACTGACGAAGTTCAAGTCAATAGTAACATTGTGGCATGACCTTTTTTGGGAAGGAAAGATCGAATAAACTACATTATCATACTATACCATGCAAAAAGTCATTTCTTTTGGTAGGATGGTAATTGGTCAACAACCTGCCTCCAAATTCTCAACGAAGCATAGATATTGTTTAGCCAAAATTGCTTTCATAAGCCACAAAACGTCTTGCTATGAATTCTTTCGGATGTTTAACCCCTTTTTGTTTTGTATCCCAAACTCTGCAGTAATGGATTCTTAGTTGTGTACAATATTTGGGTTCAAAGCCAGAAGAGCAATAAATTGTCCTTTAAAGAAAAGAAAACAGATGTCTATTCAACAACATGTGCCGTGAAGGATGGGAGGCGAAGATATCCTACTGCTTGCCATCGATCCAAAACTGAGTTTTTCTAAGACATTCCAGCTTTATCCATAGATCCATACCAACTTTCAGAAAATCAATCTAACTTCAAAAATTCTAGTTTTTTTTTTAAATTCTAACTTTTGAAAAGTGACAAACTTTGTGATATGTTAAACTTTTTGTGATCCAAACTTTCAGAAAATCAGAAGTTTCAAAGAATGTGAACTTTCAAAAGATTGAACTTTTTACTTTTCAAACTTCCAAAATTTCAAATTTTGTAGGAGGGAGAGACAATGTTGAGAGGGTTTTCGCACAAGCAAATGGTTTGTGCGAGAAAAATATGAATTAGTTTCATCATAAAAAACATATGAATTAGTTCATGACTAAACAAAATTATATATAGTGTAGAGACATATGTGGATCACAAAGAACGGAATGAGGGTATAGCACACTAGCCAATAATAAATATCAACCCTGTATAATAGAAGGGGTATAGCCCACCACCAGTAATAAATATCGGCACTCTATAATAGAAGAGAACTTTCTATCCCATCAAGCACATAAGCAATGCAGGCATACCAAATGGTGAGGCCGGTATCACGATAACATATTAGCCAGCTAGGAAAAGACACATATATAATTGATATTGCTACACAAGTTGCATCCATGAATCGAGTTGATTGAGTGTCTACGTACTACACTAGCACATGTTGACATGCAAGGATCTGATCCATGTCACATTTTGGTGTACATTTCTTGCTTTGTTCGTGGGTTCAGGATTGGAAGACACTGGGAATTCAGGGTATTCTTTAATTTCCGATCTGACTCGTGGTATTCCAAGACCTGGTGTGGTTGTTAACACGTTGTCTAGTAAAATGAAGATAAATGGGTGATTGGAGCTCCTACGTATGCTTGATACTTCTTCTTGTTCCAAGCCATTGATACTATGCTTGTCGATTCACTCTCCACACATATGTTATGGCAAACAAATGTGCCTTAGTAGTTAAGAACTATGGCCGGGGACAAACTAAAATCTAGGTAAGGCAGAATTTATAGTACAAAGCATTGACATACCCTATCCTTGGAAAATTCATTGAAGTTCAGGTCAACAAGAATCAATGAAACCGTCATATGAGGCATCTGATTCACAATGAAGTCCATGTCAAAGGATTCTTTCTTAATCTCCTTAAAACACACCATATCAGATGCACTTTCTTCAACCTTATCCAAGATATGCAACCACTTGTCCTTGGAGCAGGCTCATAATGCTCCAGATGAAAATTTCCCAGTGTTGCATATTCATGGTAACTAGGTTGCAGATTAAAAAATACCATATCACCACAGCTCAAGGTAGTGAGTGAAGTACACAAACCAAATAATCCAAAGTGCCAACATGTGCACTATGCTATGAATAGCCTCGACAAAAACAGCAATCACTAGCTGAATAAATGACCCATAAAGGAAATATGTCCTCCAAGACTTAAGTAACACATACCATAAACCTAACAAGAGTCTCATAGCAGGCAAGGCAACAACCTAGTTAAAATGCTTGCCCTAAGGAAGGTGTAGTAGCAATCTTCCATGTGATAACCCTTCTATCTGTCCTTGCATCTTCCTCTGCTTGTTGATGGCTTCATCGTGATCCTTTTTCCCCTTTGATTTCCCCCTTCTTTGCTTGCCATCTCTTGGGGCTCCTCATCGGGACTAGTCATGAAAAACAAAGAGCATGTATTCTGAACTACTTTACTAGTGGCAGGTGGGGTAGTTGAGCAACATTCTAGATAGTTCTTATCAAAGAAAATATTACCCTTGCACTTTACTTTTATCTTGGTCTCCCACTTGGAGCTTAATTAAGCCCTGGGAGGGAACACCACTAGTAGAAAAAGAGCCTTTTGTCCCGGTTCATAAGGGCCTTTAGTCCCGGTTCTGGAACCGGGACTAAAGGGTCGTTACTAAAGCCTCCCCCTTTAGTCCCGGTTCTTACACGAACCGGGACTAAAGGCCGTCCACGTGGCCGCTGCCTAGAGCTCCACCTTTAGTCCCGGTTGGTAACACCAACCGGGACTAAAGAAAATTTTATGATTTTTTTTATGAAATTTTTTTTTGAAATTTTTTCCCGATTTTCAAATTTCTGAATTATTTTAACCTCTAATCTCTAATCACCCCTCATCACTGCTCAATTTAACCTCTAATCTCTAACCACCCCTCATCATTCCAAATCATCTAACTTCCCGGACGGTCACCCATCCTCTCACTACCCCAGTCTGAGCATGCTTAACTTTCAGGTTCTATTCTCCCTCGTTTCCAAGTCTGCACTTGTTGTTTTCCTAACAATAGTAAGATGTCAATCCTATTAACTCTCAGGAGTTTAGCTTGAGCATGAAGTCACAAATTTCACTGTTTGAGTTTGAAACTATTGTTCTCAAAAACAATAATTATTTAGTAACACTAATATTTCTTGAATAGTAGTTTGCCATTGTTTGACCACAGTTTGACCAGATTTGACCAAAATTCAAAAAAATTGAAATAATTATTTAGTTACACTAATATTCTTGAATAATTATTTAGTAACACTAATACTTCTTGAATAAGTAGTTTGACCATAGTTTGACCAGATTTAATGAAAATTTTAAAAAAACTGAAATTTGAGCATAACTTTTTTCCCTTTTAGAATTTGAGGATTCTAAAAATTTGCAAACAGGCCGTAGGCCGTCAAAATCGGATGCGGATTTTCGTGCTGAACATTTTGATATATTATACGTTTTTTTCTGACATCGTATGCATAAGTTATAACCGTTTTACATTTTCCCTACACTTTTTGCAAAACATGTTCAAATTTAAGTTTTTAAATTTTCCTAACTAGTAGATGTAGTAACATAACTACATCTCGAAGGATTTTAATTTTTGAAGTTTTTATCATTTTCTTTTGCTTTTTACAAAACTGAAAAGGCGATCCAGGGGGTAGAGTTTGAAAATGAGACCTTTAGTACCGGTTTGAGACACGAACCGGGACTAAAGGGCATGGCACCCTTTAGTCCCGGTTCGTGACTCAAACCGGGACTAAAGGTCTAATCTTTAGTCCCGGTTTGAGACACGAACCGGGACTAAAGGGCAAGGTTTGAGACACGAACCGGGACTAAAGGGTGGTTCGTGTCTCAAACCGGGACTAAAGGGCTCAGGTGAACCGGGACTAATGCCTTAGCCGCACGAACCGGGACCAATGCTCACATTAGTCCCGGTTTGTGACTGAACCGGAACTAATGTGAATATTGCCCTGTGACCAAAGCCCTGTTTTCTACTAGTGCACCGGGGACATGGCCAAATATTTAGTTCACGTACTCCCTCCTTGCCAAATTATATTGCATATCGAATATGGTCACAGTCAAACTTTAGACATTGACCAAGTTTATAGGACAAAATGAGCGTTTACAATACCAAATGCATTCCATAAAAATAGATTTCATGATGAATCTGGTACTGATTTGCTAACAATCAACATATGTTTTGCCTTAAGATGTAGCCCATATTCTCTTTTTATTGGAAGGTTGTAAAATTGGATTCTTAGTATACCCCCTTAAAGAAATATTATGAACCTTAAGCAGAAAACAGTACTAGTTGAAATTGGAGTGAAGTGCATTGTCAGTCCCTGAACTATTTCAGGGGTGTCATGTAGATCCTCAAACTATGAAAATCAACATCTAGGTCCTCGAAGCGCAGTAAGTGTGTCATTCAGGTCCAAAATCTGTCCAACCCCATCTCGCCGGCCAGCTGGAGTTGTTGACCCATAACATGTTAGAAGGGGGCCCCGCAATGTAAAGGCCGGTGACGAAAATATGCAAATAAATTCAAATTCATTGTTTCAAAAAATGCTCGCGGATATGGAAAAATGTTAATGAATTTAAAAAAATGTTCATTAGTTTATAAAAATGTTCACAAATATGAACAAATGTTCGCAACTTTAAAAAAATGTTTGCAAATGATGAATTTGAAGGAGAAAAATTGCGAAGATGAATTTGGAAAAATGTTTGCGACTTAAGAAAATGTTTGCTAATGATAAATTTTATTATAAAAGAAAATATGTCCAGGAACAATAAATCTTAAAATATGTTCGCGAACAACAAAAAATGGTCGCGAATATGAAATAAATGTCCGCACCTTTAAAAAAGTATTCACGAACAATAAATTTAAAAATATGTTCGGGAACGACCAATATTGTTTGCAAATATGGAAAAAAAGTGTGTGACTTCAAAAAATGTCCATGAACAATGAATTTGGAAAAAACATTAATGACTTAAAAAAATGTTTGCGAATGATAAATTTTAAATGAAAAGAAAATGTTCGCGGACCACCAATATTGTTCGCGAATGATAAATTTGGAATATTTTCACTAACCACAAAACATGTTCGCGAATATGGAGAAAATGTTGGCGAATGATGAATTTGAAAAACCGTTTGCACAAAATTAATAAATGTTCATTTTTTTAAATTAGCCATTTTTTTGTGAAATTTTAAGATGTTCACGGATTTACAAAGATGTTCGGGGTTAAAAAATGTTCATGAATTTGATAATAAGTTTGTGAATTTACAAAATGTTCATTATTTTAAATGTTCAAGGATTCAAAAAAAATTCATAAATAGTGAAAAAATATTCACGGCTTTTAAAATAGCACTAAAATTTCCAAATTTATCTTTCGCGACTTTAAATGTTCATTAATTTGTGGTTCGCGAACACATGTTCAAATTTGTCATCCGCGAACATTTTTTTAAAGTCATGAACATTTTTTTCCATATTCGCGAACATTTTTGGAAACCATGAATTTTAATTTATTTGGAGTGAAGTGCATTTATCATGCCCTGTAATTTATTTGAATTTATTTGCATATTTCCGTCACCGGACGTTACCTCGCGGGATCCCCTGTCCGCCGTGTCATGGGTCAACGGCTCCAGCTAGCCGGTCAGCAGGGTCGGATAGATTTTGGACCAGAATGACACACTTACTGCACTTCGAGGACCTGAATGCCGATTTTCATAGTTTGAGAACTTTACATGACACCCCTGAAATAGTTTAGTGACCTGCAATGCACTTCACTCTTGAAATTACCATAGTTGGATGTGAAGTTTGGGACCTGCTTATCTATATTGTTTAAAAATCCTACAGTAATGTTCTAATCAATTAGAAAATAAACTTGCCCATGTGTTGTAAGAGGGACATAAATATTTTAATAGGTTAGCCAGTGGTCTACATGCCCATATTAATATGATTGTGTAAAAAAGATTTTATTTGTTAAACACTTATTGGCTTACCAAAGAAAACATGATTTTATTTGATAAGTCAGTAAGAGGTGGGGTAGTTGAGGTGGTTTTCGGAGAAAATCGATATCGATGAAAACAAATCAAAGATGGGAGAGGGAAAAAACAGAGAGAAGGGAGAGAGGGCATATCTAAGGTTAAGCTTCATGCACTAGTCAACGCAACCAAAAGTCTGAACTGATGAAAAGAGCTGGACAATCCATATATAGATTTCAACACCCCGTCTCATGTGTGACGCGGGAAGTCAAAACGTGAATAGACTCAGAGTTATGGCTCAAGAGACCTCTACATGGACACAAAGGGAGGAGCAACAAATTTTACAGAAATTGTGAAAGCAAGGACTTAAACTGAAGACTTTAGACCATGATACCATGTTAAGCTTCATGCACTAGTCAACACAACCAAAATCTGAACTAATGGAAATGGCTAGGCAATTCACATATACACTTCAACAGAACGAAGTAAGAGTGTACGACACAACACTACATCTTTTTTAAGTAGGAGAAATTCTTGACAAAGACAGATTCTCATGAGGGAACATCCACCTTCTTCAGCAAACTTAGCCGCATCCATGCCCTCCCCGACGATGAGAACAACAAAGAAGCGCCTCCACCACTGCCAAAGAATGTTGCAGGCTACAGCCATCAGCCTCATGGTGGACGGCGCGAGGGGGCTCTTGTGCTTCTTAGATTGTCGTGGTTGGTCGACAACAACAATCGCAAGGAAGCCATGACAACGGCTCCAAGTGGTGGTTGAAGTGCTGGCGCTTGCCTTTTGTTGGAAGGCCCTCGCGGGTGCTTCCGTTCTGCATGGTTGTCATGGCAGAGAATTGATGGTAGGGGAGGACGACAGACCCAGATTGTGGATTAGCTTAAACCTATGGCCATAGATGTCTCCGGTGATGATGAAAATTGCGGGCAGTATCCTTGGAAGTGCCATTGAGGTTTTCATTCCACCTTGAAGCCGGATAAAAACCCTAGGTCCGACTCCCGAACCAGGCAACTGCAGCATTGTGGGAAAAATTGTTGGTAGCATTTCTCATTTGGCGCAGTATGTTTCCATGTTCAGATGTTTAAAATATGAGAAAATTATGTTTTTGATCCCTCAAGTTCCCAAAAAGTATAGACTTGGTCCCTCAAAAAAATTTGGTATACATTTGGTCCCTCAAGTCTCAAAACCGGATAAATTTGGTCCTAAACCAGTTTTGAGCACATTGACTGGGTTTGACAGCCACAAAACCGCCTGATGAACCGTAAATTAAAAAAAATGATTCACAAAAATCTGAAAAATTTGGTGTCCAATATGCTTACATGCGCAAGGTGCGACCAAATTTTTGTGGTCTTTCGGCACTCAAGGAGCTCGTGGCAAAAAAAAAAATCTACATCTGATGAACAGTAAATTCAAAAAAAAATCTGAAATTTTTGTGGGTCTGATATGCTTACATGCATAAGGTGTGACCAAAATTTCGTGGTCTTTCGACACTCGAGGCACTCGTGAAAAAAAAACAAATTATCGCTCAGAAAAAATAGGCAATTATTTTTTTGTTTGCTAGAGCCCGTCCGTTGTCATTTCATGACAAAATTTTGGTCGCACCTTGCGCTTGTAAGCATGTTGGACCCCCAAAAATTTCACATTTTTTGATTTTTTTTTCTCAAATGTACTGTTCATCGGGCGGTTTTCGGGCGGTCAAACCCGGTCAACGTGCTCAAAATCTTGTTTAGGACCAAACTTATCCGGTTTTGAGACTTGAGGGACCAAATGTATACCAAAAAAATCTTGAGGGACCAAGTTTATACTTTTTGAGAACTTGAAGGACCAAAAACATACTTTTCTCTTAAAATATTTACGACACATAATTATTTTATACTAAAATCTTGCTAGAGTTGTGTACAAAATTCATTTTCATAATATCTCATAAATGTAACACATATAGCCTACCAAAAAAACTCTCACTTCAGCATGTCTTCACAAATACAGGCCACCACACATCTGGATGTTTCAACAAATGCAACCAACCACAATAGCAATACACTTGAATGCACTGAACATGTATAGGATGCACAGCATGTTTGAGGGAAGTATAACCATAGCACATAAGCAAAGGACACCATTGAGCACCCATCATGGTATACTAGCTACATGGAGGTATCGGCTTGGTCTTTCCTGTACGGCGCCGGCTGGTCTCCGTCTGCAGCTGACGCCAACATCGATGCCCTGCCACCTGCCAGCCTCCGCCTGGCCATGCACCCTCTCCGCCACTGGTACGTACGTCACCACCGTGTCCTTCCTGAACGTCAGGTACACGACGGCGACGAGGTAGGCGGCCATGAGCGCGAAGACGATCACAGAGACCAGCGCGTTGGCGTACCTTGGGAGGTGGTTAGGCCAACTCTGGCGCACGATCCCAAACGGACGTCCGTTTTGCCCTGCTTTCGTTCGTTTTGAGGCGGCAATGGGGTCGCCCATGTTCATTAGGGGCCGTTGCCGTGTCGGTGCACCCAACGCGCGGCCGCAACCCATATCATGTCCGGGGTGGACGTGATATAAAAAAATCACAAAAACTCAAACAAATGGTAAAAAAAATCAAATAAACGCAAACATAAAAACATAATTAAACAGTCTTCACGGCCCTATAACGGCCCCGTTCCACAGTTCTTAACATAAACATAAATAACATAAAAATAAAACAAAAGAAAAGCGCCGCCCGCGCGCTGCTGCCGTGCCCGTCGATGCCATGCCCGTCGCCGTCTCCTCATGCGTCGTCGTTGTCGTCCTCGTCGCCAATGAGGTCGATGTAGGGCGGCGGCGTCCAGAGGTGGGCCGGTGGTCCCTGGAAGGTGGGAGGCTCCTGGAAGGTGGGAGGCACCTGCACAACCTCACCCCGTGGCGACGTCTCGCGCTCCGGTGACCGCGGCGGCGTAGGGCACCAGTTCACGGCCCCCACGCCGTCGGCCATGTCCGTGGCCGTGCACGACCAGCTCCACCGCTGGCCCACCAGGTCCGGGTGGAACGCGGCGACGGGATGCTCCTCCAGCACCTCCTTCCTCACCTCCTTCCTCATCTCCAGCTCCGGCACGGCCACGTCGCCGGCCGCAGAGAGGGCAATCATGGTGTCCAGGCCCTCCCATTGGCGCTCATCGTGCGTGTTCATGGAGTCTTCCATGATACGTTGAAGGAGCCGGGCCTCCTCCTACTCTGTCATGCGAGGAGGTGGTGGTGGCGACGGAGAGGGCGAAGGCAACGACGTTGGCGTGATGCCGCGCACCCGCGTACGCCCGCGCACCTGGGGAGGGCTCGGCGCACGCGTTCGGCGCTCTGTACGTGGCCGCCGTGGGCCAGATGAGGTGCCAGCAAAGAAGGACGCGCGCCGCACATCGTGCTCGTCCCGAAACCATGTGTCCCACAGTGCGGAGTCGACGGCGTACCTGGGGTCATAGTACAGGTCGTCAGGCAAGAGGCGGCGGCGGCGTTCGATCTCCTCGCGGCGGGCACGGCCGCTCGTCGGGACCGGCGGGATCGGCACCCGATCCGCGGACAGATGCCAGTTATTGGGCAGGTGAACGTCGCTCCAGGGGAGCGGCGTCCTGGTCTCCCAATAACGACGGAAAACATCCGCGTGGATGTAGTGCCGGTCGCGCTCGCCGGCGGCCGTAGGGGCGATGGTGAATGGGGGAGGCGCGGGGGCCCTCCGTGGGGGGATGCGGGCTCTGCTTTGACGCGGCGGCGACATCCCAAGGATGAACCAGCCTCGTGGTCGTGCGCCCCCTTGCGGCCGGTGGTCCAGCACACCATGGCTGCCGGCGGCCGGCGAGCTCGAGGAAAGGGAAGGGAGAACTAGGGTTTGGGTGTTGGGTTTCGAGGAGGCAGCAGGGACTGGAGTGGGAGCGTGGACTGCGACCGGTCCACGGCTTCTCATTTAAGAAGGATGCCTACCGCTCGCCTGGGCGGATGACAGGTGGGGCCGACCGCGCGTGCGCATTTATGTTGGGCGGTGGGAGGTAGGTGGCCGCCTGCCACGCGGCCCCGATGCGGACGAGCATCGCGTCCGTTTGCTGGCCGCCTGGACCCAAACCGGGCGCATGTTTGCGCTCAAAATGGGTCGGGCCGGACACAAAACGGACAAGATGGGTCCAGGCCGTCGCGCGCTGGGCCGTGGGGTCTGTCCGTTTTGCCCCAAACGGACCCGTGCGCAGCGCACGACCCCATCCCGTCCGGCCCTGGCCAACTCCAGCGCACGACCCCATCCCGTCCGGCCCCGTCCGTTTGGGGCAAAACGGACAGACCCCACAGCCCAGCGCGCGACTCCAGCGCACGACCCCATCCCGTCCGGCCCTGGCCAACTCCAGCGCACGACCCCATCCCGTCCGGCCCCGTCCGTTTGGGGCAAAATGGACAGACCCCACGGCCCAGCGCGCGACAGCCTGGACCCATCTTGTCCGTTTGGCCAACTCCAGCGCACGACCCCATCCCGTCCGGCCCCGTCCATTTGGGGCAAAACGGACAGACCCCACGGCCCAGCGCGTGACGGCCTGGACCCATCTTGTCCGTTTTGTTTCCGGCCCGGCCCATTTCGAGCGCAAACATGCGCCCGGTTTGGGTCCAGGCAGACAGTAAACGGACGCGCCACTCGTCCACATCGGGGCCGCGTGGCAGGCGGCCACCTACCTCCCACCGCCCACCATAAATGCGCACGCGCAGTCGGCCCCACCTGTCATCCGCCCAGGCGAGCGGTAGGCGTCCTTCTTAAATGGGAAGCCGTGGACCGGTCGCAGTCCACGCTCCCACTCCAGTCCCTGCTGCCTCCTCGAAACCCGACACCCAAACCCTAGTTCTCCCTTCCCCTTCCTCGAGCTCGCCGGCCGCCGACCACGAGGCTGGTTTGTTCACGGGATGCCGCCGCCGTGTCAAAGCAGAGCTCGCATCACCCCCACGAAGGGCCCCCGCGCCTCCCCCATTCACCATCGCCCCTACGGCCGCCGGCGAGCGTGACAGGCACTACATCCACGCGGATGTTTGCCGTCGTTATTGGGAGACCAGGACGCCGCTCCCCTGGAGCGACGTTCACCTGCCAATAACTGGCATCTGTCCGCGGATCGGGTGCCGATCCCGCCGGTCCCGACGAGCGGCCGTGCCCACCACGAGGAGATCAAACGCCGCCGTCTCCTGCCAGACGACCTGTACTACGACCCCAGGTACGCTGTCGACTCCGCACTGTGGGACACATGGTTTCGGGACGAGCATGACGTGCGGCGCGCGTCCTTCTTTGCTGGCACCTCATCTGGCCCGCGGCGGCCACGTACAGAGCGCCGAGCGCGTGCTCCGAGTCCGCCCCAGGTGTGTGGGCGTACGCGGGTGCGCGGCATCACGCCGACGCCGTCGCCTTCGCCCTCTCCGTCACCACCACCACCTCCTCGCATGACAGAGGAGGAGGAGGCCCGGCTCCGAGTCCTCCCCAGGTGCGTGGGCGTACGCGGGTGCGCGGCATCACGCCGACACCGTCGCCTTCGCCCTCTCCGTCGCCACCACCACCTCCTCGCATGACAGAGGAGGAGGAGACCCGGCTCCTTCAACGTGTCATGGAAGACTCCATGAACACGCACGATGAGCGCCAATGGGAGGGCCTGGACACCATGATTGCCCTCTCTGCAGCCAGCGACGTGGCCGTGCCGGAGCTGGAGATGAGGGAGGAGGTGCTGGAGGAGCAGCCCGTCGCCGCGTTCCACCCGGACCTTGTGGGCCAGCGGTGGAGCTGGTCGTGCACGGCCACGGGCATGGCCGACGGCGTGGGAGCCGTGAACTGGTGCCCTACGCCGCCGCGGTCACCGGAGCGCGAGACGTCGCCACGGGGTGAGGTGGTGCAGGCGCCTCTCACCTTCCAGGAGCCTCCCACCTTCCAGGGACCACCGGCCAACCTTTGGACGCCGCCGCCCTACATCGACCTCACTGGCGACGAGGACGACAACGGCGACGCGTGAGGAGACGACGACGGGCACGGCATCGACGGGCACGGCAGCAGCGCGCGGGCGGCGCTTTTCTTTTATTTTATTTTTATGGTAATTATGTTTATGTTAAGAACTGTGGAACTGGACCGTTCTAGGGCCGTGAAGACTGTTTAATTAAGTTTTTATGTTTGCGTTTATTTGAATTTTTTTTGTCATTTCTTTTAGTTTTTGTGATTTTTTTATATCACGTCCACCCCGGACATGATATGGGTTGCGGCCGCGTATTGGACGCACCGACACGGCAACAGCCTCAAACGGACATGGGCAACCCCATTGTCGCCCCAAACGGACGAAAGCAGGGCAAAACGCACGTGTGTTTGGGATCGTGCGCTGGAGTTGGCCTTATGTGCCAGCCATTCTATGTAGGTCCATACGAGGAAGTAGGTGTTGACGATGACGGAGTGCCACACTGATGGCCCATGCGATGATCACTGTCTGCACCCATGCATTGATCATCATATGCGTGTTCGCAATTCTGATCTCTAAAGTTGCAATATGTGACATCCATTTTTTTCTGTGTAGTTTTGTGTTATAAACGGTTACTATTTGTGAATGGCGATTATGTAATTTTGTGTTTCTTGTGAGGAAATTGCTTGGAGGCTTACATAGATGGACTCCTTGAGGGGTCCTACTTTCTTGCTGCTGTTGCAGAACTTGAGGAGAGGGATGAGAGCGAACGGCATCTCAAACGAAAGAATCAAATTTTTTTTTGCAAAGGAGGATATACCCCGGCCACTGCATCTGGACGATGCATGCAGCCATATTATTAATTATTCACAAGGACCTTACAAAGTAATACATCAATATGCCTGAAGCCATCATCTTAGCAACACACTTGTCGCTACTCCTATCCCCTTGATGAAGGGGTGCCAAATGTCCGAGTCTAATACCAAACAGACATCACATAAAATCCTAACATCTAAAGCCGGATGCCCAACTAAGCCACAATGCCGGGATTGGGTCACACACCGGTATGACGCACTCTCAGAGGCCGCTGACACCACCAACCACTGATCCATCTCCAGAGCAGGTCCTGACGCACCAACCTCGCCAGGCCTGCCGTACGAAAGAATCATCTGCATCAGAGAAGAAAAAAATCAGGAACCACGAGCTCATCAGTCAGCCCAGAGATTATTATTTCTTTGGGTAGTAAGTGCGGATTAACTAATCAGCCATTCAGTGACCATTTTTTTTTCCTAGGATGGTGGAACTGGGAAGAGGTCACGGAGGAGTACCGAGGAAAGGATGATTAGCTTGCCAGAGCCTGACGGACCGCTCACAATGGAGACTATAAGGCTTGGAGCAATGGCGATGACCCGGGTGATGAGGTTCCTAACCCAGTTCTTCATCTTCATGTCCAGAAACCCCTGTAATATAGACCATAATTGTAAGGGAAGATGTCTATATTCACTGGCAAAATTAATGCTCAAGAATGCCTTCTGACTAATTTGTATAAGTAAACTGGATAACACCTGGATTAGGAACGGTTACCTGCATGATGACCTGCCCAGCGAATGTGCAACTAATTGTGGTGCTTTGCCCAGAAGCTAGCAGTGCAGCAGCATATACAACAGAGCTTGATCTCCCCAGAACATTCTGAATGGAACAAAAAAGATAATTAAAGAACGCTTCAATTCAAATCCTTCGTATTACACAAAATAATCTGCTACAAGATGCTTCTGAAGCTGGAATGACCCTTTCAACAGCTCAAGCGCGGCATACCCTGAGCAGCAGAGGTGCAGATTGAAGAGTAAGATCGCCACACGCGCCAGCATCGTCCGGAGAGAGATTATTAGCACTGCAAATGGATCCAGCAACGATAACCACCGCGACGTTGATGAGGAACGCCACGATGAAAGCGAGGCTGCACCAAGGTTTTGATTACCGAATGGTGCATTTTTACCGAGGGGGGCCGGTAAACGTGGTTACCACGGTTACCACGAAATTTCGAGCAAATTTCGAACGAATTTCGAACAAAATTTATAATTAAATTTTGAATTCAAATTCTTTCAAAATAGATATAGATAGCACTTGAACATATATTTATCATAAAAGTGCAACTAGCTCAGTGGAACATTGTCTACACACGTGCTGTCAAGTGCTGCCATACTTTACTATACATTGAGCGTTTGAATTAAAAACCAACTGCATCTATGAGGAAGTATGTGGTAACCATGGTAAATCTCGAAATGCCCATTTACCATGGGGGACCGAAATATGTGGTAACCATGGTAAATCTCGAAATTTCGAGCGGTAACCAAAACCCTGGGCTGCACTCTATGAGGAAGTATCTGCAGGCCACCTGTCCAAAACATGATAACAGTGAGCCATTTGGCCAATCAGAAACCAACCGCATCTAGTTCTTAGAGCGCTTTTTCCTATCCTATCGGTGCAACCTACTCTGATGCTTTTGTCTGATCGTGGAGTCTTCCTTGAGAGGACAAGGGCAGAGTGCAAGAACAAGTTGTACCTGCATGCATGTCACAGAAAGGCTCACTATGAACTTTGCATCCATATGGATCGACGCACAATAACCAGAGTGAACAAACCCTGGTGACTAAATAAGTTCCTTACGGTGTGATGATAGCGCCAAAGAGTGCAATCGTGTTGGCAGCAGCACCTTTCCCTCGCAGAGAGGGGAAAAACATGCCCTTGGTCACCTCTCTAGCAGATGGACTCAGGTAGCTCAGTTCTCCGAAGAAGCAGCCTGCCATGGTGAACATGAACGCTGCTATGATGAACTCCAGTTTCCGGGCCTGGTGATACACATGACGATACATGGTAAGGTTAAATCATCAATAGCCTATATCTGCCTAAACAATCAGGTAACTGTATTCATAGCTGAACAATTCCAAGGATAGGTTTGTGTTTATGTACACCAAATCTCTGCACCCCAAGAAGCAAGAGGGTGCTGAACACCGTGAGGATAACTCCAGCCCACACAGGAATTTTGAACAATATGTTGAATGCAAAGGCAGTACCCAACACTGCATTAGATACAGTATATGTTACTCAAACGTAAAACTCAGCAAAGAAAAGAAATATAAAATGGAAGTGACAAAGAAGGTGTACTGATCAACCTTCGGGGATATCATCAGAAATTACTGCAAGCTCTGCAATGATCCATAAGCAAATATTGACGAAGGGGGGATACTCTTCCCTGCAGAGTTCAGCAAGGTGTTTCCCTGTACAGGATTGAGAGATAAGTTCGGATTTGATGTGCAGAAACCAAGACAGATAGTTCAGTGAAAGGCACCTGTTTTCACTCCAAGGTTGGCGGATAATGTTTGTATAAAGAGCGCAAAGATCATCCCAACTAAGATGACCCACAGAAGCTGATCGTGGTAAATTTAAAATAAAATCAGATTGGTAAAGAAAGAATGCTGAATATGCAGAACAAAAGGAGAGAAACAGAAATGACTGGTAGAGTGTGTTCTTTCATTTTCTGACAGATCTTTTCACTCTATATTGGTATAAATAATTATTTCTCTTGATCACATCTGTCATGTTTTTAACCAATAAATCAAATTAGTTAATACCATTTATTCGGTGTGGACTAGACTTCTCTCGATTTCTTGTATCAGTAATATTATAGAATATAATCGTCCTTATATGTAAATATACTTCTACAAAATAAGACATCATGTCGTTCTACGTTGATCAATTGATAGTGTGGGGAAAAGTGTTTGAAATGTTGTGATCTACATATGCAATAATCAATTAAGCATTGAAAACAGGGTTTATAATCGAGTTTGTTCACCAGGATTTGAAAAAATTGGACCCTGGCTCAGGTTACAATTACTAAGCGAACTGCCATAAGTGGTACTCTCATCCAAATTTGTATGAATTGTCTTGTCGAAAAGGCGCATGATGCAAAATTTAAGAGCATTCTTACGCTTCCTTGAAACTTAACTAAAGTTCCAAAGCTAATCTGCTGCAAAATATATGTTTCCTTTCCCGGATACCCCCAAAAAAACTCATTTAGTTGGTAGCAGTACTGCAGTAGTGCCCATCAGACGCAAGAAGGCAGCAACTATACTACCTCATACTTGAAGTCAGCTCCAGCTTGCATGTCAGTTTCCACTGTCAAATCATAAATCATAAACAAGCTTTACCACCTTGACAGTTGTTCTCCTTTTTTGTGAAAGAGTGTATCTAAACGGTATGCAGCTCTGAGAAAAAATAAGGATCTTACAGTTGCTAGGATCCAGGAAGCCAATGGCCACAAGAGCTCCAGGCCCAACATGAGCCAAGAACTTCCTCCATCTTGGCTGCTACCATGACGAAAAGAAGTTAACACTGAACAGAAACAAGTACACAACTTAATTCGACCTTAGAAATGCACAGGAATGTAATCACTGGCAGTGCTGTCTTTGTGCTCCCCACCACTCTGCACTGCACCTCCATGGTGAGCTTCGCGTCCAATCTCATCCCTCTCACCAGCCCCTTCCATTCTCTATTGCTAATGCACGTATCTCAGGAAGGACTATGCCTCTTGCTCTTTCCAACACAGCAACTTCTGTATTTTATAGGCCAGCGACCATATAAAACGCAAACTTCAAATACAGTACTATAGCAGAGGGAATAGCTGTCATGGTGGCTCCTGTCGATTCCGCAGTAGTCACTAGTTTTATGCCTTTCAAAGATGCTACTCTTATACTTCGCCAAATGGCAAGTGTGGCATAAATTTTAGTTTAAACTGTTCAAAGGCGGAAATTTTACTCACGCTTACATTATCCCACCACAGTAGGAGTAGTTCGATAAACCGCTGCAGACCTTTTCCTTTTTCATTTTTTTTTTCGAAAAGGGGGGACTCCCCGGCCTCTGCATCAAAACGATGCATACGGCCAACTTTATTAAGAAGCAAATAGGTTCAACAAAGGTCTTAAAGTCGTAATGAAAGTAAAGAAAAGCTCACATAGAGCCAAAGCGCCACAACCGTCTGACATAAACAAGATAAGGAAACTAATTGTATATCCTATTACATGACCGCCATCCAAACCGGTTGAAAATATCCCGTGCTACCATCTCCCACCGGATAGATCCAGTAACCAAACGCTCCCTGGTCTCCTTCGGAGTGAGTAGCGGCCACATACGGATCAATGCAGTAGCTCGGAATATAACCTGCAAAAAATGAAAATTTGTTGTTCTGTTAAAAACCAAGTCATTTCTGCAGTTCCAGGCTGCCCACAATAAAGCACATACTCCTACGCGAATGTGTCTCGCTGTTTTGGCCCCTATCCCGTTAAGCAACGTTCCAAATAACGTGTTGACGGAATTCGGAGGAGTAATATTAAATGCTATGTGCACCGTCCGCCATAGCACTTTTGCCAGCGGGCAGTCAAGAAAAAGGTGTTTGATAGTTTCATCCCGATCACAAAAACTACACCCAGTAGGTCCTGTCTAATTGCGCTTTACCAGATTGTCCTTAGTTAAGATGACTTGTTTATGGACAAACCACATAAACACTTTAATTTTCAAAGGAACTTTGACTTTCCAAACATGTTTGGAACTAGGAATGGAGCTAGTGTTGATAACATCGAGATACATCGATCTAACTATAAATTCCCCAGTCCTAGTAAGCTTCCAGCGCAACTGATCGGGTCGTTGAGATAGCTGGACCTCCATCAGTCTACGCACTAAGTGGAGCCAAGCTTCCCAACGATTACCGGCTAGCGTTCTCCTGAATTGAATATTGAGGGGGATGGACTGCAATACTGTTGCAACAGGCGCATCGCGTCGTTGAACAATACTATAAAGAGTCGGGTATTGAAACGCGAGGGGTGTCTTTCCTAGCCAAGTATCCTCCCAGAAACGTGTGTTGGTGCCATTTCCGATTATAAACTTTGTCCTATTGAAAAAGGCTGATTTGACTCTCATCAACCCTTTCCAGAAAGGCGAATCCGTCGGCCTTACTGTCACTTGGGACAAAGTTTTGGAGTGAAGGTACTTACTCCAGAGAATCTGCGCCCAGGTGGCCTCTGTCTCTTCAGACAACTTAGACAGCCACTTGCTGAGAAGACATCTGTTCTTGACTTCAAGATTTTCAATGCCAAGACCCCCTTGGTTTTTTGGTCTACAAATAATATCCCATTTGGCGAGTCTGTATTTTCTTTTTAATTCATCACTTTGCCAGAAGAAACGGCATCGATAGAAGTCCAGCCTTTTCCTAACTCCAACTGGAACCTCAAAAAAAGACAGAAAAAACATAGGCATACTCGTGAGAACCGAATTAATGAGAATTAATCGGCCTCTGTATGACATGAGCTTGCCCTTCCAGCAACTCAATTTCTTCTCAAATCGATCCTCAATGCATTTCCATTCTTTGTTTGTTAGCTTACGGTGATGAATTGGTATACCTAGATACGTAAAAGGTAAAGTACCCAATTCGCACCCAAACAATTGCCTATAAGCCTCTTGTTCCTCGTTGGCTCTTCCAAAACAGAACAATTCGCTTTTATGAAAATTAATCTTTCATTTTGGAGGTAGACAAACCAGTCACCAAAACTTTGGCAGCTTCGGCAAACAATGGGTCAATGACAGATGGGCCACAATGGCAAGTGTGGCATAACAGAGCTGCAATTGTGAACTTGCCTACTTTAAAAGGAAGCAAACAAATCCATAAGGAATTGGCTCAAACACCTAGAAGCAGATTAAGCGCGATCCTGAATCTGGTCCCCCGCAAAACCTGCCGATCTACAAAGTGGAGCTTTTAGGCCTTCCACTATGTGGGCCAAAAACGATGCCAAATTGACTTTTGGAGTATTTGGCATCGGTGCCCTCCGTTGCCCAGCTAGTGCCACAAATTTTTTTGGGGGCACCGAAGCAAGTAGGTGCTCCGGTGCCAAAATCATCGAGCGAATAAAAAACTTATTCCATGACCTGTCTCTCGTCCTTCTCGCGTGAATCAACTGCCGTGACTACCTCCGCTTCGTCCACCACCTCCGGTGAGCTGTTCGCTGCTCGCCTCCAACGCTGGACCACCACCCTTTGGCCATGACCTCCGCCCCAAGACGCGAGCTTGGACAGCCTGCACAGCACCTGTGTGTGGCCCGGCGCTGACAACTCCGGCCGTGAGCTTGGCCTGCCCACAACCAGAACCCTCTGGCCACGACCTCCGTCGTTGGATGCGAGCCCGGCCAGCCCGCACAGCTAGGCAGCCCGACACCGGTAGCCTCCGTCGTGAGGTCGTCCAGCTCAGGCCGGTCCGATCTCCTCCGCCACATGGTCTCCTGCTCGTGACCTCCACCCGCTTCAGCCCATTGGCTTCCTCCGCCAGTTTCTGGCTGCACAAGCTTGGATTTGGAAAGAGGGAGGATAAAATTTTCTGATTTGGTTTGGATAAACAAAGGGGATCTTTCGGGGGAGAGGAGGAAGAACTCGGCGAGGCACTCTGAAGGCTAGCTCAATGATTATTTTTTTGCGTGGGGTCATCTACTTTTAGATCGAGCGGTGCCCTCCGTTGTGAAGCCGGTGCCACAAAATTTTCATTTGGGATCAGCAGTGACGTGGCACCCTTTTCAGTTATTTGGCACCGGTGACATAGTGGAGGGCCTTAAACGCAAGATTTCCCTTCCCCCATAAATGGTTCCTCCTATCATATTCATAGAGTCCTAGAACAATCAAAGCTCCTATGTTAAGTTTGATATGTAGCTTTACAGCTACAAACCAGGAACTGATAGGTAGAAACATCAAGGTCGCTTGTGGTTGAGTGAAATACATTAGTCAGAACATCACTGCCACTGATGTGGCTTTGATTGTCCGTTCCTCGCCGAACATTTTGGAGCCTTCCCGGCAGCCATTTATCGGTGAAGGCTGGAGGCCCGGACCTGGTGCAGTCCACAACTCTTTTTACATATTTTATTGTAGCCATGCGTACTGCAAGATTGTACTTTAAAAAGCCTTAAACTCTCTCTTTGTTGGAGTGCACACACTGATTATTCGTAGGCTGGAGGCCCGGACCTGGTGCAGTCCACAACTCTGTTTACATATTCTATTGTAGCCATGCGTACTGCAAGATTGTACTTTAAAAAGCCTTAAACTCTCTCTTTGTTGGAGTGCACACACTGACTATTCGTCCAAATTGTAGTAAGTGGGAACCTAGGACAGAGTGTAGTGTGATAACCACTTCACGGAGTGAGTATTGTCAGAGCAGGAGTCAAGTAACCATCCATGATTTTTTACTGGTATGTGCTAATTAACAGACTAATCGAGGCGCGCCGAATGGCTTGCTTGGTAGGAGTAGATGTGTGCGTGCGTCTATTGGGCGGAAATGGCACAGCGTCATGTGATCGTTGAAGCTAAGAATTGAACATGGTGAAGGGCAGTGAGCGTTAGAATAGAATAACAAATTGTTCTTTTGAAACGAGCTAGTAGAAGAATAGATTATGTGGATGCTAATGCTCACCGGTGAGCCGCCGCCGCGCGCTTGCGCCCCTGCACCGGCTAGCTAGCCTGGAGTCGCTCATCCTCGCTCGCTCAACGTCTCGCTCGGCGCCGCTGTTTGCTTGTTCCCGCGTGGCGGCACTGCCGTGGCCCAGGCGTGCATGGCTCCGGCATTTCGTCGAACGGCTGGCGGGCAGCCCGGCGACTGAAGCGCCGGATCAACTGCCGCGTTCGGATATCGGCCGTGCATTTTCGCAGTCACCTGGAGCGTCGCCGCGTCGATGGCTGCGGGCACTGGTCACTCTGCCCGATGAACGAGCTCTAATTTTATTCTCCTCAGAAATGATGAACGACAGACATAACATCGTCAGCAATCAGGTCATGGAAGACTTCTTCCTTATGCGATGCACACAGCAAAATAATTTGTCATGAACTAGAGCTAATCACCAAGCCGGAAAAGAAAATGCGACAAGCCGCACGAAGGCACGGAAGAGAAAATATGTCTCAGATATCACAAGTCATGTTGATATGCCGTCATGCGTTATCATGAACTCTGCAGAGAGATAAAATGCTGTGAAATTATGTGTAGTCAAAACACAGTGAGCGGTAAACCAGCTTTTTAGAAGGTTTCAATACGATTTGATTTGGTTCGGGAATGAATAGAGAAAGGCAAGGAAAGCTTGATTCAGTTGAGGTTTTGTTTGATTGAATTAATGCAGAACATGGTTTCCAAGGAAAGTAATTGTTTTAGATCATTCCAAACCAAGAAGAGGGGTGAAGAGGGAAGGGAGCGAAAACAAAATCGATGACGTATATAAGCACCAACTCCATTTTAATAGTAGAGATTGTCTTTGTGTGAGCTGTTTAATTTTATAGGTCGGTCATATCCCTCGTAACATTTGGTTTTGCACTTTATTTCTTATGCAAAATTGTCAACATATGTGTGGCATACAATCAGGTGAGCACCTTTTCCTGCAAATAATCGAGCGATCACTTAAATGAACTGTCCATATAATTACACTCTTTGCGTACAATCGGCTACCATAGATCAATGTTCCTAAGGGGCGATCTGAGTCTTCTTGAATGGGGCAAAAAAATTGATCAGGTCAACTCTTGCATATATTTAAAACCTTAAGTTGATCAGGACTCCACTCAGACTTGGCTAAAAGCAATCAAATCAGAGGCTCTCAAGATGACAAATGACTCAAACCTACTAGATTTACCGTATTGTCTCCATGACGTGCATTTAAGAAATGTTCGTGCTGCTCCTATTGAACAATTCTAGACGAACTGGAAGGTTCTTTTGTCCGAAATATCGCATACAAGAAAGAAATTATCGTTGCCCTAGTACCCCAAGATAAATGAGAGCGTGGCATGCAGGATGGCCGAAGCAGTGATGCACCAAGGACAATGAAGGGAAAACAATTGAAACAACTAAATAGGACGGAGAAGCACGGTGGCTGTTTGAACAAGCTCGCGCATGTTATCACTCTGGTTTTCCATTGATAATTCCTGATGCCTTCCATCCCTATGCCTATCGAAACCAAATTCTTATTGTGCAGAAACACAACATATAATGCATGAAATGGAGAACGGCGATGGTATGGACGGGCTCGCGCGCTCCTGCTAGGTGGACGAACGAATCGACGACGCGTCGCGTGCTGTATTCAATGAGATCGTATGGAGACAAGTGGAGTACGTCCGTAAAAACAGTGACGTACCAAGCGGAGCCGTCTAAAATAACGGATAAATAGCGGTCCACGTTTATGCTGTTCCGTTAGTACATATCTGTTTAGGCGGTACAGAACACCACCCGTCATCTCCTTCCCTCACGGAGACGCAGTTTGTCGAACGGATAAGTGTTTGTGGGACCACGCTGAGCCGACCGCCGCTGAAAAGTAAAAGCAATTTATCCTCTCCCTTCGGGCGGCAAGGCGAGAAGCTCCCGGCTATGGAGATGGCGACCGAGGGAGACGACGCAATTGAGTTCCTGTGAGATCCGGTTGACAGGTAACCTTAGCCGCCCCCATTTTTTGTTCCCCGTGGTATCCCATGTATCTAGACCAATTTCTTATTCGTGTACTGCTTTATTTTACATAGATTTCCCCTGCCGGATCTCGCCGGCGCACAGCCATTGGTGTCCGATGGAGCAAACCAGACGCTGGTATGTGCGCCTGCTGAGACCAGCATTGGTGATGCCGGAGACGCGGGACTTGCCGTACAATTAGATTTCAACAGCACTTGTGATGGAATTTCCCCGTCTGCGCCAACCTCTGACCAATCTATAGGCAAAGATGAACCTCAAGCCCCAGGCTGGACAAAAAGGTATACCACTTTGTCTTTATATTTATGGATCGAACGTAAGGTTCAATTTGGGTTACAATATGGGCAAATTAGCTTTTCTTAAGGCAGTTCAAACACACTACTGATAATCTGAATAAAAAGTGCAGAGTCCATGTAAATGTTAATCCCACGTAGTTTCTGAACGCATTGAAGCATGTTTCTGAACTACATACCTCTGAATAATGCAGAATCCGTGTTGGCCGTGCACCAAATGAACGCCCCCCATGTGCTGCCAGGATGAGTGCCTTGGAAATGACATTGAGAAGATATTCAGAAAAGAAAACTGACACTATCATAGTACTTGTAGTTGGAAGCAACTTCGATTCACATGTGCCCGATCAGTGTGTGTAGGCGCGAATTTAGGGAGTGCCCGATCAGTGTACGCGGGTGTCCTGGATGTGTCCGCATAAGTATAGGGGACCGGATTTGCCAAGTCTCATTGTTTTTCTTCAAATACCAAAAAAGTTTGAAAAATATATTTTGCTCTTCGACACATCCAAATGCTACATACAAATATATAGGAACAAGGACTAAACATTTTGGCCTGCGAAAAAAAACCGAAAAAAGGCCCCGAGCTTAGAAGTTTCAAGTAAGCTTGTGTGAACAGTCAAACCAAAAAAATAAATTGAAAAGGTTTTAAAAAGAAATTGATTTTCCCCTCGATAATCATTGACAACAGTTTGGTATTTGAAGTGACCGATCAGTGTGTGTAGGCGTGAATTTAGGGAGTGCCCGATCAGTGTCCGCGTGAGTATAAGGGACCGAATTTGCCAAGTCTCATTGCTTTTTTTCAAATACCAAAAAAGTTTGAAAAAAATATTGTGCTCTTCGACACATCTAAATGCTACATACAAATATATAGGAACAAGAACTAAACATTTTGGCCTGCGAAAATAAAACAAAAAAAAGGTCGCGAACTTAGAAGTTTCAATGTGAACAATCAATCCAAAAAAATAAATTGAAAAGGTTTTAAAAATAAATTGATTTTTCCCCCGATAATCATTGACAACAGTTTGGTATTTGTTGGGGATATAACTATTGAGCATAAACCGCCCAGGAGGGGCCGGGTTATGCTCGTAGTGATTCACCTGTGTTGAAGCCCATGAAGACATAGAAGATGGCGACTTACGAAGGAGATTTAATAAGAAGGCCCAAAGCCCAAAGGCGAGTTAGGGCCCATAGATATAAACCGCCCTAAGTATATGACTTGTATTGTAAGATAGGAAAGAGTGGATACCGAGCCGGACACGTTTATGAGCCGGCCGGGATTCTGTGAACCGCCGGGCGTCAACCTGTGTATATAAAGGGACGACCCGACGGCGGTTTAGGACAGGTAACAAACAATCGGGAACTAGGTCAAGCGTATTCGCTCCCTGGTAATCGAAACCCTAGCAATACAACACAAAGCAGGAGTAGGCTTTTACCTCATTGAGAGGGGCCGAACCTGGGTAAACTCTCTGTGTCTTTGGTCCCGTTTAACCCCTTCAAGTTAACCTAGTTGCGATGGCTCCACGACTAAGTCCTTCCGCTAGGACATCTGCCGTGTCAAGTCCACGACAGTTGGCGCCCACCGTGGGGCCAGCGCACGGTGGGTTCGAGTTCTTAAAGGGCAACTTCGAAGGGATCAAGGGATACGCTGTGGGCCGGATGACCAAGAGTCGTCGCGGCAAGCTCTACATCGACGACGAAGGCTGGGGCCCCGAGGCCGGCTCAATTGAGTACGGGTACCGGGTCCCCTTCGGTGGAATTCACGTCTTCATTGGCAAGATCGGCGAACCGGGCCCTGAGCCGGACACCTGCACCGACATCATCGAGACGGCTCAGCGTGCAAAACCCGCCCGAGTTCAGCCCGCCATGAGTCGTGCCTTCGTGGGATTCATCAATGGTGCGGGATCTGAAGATAAATCGGTATCTGACAGTGAGACAGTTGTCTATTCTGATGGCGAGTCATCCACCGGTGAAGCCGAGTCATTGTACCAACTGCAAGACGGTTGGCTTGGGGGCTGTTCCGATGGCGATAGTATTCCGGACCCCTACGAGCCGCCGAACCGGGTTGCAATCTTCATGGCCGGTACGCAGCCAGTGCAGCACTCTTCAACTGCAGCAGCATTGATTTCCGGGTCAGCAGCGGCGACGGCAGCCGGGGCAGGAGCCCCTGCGCGCCCGCCGGCTCAAGTCTTGTCCGGTTTACTAGACGCCTTGGCAACACTGCTGACAACAGAGGTTAACCCGGATAATCAAGATCAGCATAACGCGGAAGTCGTGAAATTGCGAGATCAGATAGCTCAAGCTAAGGAAAACCTGGCAGCTGAAGATGCCAGGATGGCTGCGGAGCGGGTTACGTTGGATGCTCAAGCGCAGCGGATTCAATCGGAGTCTTATCGACTCATGCTAGATCAGAACGCTTCAAACGAAGTCATGAGGAGGAGGCATCAGTCTCGCCTGCCACCAGTTTACGAGGCGAGGAACCTCTTTAACACGCCAGGAGCAGGAACCAGTAACCCGCCAGTAGCGGACCGGGTTGAAGCGCCTGGGACGGGAGCGCCGGTTCAGCCGCACACCACGGGTCCGCCTCGTCAGAACAATATCCCGCCACAACACATGCCAACACCGCCGGGTCATTACTCTAACCCTTTGGATAACATGATCGCTGCGGCGTCACGATTGGCGGCTATCCCGGTTGAAGGCGAGTCTCCAACGGTGGTTGAGATGCGGAGGGCTAGAGAGCTCCTTCAGACAACATTGGTTCAGCAGCAGGCTTATTCTTACAGTCGAAGCCGGATTCATTCCACCCCTCGCCCAAGCCGGAGTTACAGTAGGCATATTGATGAACCAGCTGTGTCAAGCAGTGGGCGGAACCATAACCAGCCTCATGGACATAACCCGGCGGGCGGTGGTGCTGATGCTCAGAACATGGTGGATCAAGGTAGAGCACGTCGAGAGGCCGAGCTGGCGGCGCAATATGCGGCCCGTCAACCTTCTCCGGTTCGTCCGACAACTTCGGTGGAGCCAGGTGTAACCTTTAGGAATTTGGGCGTGCCATGTTTAGTGCCGGCCATACGTAATGAGCGTCTGCCCAAGGATTTTAAGGGCCCTCGCAAGGTGCCTAACTATACAGCCGATTTACCTCCTGAAGCATGGATCGAGAGTTATGAAATGGCCATGGAATTGCTAGATGTTAGCGATGCGGCATGTGCTAAATATTTCCCCCTGATGTAGGATGGAACGGCTCGCACTTGGTTGAAGGGGCCCCCTGCCAACTCCATTGGGTCATGGGCCGAGTTAAAGGCCCGGTTTATCCAGAATTTCAAAGATACGTGCAAGCAGCCTATGTCAATTGTGGATCTGGATGCCTGTGTCCAAGAAGAGGGTGAGTCCACAACCCATTGGGTGCGCCGGGTTTCGACCATCTTACATTCATCGGATCGCATCAATGCCGGTTCAGCGGTCATAATGTTGGAGAAGAATTGCCGGTTTACGCATCTTAAGTAGAAGTTGGGTCGGCTCAAGCGCCACTGCAATGACATGGGAGAGCTGATGACGGCTCTGGTTAAGTACGCTGACTCTGATGGTACCAAGGACCCCGAGTCTAATGATGACAAGCCGGGAAAGGGAAAGAAGAGCAGCAGCACCAGAGGACAGCAGCATAATCCGGCGAATCAGGGAGGCAATGGTAAGCGCAAGGCTGATAATAGTTTGGACTTTGTGGCTAACACCAACGCACAGAATAACGGCCAGCGTCGTAAAGGTAAACCGCCCCCACGGGCCGGAGGGTCAGACTTTAATCTTGAGCAGATGCTAAATCAGCCCTGCCCAAGGCATGGGACGCGAGAAAGACCGTCTGGCCACCTCTGGAAGGATTGCTACATCATGAAGGAGTATAAAAATTCCAATCTTTTTCAAGACAATCATGGACCGGGTGGTGGTTCAGGGTCCGGTTCTCATGGGCCGGGTTACGACGGTGGCGGTTCTAGTTCTGGTTTCCAAGGTAATCAGGGCAATCAAGGAAATCAGGGTGGCTACCATCAACAGTCAGGTCAGGGGAATCAGTAGCAGCAATCTGGGTATCAGAGTAACCCAAAGCAGTTGAATAGTGGGCAGTACCACGTCTTCACCACAAATTTATGCAAACGGGATCAGAAGCTTCACAAAAGGGCAGTGAACGCCGTTGAACCGGCGGTTCCCCGTTACTTGCGCTGGTCTGAGCAGCCCATCGTGTGGAGTCACGAAGATCACCCGCCCCGGGTTGATAATCCAGGTCACCTAGCATTGGTGGTTGCACCCCAGGTTGGAGGGTATAAGTTTACCAAGGTACTCATGGACGGAGGGAGCAGCATCAATATCCTTTATTACGAAACTTTCCGTCGCATGGGGTTGACAGATAAAAATCTTAAACCGTCGAATACAGTTTTCCATGGTGTGGTGCCTGGTAAGTCGGCGTACCCTGTTGGTAAGATAGCTCTGGAAATTGCCTTTGGAGATGATCATGACTCTAGGTCAGAGACATTGACCTTTGAAGTAGTCAAAATTCACAGCCCGTATCACGCTCTGTTTGGCCGGCCGGCTTATGCCAAGTTCATGGCACGGCCTTGCTATGTTTATCTGCAGCTCAAGATGCCGGGTTACAAGGGGACCATCACAGTACATGGGAGCCGAAGGATAGCCTTGGAATGTGAAGAGGGTGATGCGGCTTATGCTGAGTCGGTTTGTGCAATGGAGGAGTTAAAATTTTACAAGGACAATGTTGATCCGGCGGATATGACGTCTTTGAAAAAGCCAACTACAGAGCATGATCCGGTTTTGAAGTTTAAATCGGCAGATGACACTAAGATGGTTGATTTTGTTCCTGGCGATTCATCCAAGCAGTTCGGCATCAGTGCTAATATGGATCCGAAATAGGAAAGCGCGCTCATCGAGTTCATCCGTGAGCACCGAGACATCTTTGCATGGAAACCTTCTGACATGCCAGGTGTACCGAGGGAACTCGCTGAGCACACTCTCAATATTGATCCCAAGTTTAAACCGGTCAAGCAGTTTCTTCGTCGTTTCAATGAAGAAAGGCGTAAGGCCATTGGTGAGGAGGTAGCCCGGCTCTTGGCGGCTGGGTTTATTGTTGAAGTTTTTCATCCTGAGTGGTTGGCTAACCCGGTGCTGGTACTTAAGAAGAACGGCACTTGGCGCATGTGTGTGGACTACACGGATTTAAACAAGGCTTGTCCGGCTGATCCTTTTGCTCTCCCTCGTATTGATCAGATTATTGATGCTACGGCGGGTTGTGAGCGTTTGAGTTTTTTGGATGCTTATTCTGATTATCATCAGATCAAGATGGCAGTTAAGGACCAGGAGAAGACAGCTTTCATAACTCCCTTCGGAGCCTTCTGATATGTGTCTATGCCTTTTGGGCTCAAGAGTGCCCAGGCGACTTACCAGCGATGTGTGCAGAATTGTCTTCATAATCAGATTGGACGCAATGTTCATGCTTATGTGGATGATATTGTGGTGAAATCCAGAAAGGAGGCGTTGATAGACGACTTGAAGGAAACCTTTGATAATCTCCGAGTTTATAAGATGATGCTTAATCTGGCCAAGTGTGTTTTTGGTGTGCCGGCGGGCAAGCTTTTGGGTTTTCTGGTGTCTAACAGGGGCATTGAAGCTAATCCGGTGAAGATCAAAGCCATTACTTCTCTAGCTAAACCGGCGTGTATCAATGATGTTCAACGTCTGGCGGGTCGTATTGCGGCGCTAAGCCGGTTCATAAGCCGCCTCGGTGAGAAGGCCATCCCTTTGTATCAGATGATGAAAAAGACAGATGACTTCGTCTGGGGTAACGCTGCTAATGAGGCATTTGAGACACTTAAGAAGCAGCTGGCTGAGCCGCCGGTCCTAGCTGCACCCGTTGATAAGGAGCCGCTGTTGTTATATGTGGCTGCTAATAGCCGGGCTGTCAGTGTGGCTATTGTGGTTGAAAGGAAAGAGGCAGGCAAGGAATATCCGGTTCAATGGCCGGTTTATTATATCAGCGAAGTGCTTATTGAGTCCAAACAGAGATACCCACATTGGCAGAAACTTGTATATGGGGTTTTCATGGCAAGCCGGAAGCTCAAGCAATATTTTCAGGGTCACCCCATTACTGTGGTTAGCTCTGCTCCTTTAGGAGATATCATACAAAACAGGGAAGCAATAGGCCGGGTTGCCAAATGGGCCATTGAACTTGGGCCTCATGGTTTGAAGTATATGCCTCGCACGGCCATCAAGTCTCAAGCACTGGTGGATTTCATCAATGACTGGACAGAGCTGCAGATGCCTGAGGAAAAACCAGATAACACGTATTGGACTATTCACTTTGATGGGTCCAGGCAATTGGAGGGCTCGGGGGCTGGAGTTGTGCTTGCTTCCCCTCGAGGTGATAAATTTTGTTATGTTCTCCGTTTGATGTTCCCTTGTACTAACAATGCAGCTGAATATGAGGCCTTGCTCCACGGTCTTCGGATGGCTAAGGAGATGAACTTAAGCTGGGTAAGGTGCTTTGGTGACTCAGATTTGGTGGCTCAACAAGTCTTTGGTACTTGGGATTCTAAGGATCCCCTCATGGCGGCTTATCGACGAGAGGTGGATGTTATTGCTGGTCACTTCAAGGGTTATCAAGTTGAGCATGTTGATCGGAGGAAAAATGAAGCGGTTGATGCCTTAAGCCGGTTGGGTTCTCAACGTAAACTGGTGCCACCTAATGTCTTTCTTGACGTTTTGCATAACCCATCGGCCAAGTTACCTACAGAGGAGGATTTGGCTATTCCTGACCCGGAAGCTCAGTTGGTGGCGGCTCTTCATGTTATTCCTGATTGGACAGTTCCATATTTGGCATATATGACCCGGGACGAGTTACCTGAGGATGAAACCTTGGCTAGGCAAATAACCCGGCGGTCCAAGTCAATGACAATTGTCAATGGAGAGCTGCACCATTGCAGTGTTACCGGGGCGTTTCAGCGTTGTGTTTCTCCTGAAGAAGGCTGTGAGATTCTGCGTGAGATCCATGAAGGAGATTGTGGTCATCATGCCGGCTCTAAATCTCTTGTAGCCAAGGCTTTTCGTCACGGTTTTTATTGGCTGACGGCTCATGCTGATGCTGAGGACTTGGTCAAAAAATGTGACGGTTGTCAGAAGTTTTCACGTCGAGCTCATGTTCCGGCTCAGGAGTTGAGAATGATTCCAATCACTTGGCCGTTTGCAGTTTGGGGGCTTGATATGGTTGGACCTTTTAAGAGGTCCAAGGATAAGAAGACCCACCTCTTGGTGGCGGTTGATAAATTCACTAAGTGGGTAGAGGCAGAGCCAGTCAGTAAGTGTGATGCAGCAACGGCGGTTCAATTCATGAAGAAGGTGATCTTCCGTTTTGGCTTTCCACACAGCATTGTAACAGACAATGGCACTAATCTCTCCAAGGGTGCTATGAAAGAATTTTGTCAACGTGAGCATATCCGGCTTGATGTATCATCGGTGGCTCACCCCCAATCTAATGGTCAAGCTGAAAGAGCCAATCAAGAGATTCTGAGAGGCATCAAGCCCCGGCTTATGGTTCCCTTATAGAGGACGCTGGGTTGTTGGGTAGAGGAGTTACCCTCGGTGCTATGGAGCATCAACACAATGCCCAACAGATCTACGGGTTACACGCCTTTTTTCATGGTTTATGGAGCAGAGACGGTTCTCCCCAGTGACATCCGTCACGACTCACCCCGGGTGGCGGCTTACGTTGAAGCTGATAATGAAAAGGCACGTCAGGATGCACTTGACCTGTTAGACGAGGTGCGTGATCTCGCAGCGGCTCGTTCGGCGATTTACCAGCAAGATCTACGTCGTTATCACAGCCGCCGGGTCAAGACCAGAGCCTTTCAAGAAGGCGACTTGGTGCTCCGGCTTATCCAGGATCAGACTGATATGCACAAGTTATCCCCACCTTGGGAAGGACCCTTTGTGGTCAGCAAGAATCTGAACAACGGGTCATACTACCTTATTGATGTTCGAGACCACAAGGACTCACGCACGTCGGAGGAAGAGACTCGCCGGCCGTGGAATATTGCTCATCTTCGGCCTTACTACACATGAGCCATTGGCTCTTCTGATGTACATATTTTTGACAATGTATATATTAAACCGGCACCCCTGCTAAAGCAGGGCCTCTGTCGTCTTTTCTTAATGAGTTTTTGGTTACTTGGGGGCTTCCGGCTTATGAGCGAAGTTATGATTACCCTTTGAACAGGCTTATAAGCCAACTGAAAAAAAAAACTTGGGGGCTTGATACCCAGGTTAAAGGTACCAAAGAGAGTCTGTTGCAAAATCACAGCTCAAACATAGGTGCCCCTTGAGCACAGCTCAAAAATATTACTTGGGGGCTCCTTGATTCTAAAGAACAAAGAGTTTGTATAACCCTTGTAATAGGCTTAAAAGCCAGGCTTGGAAGCCAGGTGTATTCACCTAAAACCCCGGGTTATCCTGCCTTTTTAAGTAAGCCACTCCGCCCAGGTATTCCTGGAATGACCCGCCGAACGTTTGACAAGTCAATCTTATACAGACCCTGAACTTGTCAAAGTTAAAACGACGATTGATTATGTGAGGTCCATCTTATAAGGTTTGTATATAGGTTTAACTCAGTGGCTGTGCGGCCCGTGAAAGCACTCGATTTTCGGCCTGGCAGCCCATGAAAAGCCTCGTTTTTTCGTTTGTTTTATTCCATAGTTTTTTGAGGTTTATTTGATGAGGCTTATAACGCTTTATGATCATAATTCATCCGGTGTTTATTATCCCGGCCTGGCTTTTGACTATAAGTCGACAGTATGAGATAAGATAATATCCGGTGTTTATTAACCCGGCCTGGTTTTGTTCATAAGCCAAACAATCTATGATAATTACCAGTGCTCAAAGTTTGGGTTCTCCCCCTTACACCAGTTTGGTAAACCAATAGTGTGATCAAATATCACAGGTATGATATATTTCAAATTTGGTTATTCTGAAAGTCCAGCCTTGGGTATAAGCTATGTTAGTTTCCATGGTTTTATATTGGGCGTTATGACCCGTCCAGCGGTAAACCGCCAGGACACTTTTAATCCGTTGCATGCAGGAGCAGATTCCACATTGTTAATATTATAAGCATAAGTGGCATATCTTAAATGGTGGATTAGCAGTGTCAGGCAAAGTAAATATGCACGATGGCATAGCAGAACAAGAGTTTAAGCTAGCCTATTACAAGGCATTTGGTGCCCAAAAGAATAGTTGTTTTAACAAGTCTTAAGGAAAGCAGCTGCTAAACCAGCCTCCAGTTTACGAGTCCTGGCCTGGCTGACTTGAAGGTTGCGGATCGTCCAGCGCCGGTTCATATTCCTCCTCTTTACCCAGTGGCTGGAAGTCAATGGTGGTCCAATCAATCCCAGTTAAGGCCTTGAATACAGCTTCATCACTTATAAGTGTGGAGGGGTCAACATCAGGGGCATAGGTATGCTTATGGATTGGAGGAATAAGGTTTGGAGCATCATAAGTTGGCGTGTTAACTCTCTTGTTGTTGGCATCATAAATCGACTGATAATGTGAAAGATCGGTTTCTTCAGCCAATTGGCTAGCCAATGGGCGCATTTCCCTCGTCAAGGCTCTGAGGTCATCGTTATTAAACTCTGACCCGTCCTCCTTTATGTTCGGGTAGCCGTTTCCCACATCGGCCGGATCAAGATCAGATATCCAAGCTTTGGCCCGAGTCAGTGCAGTAAGAGCACCCGCCCTGGCAGCTGACTTTTTTAGCTGTTCAAACCGTGCAGGCATCATCGCCAGCCTTTCCAAAGTCTCCTTTGTGACGCCCCCGGCTCAATCGTGCACTAATCATACACGCAAATGCACACGATCAAGCCTAAGGACTCACGGGAAGATATCACAACACAACTCTAAAACATAAATAAAGTCATACAAGCTTTATATTACAAGCCAGGGGCCTCGAGGGCTCGAACACATAAGCTTGCGTACAAGCGTCAGCGGAAGCATCAGATATCTGAGTACAGATATAAAAGAAAGCACAGAAAGGCCTTTAGAAAGGCGGGGCAAAGTAAAACACTACGATCGAAAGGCGTAGGCCTCCTGCCTGGGACCCTCCGATCCTACTCCTGGTCGACGGCAAGCTCGTAGTAGTATCCATCCTTTGGGTAGTAGTAGTAGTCGATCGACGGGGCATCTGTCTCAGGGGCTCCGTCATCTTGGTCACGTCAAACTGATATGGGGAGAAAAGGAAAACAACGCAACCGTGAGTACTCAGAAGTACTCAGCAAGCAAGGATCTACACTACATATGCAACATTATCAAGGAATGGCTGTATATGTGGACTGGGCTGCAGAAATGCCAGAATAGAGAGAAGGCCTGGTCCTATCGAAGACTAGCATCTTCATCGGTCTTGCAGCAATAGAAGAGAGCAGAACAGATCATTATAAAGTATCAGTATCATTAAGTCTCATCCTCACCCAGAGATCCTTTCTCGACTCCCTGCGAGAAAGCAATCCCAGAGCCATACAGTCATCAACCTCGTCCGGAGATCCCTTCTCGACTCCCTGCGAGAAGCAATCCCAGAGCCATAGTATCCAAGTATCCAGTTCTAAATTGTATCAATCGGGATACAACTCCGAGTGTCCTTTACCGTAGGACCGGCTATCGATAGAAGTTTTCTTCCCTGCAGGGGTGCACCAACTTACCCAACACGCTCGATTAACTCCGGCCGGACACACTTTCCTGGGTCATGCCCGGCCTCGGCCAAACGACACATCGCAACCCTACCTAGAGCTCAGCAGAGAGGTCCCCGTCGGTCTACATCCTAAGCGCTCAGAGGTCTTGGGCCATCGCCCTGTGCACTCCGAGTCATTGCGTGCAGGGGGAAGCCAGGCACCAGGGGGGCACCAGTCCGTCCCGGCCGCAAGGCTGAACTAGACGTCTGACAGAGCTTTCGGCTGATGCTACGATGCAGAACGCCCATACTATGCCCACGTGATGGTTAGTGCTATCAGGCCAGAGACCTGCTCGGATCAAATATCCAAATCGTTAATGGACTAGGGCTTGCGGTAACGAGCAGAGACTCACGAAAGATGTGACCCCGTCGCCCCGTCTCGAGGACTTGCTGCAAGGGTTAAGAATGCCCGGCCGCGCCTCGTATTCATCACTCGGGCGCCATACAGGCACCCGTCTTCACAACACTCGCCTCTCAGGCGCACGCGGGTACCCCTCAGGGTCGACCCGCCTATCCAAGTAACAGTGTAAAATCCAAGTATCCGGGTGGCCATAATATCAGGGGAATCCGAGGTATCACCCTCGTTGGATTCCTACTCGATGTCTCCGTCAAGGTGAACTCGGAGGAATCACCCTCACTGGGTTCACACTTGATGTGTTGCACGACAGCGTCGCTATCGGAAGCGGTGAAGGAGGAATCACCCTCGATGACCACGACCGAATAGCTACTCTACAGAGTTAACATCAGAAGTGCTACACGAGGTATCACCCTCGGCACTCGATAGTAACGCTGCAGTGTCGTTACAACTAAGGGGGGGTGATGTGCGGTGTCGGGGCCTGGTCTTCAATCCCGTTGATCGGGTCTTCGGATAATCCAGCGGGGCGGTCGGGACTAGGGGGGTCACTGATAGGTCTCTACCCAGCCTATACTAAGCAGTTTAGGATATGCAGGTAATTATCAACAGCAGGATACAATAAACAGGCTATGCATCAGAATAGGTAAAACGGTAGCAGCAGCAGTTCTAATGCAAGCATGAGAAATTAGAATGGGCGATATCGGGATGATCAAAAGGGGGGGGGCTTGCCTGGTTGCTCGGCGGCAAGGGCAAGGTTGTCAATGGTGTCTTCGGGCTCCGGAGCTGCGTCGGCCTCGGGGACGACGTCGGTGTCGGGGGCTACCGAGAGAGAAGAGGGGGAGGAAACAGTAAATACTAAGCAAACAAGAGCAACACAAAGTATGACATGACAATGTGCAGTGCCGGGTGTGTCCTAACGTATGGTTGCACGTCACCGAGGAAGGGGGAATCCATCCGGGAATGTCTTCCCGGTTCCGGACATTTGTCAGACAGATGACCGGAGAGGGACGGTTGCAGGTTCGGATAGTTAGGGACATGTGACGGACGAACGGACCGCGCATTCGAATCCGTCTCGTCGTTCTGAGCAACTTTCATGTACAAAGTTTTTCGATCTGAGCTACGGATTATTTTACATGATTTTCTAAAGCTTTTATTAATTTCTGTAATTTAATTATTTATTTAAATTCAACATTATCCGAAACAGTGTATGCTGACGTCAGCATGATGTCAGCAGTCAACCTGACAGGTGGGGCCCACCTGTCAGCCTCTGTTAGTTAATTAGCAGTAGTTAAATTAGCTTAATTAAACATTTAGTTAATTAAACTTAATTAGTCTTAATTAATCAGAGTTAATTAGGTTAATTAGTAATTAATTATTATTATTATTATTGTTTTTTTTTAAAACGTTCTCTGGGCGGGGCCCATACGTCATAGGCCCAGGGGAGGCCTAGCGGGCGCGGCCCGAACGGGCGCTGACCCGCGGGGCGCACCTAACTGGGCGCTGCGGGGCGCCGGCGATGGGGCGCTGCAGGCGCCCAGCCCGAATGGGCGCCGATGCGGGAGCGAGTGCCGGCAGCGGGCGGCGGAGGAGCAGCGCGGGGCCGGTGGCCAGGGGCGGAGCGGAGCCGCGACCAGCAGCAGAGGAGGCGGCGAGTGGGGCGCGCAGGCAGCCACGAGCCACAGCGGCAGAGAGCACTGGCAGCGCGGCCAGGTGCTCGCGGGATCGTGCCTGGGCGCGGCGGACGGCACGGTGGAGTCGAGGCGTGGGCGACAGTGGGCGAGCGTCGAGCGCGGACGGGGCGGCGGTTGGCGTCGGCCACAGAGGAAAGGGGAAGGGAAGTGAGCTCACGAGCGCTGGAGGGGAGTGGGGCGGCGAGGGTCGAGGGGGCCGGCGGGGAGGAGATGATGACGGGGCGGTCCGGCGGGGAAGCGGCGCCGGCGAGGTAGAGGCGGGGCGGCGGTGGTCGCGGTGTCTGCGGCCTTCGGGCGCGATCTCGAGCGATGGGGAAGGGCGAGGGAGAGACGATGGATCGGCGCCGACGGGGTTCGACGAGCGCCTGGCAACGGCGGGACGGCACGGTAGGCAGCGCGGCGCCGGGCGCCGAGGTCCGATCCAGAGGGGATCGGGGAGTGGGGAAGCGAGGAGAGTGGGGGGGCTTAGGGTTTCCGTCGGGGTGGGGATAAGGGAGTGAGGGGTGGCCGGTTGGGCCGGCCTGGTCGACGGAGCCGACTGGGCCAAGAGGCCCAGTGGGGTAAGGGGGGTTTTGCTGTTTTTATTTTCTTTTACTTCTTTTCTTTTATTTATTCACATTTTCTGTTTTTGTAATTAGTTAGGCCTCAAACTCAATTTTGTAAAACATAGTACTTGTTCCATTAATTACTAGGCATCCTCTACTACTACCAAAAATTAGTTTGGAGTTAAATGGATCTCACACAATTTTTATAATAATTAAAATGCATTAAACCTTACTGTTTTGGAAATGTTAGTGCCACCTAATTAATTTATTAATTGTTGGTTTCAATTTTAGAATAGTCTCTGTAATATTTGTTATTTATCGAACATTTTAGTTTCTATGTTGGATAACTTTTATTTTCACTTTTATTTAAATTTGGATTTTGACTTAGGAGTTGAAATGCAATATCATGCTAATGATGATCATGCACTGTTAAACATGATGACATGTCATAATCAAAAGGGTGATTACTGTAGTTAACCACCGGGGGTGTTACATCCTTGATCAAGGTTGGGGGCGGTTTATTATGGGAAGCTGTGCAGATAACCCGTTGTACGCCGGTATATAATTGCTCTATAAGTGTATAGGCGGCCTTCAGTTTTTGCCGCATATCTGAGCCAAGATGAGCAATGCGAGTTCCTGCATCATCAAAAACATCGGTAAACCGGCAGTCTCTTACATAATACATGTTCAAAGCTTATGAAGAAGTTATTTACCAAATACGGCAGCGGTCATGGCATTTATTTGCTATTTCAAGCCAGTCAGCTCTTCAGCTACCGGTTTAAGGGCAGCCTCAGCATCCTCAGCCCTCTTCAGCAGAGTTGACTTTCCTGTATCCCAACCTGCCCGCTCGTTCTTGAAGCTCTCCTTCAGTTTCTCCATTGCTGTTAAGGCACTGGTCAGTTCCTCCTTGGCTTTGGAGGTCTCGGCTTGTTGTGACTTGATATTTTCTTGAAGTTCGGCGATTTGAGATTCTTTCTTGTTAAGATCAGCCTGCAAGAGACATGTAATTAATTGCATGGCAGTGCATATTCAAAGTCCCAAGCACATAACAAGTAATATACTTGGCACTTGGGGGCTAATGTCTATTGCTTCTTATCAAAAAAAAATTACAAGTCCCAGGCACGTAACAACTATCAGCTTGATGGTCAACCGGATTATAAAGGTCCTAAGTAAGAATTTTGAGCCTTACAGCATAATTAGTCTCAACTTAACATATTTGTTAAGTCGACCCTTGGGGGCTACACAGGCGAAATTGAAGATATATTATTCTAAAGTACCGGTTCATATTGACATTATAAACCGGCCCTTGCGGGCTAGTGGAGTTGATCTATATGGCTCTTGAAAGTTTGCAGAACATTCTATTCTTTTATGTCCAGTAAACTTGGCGGCTAAGGGAAGAATATGTATGCAGAGTTAACAGCATTTACCTCATATCGCTCCTTCATCATGTTCAGTAAACCGGCTTCATAATCACGGCTTGTGTGCAAATGGTTTAAAAACCCAGAATGAAGATCTTGGGCGCTGAGGTGGGTATAGCTTTCGAAGTCCACCTTCCACTTGCCCTTGTCAACAGCAGAAAATTCTTCTTTGGCACTATGTTTTGACAGAACAGTGGGGTTGCCTGGGGCTGTACACCCGACACCGGTAACTACAACATCGTCGGCTTTATCATCAGCAGCCTTAGTTGGGCTTGGCGGTTTATCAGCATGATCCATCGGACCAATTTCCATCTGTTCAACAAAGGTTTCATGATCTTGTGGTGGCGGATCATCAAGAATAGCTTCAGTATTTGGTTCAAACTGTTCCGGGTTCTTTTCCGGATCAGTTGGCGCGCTGTCATCAGCCGGTTTGTTCAATTTGGCCTTTTTACTGGGTCTGGCCTTAGCTCTGACAGAGACGCAAATAACAGGTTAGTATGATGATCAAGCATAAGGTATAAAGGGGTTAGTTAAAAATGCTCACCCAGGAACAGTTTTGATGGTTGGAATTTGTGTCCCTGTGGACTCGCCAGAGGATGAATGGGAAGTTCCCTGATAGTTTGAATCAGACGGATTAAGAGGTTGTCGGAAATAGCCCGCCTTGGGATAAGATGTGTCAGAAATAGAAGAGACCTCTGGGCGGCGTTTACGAACTGGCGAGTTCGGTAAACCGGAAGAAGTGACCACATGGCCGCTATGCCGGGTTGTGCGGCGAGCTTCGTGTTGCTGCTTCTTCAAAAGAAAGTTTGGATCCAAGTAAGCTAGGGGGTGAGAAAATCTTATTTTCCGGCTTGCTTGTCGGGTTTTCTGTGTGGGCAGAGGTTCTGAACCGGATGAGAGAATAGTTACCTCTACGTCGTTTGCGCGGCTAGCTTCTGCGTCGTCCTGATAAAAATCATCGTCAATGAGATGTATGAAAAAAGAGCCAAGTGAATCAAGTTCTACCTCTGACTCCGGATTATCATCGTCAATGTTTAACTCGGTAGGCTCGGTGTTTTTCTTCTTGGCGGGCTTCTTGTTGACCTTGGTCTTGACACGAAGTGTTTTGGCCGGTTTATCCTGCGGTTTCTTCTTCCATAATGGATCATCACCCAGTTTAAAGATTGAAAAAATCATAAGGGAGTATTAAGAATGTGGATTAAAGCAGGAGTGGAGCAATTCTTACAGCTGGCGGTTTATTTGAAGCGCAGAAAGGACTAAGTCCTGTTTTGCTACAGTCGGTCACCGGTTCATCCAGCATCTTCTTGACAGATTCAGTAATTTCAGTATCAGTCAGCTGAATATCAGTCTGGCATTGAGGGTCTTTCACATCCCCTGTGTACTCACACATTAAACCGGGGCGACGGCTTAAAGGCAAAATGCTCCAAGATACCCAGCAACGGACAAAATCAATGCCTGTCAAACCGTTTGCCATAAAGGCTCTGAGCTTTGAAAGTTGTGGTGCATATTTGGACCGTTCCTTTACGTTGAGTCTTTGGGGGAATGGATGTGCATCGGTAAGCCGGTGAGCACGGTAACCCGGCAGAGGATTCTCGCCAGCTGGAGATGTATCTTGGCAATAGAACCAAGTTTGATTCCAATCTTTGGGATGGCTATGATGCTTAGCGTGAGGGAAGCTGATGTCTTTTCTCTTCTGAATTGAAACCCCGCCAAGTTCAGTATTGGGCCCATCCGTAAATTCAGTACGGCGGTTTAAATAGAAGAAATCTCTGAACAGGTCGACTGTGGGCTCTTCTTGCAGGTAGGCTTCACAAAACACTTGAAAATTGCAAATATTGGACACTGAGTTAGGCCCAATATCTTGAGGGTGAAGTTGGAAGAAGTGAAGCACGTCACGGAAATTTTTTGATCCGGGAGGGTTGAACCCTCGACTCAGATGATCAACAAAAACAATCACTTCCCCATCCTTGGGCTCAGGAGGATTTTCTAGACCGGGGGCTCTCCAGTGGATGTCTTCCTTTTTCGCTAAAGCGCCGGTTGCAACACACCCGTTCAGTTCTTCTTCTGTAACCCGGGATTGAACCCAGTTACAGGAATAAAAGGATTTGGCCATTTATACAATAACCTGGAAAACATTTGTGCCGGTTTAAGGTTCATGTTTAACAGGCAGAAAGTGTTGAAGCATGCATAAATGTTAAACCGGACTGTGACGTTATCAAATCACAAAGACGAGCACTTGGCAGTTTAAGAGGGGACTAATGGTACCTGGCAGGTTATTATTCTCTAAGGTTAAACCGCCTACACGGATATTGAAAGTATAGATCTGAAGTTGGAAAATGGCTAAGTGTTGGAAAAACAGGTTTCACAGATTAATGCTATAATTGTGGATCTACGGCAGTTCAGATAATGGAAAAATCTAGACCTAAAAAGTTTCAGTACCTGAGCAGTTCATGTATTCAGATTGGATTTCTTATGCAAAAGGAGATGTTCTAATAAGCAAAAGTAAGTACCACGACCACCGCCGCGCAGGAGGAGTGCCAAGTTTGAATCAAAAATTACAAGCTACAGCGAAGAACTCCGATGAACTCGTGGAAACCCTAATGGGATCTAGGGGAAAAGGAAGGAAGAGGATTCACCAGAACTGTGGAGTAGCGGAGGCGCGCGGATGAACTCTGGTCGATTCAGGTTGATGCAGCGGCCGTTGTTGAGGCAGTGGCAAAGGTCGACGACGGCGGCGGAGCTCGGGCGCTGAGACGATGCGAGGTGGAAGACAGAGACGAGGAGGCAAGGGGGGAAAGTGAAAAGGACCCTGGCCCTATTTATAAGGTGAATGGATAAGTGGCATGCGCGGGAATCGAGGAGCTCCAAATTAGGTGATGTCATGGCGGGTTATCATGATCTCGGAAGATGACGTCACGGCGAGTTACAAATTTTTGCGAAGGTAATGAAGAAGGAATTTTCCTAAGTATTGAAGATTGACATGAACAAGTTCAAATCAACCTGGGGCCTAATGTTGGGGATATAACTATTGAGTATAAACCGCCCAGGAGGGGCCGGGTTATGCTCGTAGTGATTCACCTGTGTTGAAGCCCATGAAGACATAGAAGATGGCGACTTACGAAGGAGATTTAATAAGAAGGCCCAAAGCCCAAAGGCGAGTTAGGGCCCATAGATATAAACCGCCCTAAGTACATGACTTGTATTGTAAGATAGGAAAGAGTGGATACCGAGCTGGACACGTTTATGAGCCGGCCGGGATTTTGTGAACCGCCGGGCGTCAACCTGTGTATATAAAGGGACGACCCGGCGGCGGTTTAGGACAGGTAACAAACAATCGGGAACTAGGTCAAGCGTATTCGCTCCCTGGTAATCGAAACCCTAGCAATACAACACAAAGTAGGAGTAGGCTTTTACCTCATTGAGAGGGGCCGAACCTGGGTAAACTCTCTGTGTCTTTGGTCCCGTTTAACCCCTTCAAGTTAACCTAGTTGCGATGGCTCCACGACTAAGTCCTTCCGCTAGGACATCTGCCGTGTCAAGTCCACGACAGTATTTGAAGTGACTGATCAGTGTGTGTAGGCGCGAATTTAGGGAGTGCCCGATCAGTGTCCGAGGGCGTCCCGGGCGTGTCCGCATAAGTATAAGGGACCAGATTTGCCAAGTCTCATTGCTTTTTTTTCAAATACCAAAAAAGTTTGAAAAAAACATTGTGCTCTTCGACACATCCAAATGCTACATACAAATATATAGGAACAAGGACTAAACATTTTGGCCTGCGAAAATAAAATGAAAAAAAAGGCTGCGAACTTAGAAGTTTCAAGTCAGCTTGTGTGAACAATCAAACCGAAAAAATGAATTGAAAATGTTTTGAAAGAAATTGATTTTCCCCTGATAATCATTGACAACAGTTTGGTATTTGAAGTGACCGATCAGTGTGTGTAGGCGTGAATTTAGGCGGTGCCCGATCAGTGTCCGCGTAAGTATAGGGGACCAAATTTGCCAAGTCTCATTGTTTTTTTTGTTAAATACCAAAAAAAGTTTGAAAAAAATATTGTGCTCTTCGACACATCCAAATGCTACATACAAATATATAGGAACAAGGACTAAACATTTTGGCGTGCGAAAATAAAACGAAAAAAAGGCCATGAACTTAGATGTTTCAAGTCAGCTTGTGTGAACAATCAAACCGAAAAAATAAATTGAAAAGGTTTCAAAAAGAAATTGATTTTTCCCAGATAATCATTGACAACAGTTTGAAGTGCTTTCAAAAATTCGTAATGTAGTCAGATTTCTGCATGGCGATTCAAAAAAAATAATACTCTGAAAGTCCTTTTTCTTGGGCACGACCTCCAAAAGTATGTTTGAGTGACCATTTTTTTAAGCCCTTAGAACTTTTATAGATGTTTATTGAGAAGAAAAAAAACTGTTTGAATCTTTGTTTGACTTATCTACGATTGTATTGTTCACCGGATGTCACTTTAACTCGGGAGCAAAAAGACACTTTCATAAAAAAAAACCTCTACTAAATTGTTTTCCCACCAGCAAAACTCACTGTTGCTCAATTTCACAATGAAATTTCCATGCATGCTTTCATCGCTGAAATGAACATGTACAACAAAAATCCATGACATTAAAAAAATTACTGTATTTTTTTGCTCACTAATTACACAAGAACGCGCGCTCCCACGACCAAAAACGCCATGAATAAAACTTTTGCAGGGTCCGTACATATAGATACAGAACAGCCAATAGACGAGACGGCAGGAAACACCGTCATCGCCCCTTGTACGTCGGTCGCCGCCAACTGCTCCCACGACGTCTGTTGCCGTCACGTACGCGCATTAAATATCCCCTCATCCTCCATCTGTAATACCACCGATGTCCCGCATCTCCAGCGAACGAACGGGTTATGATACCGAGAGCGCGCGAGCTCGTCCGCGCCAAGCAATTTTCGGCATGAAATGGGACTAGATAATAACAAGACAGAGAAGTAGAAACAAGGAATAAGCTATTCCTGTTTGGCTTATTAGGGAAGCCTCTATAAAAGGCTTGTGTGGTTACCAACGACTTGAATTATTTTTGTTCGTTGGTAGGTCAACAACCAAGAATCCCTTAGTTATGAGCTTGGTCTCCTCTCGTGGGTCGGTGGTTGCAAGAGCTTTTCCACTCATATGTCAGCAGCTGTGATAACTTTTATGGATCCTTTAACAAATGATTAATTTTAACATCTAAACCAATATGATGCACCGATCCAACACAAAGTTTATTGTTAGAAAGACCACGAAGAATGAAACAAAATGTATTTTTGATGTCAGTACTGGATTTCATTCACATTTAGATGATTCACATCCTTTGGTTTATAGTTAATATAGTTAAAGCGCCACCCACTGGACATGAACTAAATCACATATCTCCGATTGAAGATTTTGCTCATAGAAAACAAGAGCACACCATATTGAAGTTCCATACTAAACAAGAGGAAGCATAACAACAAAATGAACATCAACTCCCACACTAATCTACTAACTCTGTTGATGGGCGCTTAGCCCAGTGGTTAGATCGCAGTGGAGCCTCCTAACCGGCCTAGGTTTGAACCTGAGTTCTCACACATTATACATTAATTTTTAATTAATAAATATTCACAGCGCTCCTCCCCTGCTGGTCTGGTTTTTCATTTACTATATCAAGTTAAATAACTGGACATTATATGATAAACACTAATTTTAGTAACTAGCTGATATATGGTGTTCATCACAAGGAACAAGCTACTTGCAGCAATAATGCACTAAGACAATACAAGGTAATTGATGAAAAGTTCCCACCACCGGAGCCAAAGTTTTACATGTGGACGGTTCATATTCCTCAAAACTGGAACATCATAGTGCAGTTCGCTCCAACAAAAGAATAGTACATGTCAAGGTCCTTATATATGGTTATGGGTGTCTTGACAAAAAATCGTTGTGTTCGATGGACTCTTTTTGCGTGGGACGGGAAGGCACCGAATCACACATTCAGAGGGACCATGTACTGCAATCTTTCCCCTTCCCTTGGATCAAAACTGATGATTGTCATCTTGACTTGCCCAACATCATGCACCTCAAATGCCTGAAACGTAGTATTGGTTAGATGGGCAATATGCCGGAATGGTAAGAAACTTTGTTCCATAGTAAGTTTGCAGACCTTGGAAGGATCTCCCATGTAGTAGTAGTCTTGGTGCAAGGGACGCGGTGCAGCTGAGCGATCTCCCTGGTAGGCAGCAGGAAATATACTGCACTACTCACACACAGCACGGCTCACCTTATCTACAACAATAAACATGACATGACAGATTAAGGGAAGAGTTAGGGGAAGAGTGTTGCTTAACTGGAGGTATCTTCAGAAACTTTATAACAATTATAGATGATCATTTCCTTGTTAACAGAAAAAAAGTTACCGAAATCACAATGAACTGATTTGAGGACTTGCTTGGTGCTTGAATATGTATTGATGAACATGCACAAGTTATGCCAATTGAAGTCTAATTCACAGTGTCTCGTGGTACCAAAAGGGGGTGTACTAAGGCACAGGGATGACAATCGTTTACTGTTGAGTAGTGTTGTACTGCAAGCATGGCTAGCCAGCTAGCTAATTAACACACTAGCCAGCTAGCTGCATGTGTGGTCGTGGAAGTCACGGACGTTACATGATATGTTAGTTCGAGCATTTCTAACTTATCCCTTGGAGTAAATTTGGCTTTTTACTCCACTAAGTTTGACCTAGCCGATCCCCTCTACGGCTTAGTGGAGTAAAAAAATTATTCCAACCCTAAAATTCTGAGTATATTTACTCCATCCCTACGCGGCTGAGTAAAATCGACGCCTCTTCTTCCCGCCTCCTCTTCTCCCCCCTGCACTATCGCTGGTGCGCCCCCCGCCCTCCCTGGCCCCTCCAATGGCCGGACGTGGTGGCCGCCGGTCCCCGTCGCCGATCCGCAGCCACTAGTAGAAAAACGACCTAATGTTCACCTCATTAGTCCCGGTTCAATTACGGACCGGCACTAATGTGACTATTAGTGCCGGTTCCAACGGCTAGGCGGGCGGCACTCATTAGTCCCGGTTCGTGTTGAACCTCTAGTACTAGTTCGTGCCACTAACCGGGACTAAAGAGGTGGTGGCAAGCTGGTGTCAGGCTGGGGCCCCACCAACCCCTTTAGTCCCGGTTCGTGGCACGAACCGGGACTAGAGATGCACCTTTAGTCCCGGTTTGTATAACCAACCAGGACTAAAGATGCCTCTATATAAACCCTTCGTCGAGCCCGAGCCAATTTCTCTCTGTTTTCCCCTTTCATTCCTTCCTCTCCTCTGTTCTTCCCCATTGCTCGAGCTCATCCTTCATTTTTGCCAAAATTTGTCAAGATTTGAAGGCCCCCCATCCATCCAAGTGATCACAAAGGTTAGCAACTTTGTCATTTCATCTCTCATTGCTAGATTAGCTCTTGCAATGCTCTATAAGTATAGTGATTTGTGGGTTTTAGTTTGGGAGTAATTATATGTGGTAGTTTATTTGATTTACATGCAATTTGAGCTCAAATTAACTCTTAGTTTGCATATGTAGGTGTGATTTACTTAGTGCCTTCCCGTCCCCATCCTAACGACCACCGTCGATCGCCCACACCATCCCGTCGCCGGCACCACCTTGGTGAGCCTCTTGTTCTTATCTTTTTTATATATAAAAAATCATGTTTGTGTGATTTAGATATATAGTTACTTGTATAATTTTCTTACCCGTACGTTGTTTGTTATACATAGTGGCATGGTTTTGATATCCGTCTCCGTCGGCCCTCGTCCGGTTTATGATTCGGATGTGGTATATTCTCTTTTATAACTATTTGTTGCATTTTGTGTTTATGACAAATTATGCCCATCAAGTTGACATGGATATTTTTATCTAGGAGGTATGTGAACCGGAAATTCCAACCGACCCTCTTGTCGAGAGGTTAAATTTAGTTGAAAAAGAAAACGAGTATTTGAAAGAAAAATTAAAAAGAATTGAAGAAGAGAAGATGAAACTGGAGTTGTATGTTGCCGATGTCGTCGATGATCACAAGATCAAGATGGAGAAAATGCGCTTGAAGATTAGAAAGATTAGAAAATATGCCATTGATAGTGAGGCTTGGTATCATTATGCTGTTTGATCAATTGTTACCTTAATTGCGATCTTGATCGCATTTGTTGTTGCATTTAAATGCTTTAGCTAGAGAGTTTGTATGTTGTTTTATGAGAATAAGTGTGTATGAACATTATGTATGAACTTGTATTAATTTAGTCTTTTCGGTGCTGTGTAATGAAGATGAGCCGGCAATGGATGTACGATGACCGATGCTCTCCCCAGTTCGTTAATGGCGTGCGTACTTTTCTGCTTGCGGCTGAGGCAAACAAGCGAGCGGATGGTTTTATGTCTTGTCCATGTGCTGGCTGTAAGAATGATCAGAATTATTCTAAGTCAAGAACCATTCATGTCCACCTGTTTGAGTCCGATTTCATGCCCCACTATAATGTTTGGACCAAGCACGAAGAAAGAGGGGTTATGATGGAAGACAATGAAGAAGAAGAGGACGACGACAACTATCCTGGCCATGGGTTCCCTGAATACGATGGTACAACAATGGGGGAAGAAGCTGAGCCGGCAATGCGGGAAGAAGCTGAAGAAGAGGCATCAGATGAGCCCGCTGATGATCTTGGTCGGGCCATTGCCGATGCAAAGAGAAACTGCGCAAGTGAAAAGGAGAGGCTGAAGTTGCAGCGCATGTTAGAGGACCACAAGAAATCGTTGTACCCAAATTATGAAGCTGACAAGAAAACGCTGGGCACCACACTGGAATTGCTGCAATGGAAGACAGAGAATGGTGTATCTGACAAGGGATTTGGAAAGTTGCTGATAATGTTAAAGAAGATGCTTCCAAAGGACAACGAATTGCCCGACAGTACGTACGAAGCAAAGAAGGCTGTCTGCCCTCTAGGATTAGAGGTGCAGAAGATACATGCATGCCCTAATGACTGCATCCTCTACCGCAGTGAGTACGTGGATTTGAATTCATGCCCGGTATGGGGTGCATTGCGCTATAAGATTAGCCGCGATGACCCTGGTGATGTCGAGGGCGAGCGCCCCAGGAAGAAGGTTCCTGCCAAGGTGATATGGTATGCTCCTATAATACCACGGTTGAAACGTTTGTTCCAAAACAAAGAGCATGCCAAGTTGATGCGATGGCACAAAGAAGACCATAAGAAAGACAGGAAGTTGAGAGTACCCGCTGACGGGTCGCAGTGGAGAAAAATCGAGAGGAAGTGGAGGGACTTTGCAGATGACGTAAGGAACGTATGGTTTGGTCTAAGCGCAGATGGCATTAATCCTTTTGGGGAGCAGAGCAGCAATCATAGCACCTGGCATGTGACTCTATGTATATATAACCTTCCTCCTTGGTTGTGCATGAAGCGGAAGTACATTATGATGCCAGTGCTCATCCAAGGCCCTAAGCAACCCGGCAACGACATTGATGTGTACCTAAGGCCATTAGTTGAAGAACTCTTACAACTATGGAATGAAAAAGGTGTACGTGCGTGGGATGAGGACAATCAGGAAGAACTTGACCTGCATGCGTTGCTGTTTGTGACCATCAATGATTGGCCTGCTCTCAGTAACCTTTCAGGACAGACAAACAAGGGATACCGCGCATGCACGCACTGTTTGGATGATACCGACAGTATATATTTGGATAATTGTAAGAAGAATGTGTACCTGGGACATCGTCGATTTCTTCCGAGCAGGCATCCCGTAAGAAAGAAAGGCAAGCATTTCAAAGATGAGGCAGATCACCGGACGAAGCCTCGCCACCGTACTGGTGATGGTGTACATGATATGGTCAAGGATTTAAAGGTAATCTTTGGAAAGGGTCCTGGTGGACAATCTGTTCTGAATGACGCTGACGGACGCGCACCCATGTGGAAGAAGAAATCTATATTTTGGGACCTACCCTATTGGAAAGACCTAGAGGTCCACTCTGCAATCGACGTGATGCACGTGACGAAAATTCTTTGCGTGACCCTGCTTGGCTTCTTGGGCGTGTATGGGAAGACAAAAGATACACCGGAGGCACGGGAGGACCAGCAACGTATGCACGGAAAAGACGGCATACATCAGGGTCATGCCAGCTACGCTCTTACCAAAGAAGAGAAGGAAATCTTCTTTGAATGCCTGCTCAGTATGAAGGTCCTGTCTGGCTTCTCGTCGAATATAAAGGGAATAATAAATATGGCAGAGAAAAAGTTTCAGAACCTAAAGTCTCATGACTGCCACGTGATTATGACGCAACTGTTTCCGGTTGCATTGAGGGGGCTTCTACCGGAAAACGTTTGATTAGCCATTGTGAAGCTATGTGCATTCCTCAATGCAATCTCTCAGAAGGTAATCGATCCAGAAATCATACCAAGTTTAGAGAATGATTTGGTGCAATGTCTTGTCAGTTTCGAGTTGGTGTTCCCACCATCCTTCTTCAATATCATGACACACGTCCTAGTTCACCTATGCGAAGAGATTGCCGTTCTGGGTCCTGTATTTCTACACAATATGTTCCCCTTTGAGAGGTTCATGGGAGTCTTAAAGAAATATGTTCATAACCGTGCTAGGCCAGAAGGAAGCATCTCCAAGGGCCATGAAAATGAGGAGGTCGTTGAGTTTTATGTTGACTTTATTCCTGACCTTAAGCCGATTGGTGTTCCTGAATCGCGGCATAAGGGCAGACTGAGTGGAAATGGCACGCTAGGACCGAAAGCAATAATATGTATGGACGGGCATTCTCTCACTCAAGCACACTACACAGTTCTACAAAATTCTGCCTTGGTGGCTCCATATATCGAGGAACACAAGAATATTCTACGCTCCAAATACCCGGAGCAGTCTGACGACTGGATTACACGTGAACAAACGGGGACTTTCGCCGGTTGGTTGCAGACACGTGCCATGCATGACGATGCTGTTGAAGATGACCTGTACTTGCTGTCTAGTTACCATCTTCGAATATAATGACTTTCAAAGGGTACGAGATAAATGGGAATACATTTTACATGGTCGCCCAAGATAAAAAGAGCACCAACCAAAATAGTGGTGTCCGCTTTGACGCAGCAACCAAGAGGGGAAAGGACACATATTATGGTTACATAGAGGAGATATGAGAACTTGACTATGGACGTGGTTTGAAGGTCCCTTTGTTTCGGTGCAAATGGGTCAATCTGACACGAGCCGGGGTAACGGAAGACCCGCAGTACGGAATGACAATAGTGGATCTCAACAATCTTACGTACACAGACGAACCATTCGTCCTAGCCAATGATGTGGCAGGTTTTCTATGTGAAGGACATGTCTACCAAGCCGAGAAAAAGAAAAGATAAGGAAGCGAATACATCATACGATGAGCCAAAGCGCCACATAGTTCTTTCAGGGAAAAGAAACATCGTGGGAGTGGATGACAAGACAGACATGTCAGAAGATTATGAAAAGTTTCATGAAATTGCTCCCTTCAAAGTGAATATTGACCCGAGCATCCAGTTAAATGATGAAGATTGTCCATGGTTACGGTGCAAAGGGACACACGCGAAGAAAAAGTTTTACACCCAAAGATCCCACTCAGGGATATGACCGGCTTCACTGTCATCACTTTCTTCTCTAGTGAGTTTCCGGACTTATATATATATATCTAGAAAGTCCCACTTTGGACAAACCGTAGGGAATCTTTGTAATAGTTAGGGTGCTTATGTGTTTTGGCATTTGAAACGTGTACTTTTGTGCTTCGGACAAACGTCATCAATTTTCAACCCTTTCTGACTTCATTTGCTATTTTTCATGCATTTACTGTTTTTTTGAGATAAATGACCCTGAAATTGAAAAGCACTACAAATGAACTCTGAAAAGGTTGAAAGTTGGCATGGTATCATCATTTCACCCACATAGCATGTGCAAAAAAGTTGAGATGGTTACAACAAAAACAGGATGCACTTCGTGTACAAAATGGACAATCTATTTCGAAGTATCAGGATTTTGGGCTAAAACTCATCTGTTACAAAGGCATTTCATTTTTTTAAACTTATTTCAACTCCAGACTTTTTGTGCGTTCAGTATGCACCATTCAAAGCCACGTCATCAGTTTTCAACCCTTTTTGACTTCATTTGCTATTTTTCATGCATTTACTAATTTTTTTGAGCTAAATGACCCTGAAATTGAAAAGCACTACAAATGAACTCTGAAAAAGTTGAAAGTTGGCATGGTATCATCATTTCACCCACATAGCATGTGCAAAAAATTTGAGAGGTTACGACAAAAATAGGATGCACTTCGTGTACAAAATGGACAATCTTTTTCGAAGTATCAGGGTTTTGGGCTAAAACTCATCTGTTACAAAGGTATTTCATTTTTTTAAACTTATTTCAACTCCAGACTTTTTGTGCATTCAATATGCACCATTCAAAGTCACGTCATCAGTTTTCAACCCTTTCTGACTTCATTTGCTATTTTTCATGCATTTACTAATTTTTTTGAGCTAAATGACCCTGAAATTGAAAAGCACTACAAATAAACTCTGAAAAGGTTGAAAGTTGGCATGGTATCATAATTTCACCCACATAGTATGTGCAAAAAAGTTGAGAGGGTTACGACAAAAACAGGATGCACTTCATGTACAAAATGGACAAGCTCTTTCGAAGTATCAGGGTTTTGGGCTAAAACTCATCTGTTACAAAGGCATTTCATTTTTTTAAACTTATTTCAACTCCAGACTTTTTGTGCATTCAGTATGCACCATTCAAAGCCACGTCATCAATTTTCAACCCTTTGTGACTTCATTTGCTATTTTTCATGCATTTACTAATTTTTTTGAGCTAAATGACCCTGAAATTGAAAAGCACTACAAATGAACTCTGAAAAGGTTGAAAGTTGGCATGCTACCATCATTTCACCCACATAGCATGTGCAAAAAAGTTGAGAGGGTTACGTCAAAAACTGGATGCACTTCGTGTACAAAATGTACAATCTCTTTCGAAGTATCACGTTTTCGGACGAAAACTCATCTGTTACAAAGGCATTTTATTTTTTTAAATAACCTAAGTATTACCAAATTGAATATAATGATAAAACACACTAATATTAAACAGAAGAAAAAAGAATCACTGAAAAATCTATTTTTAAAGTAAAGTTATTCACAAACTAGTGATTCACACAAATTTTAAATAATTCAAATTTAAACTATTCAAAGTTGAAAACTACTGGCACTAACAGAAAGTTTATAAATTTTTTTACCTAAAGCAAAAAGATTCACAAAAAAACTCTAAATAAAGCAAAAAACAACTCAGAAATAAAAGAAAATAAATAAAGCAGAAAACAAAAAAAATGAAAAATAAATAAATTTAAAAAAAACCGCCTACTGGGCCACAACGGCCTGCATACGACTAGAAACCCAACCTGTAGTTGGGCCAGGATACAGGCCCGCAAGGCCCACTAGGCCCACAGGGCAGCGCTGCAGAGGTAGGCCCAGAAGGCCTGCATTAGAGAGGAGCTCAATGCAGTGCCCGCGCCGAGGCTTATAAACAGGTCGAGGCGCTCCTCAACTAGCGAGGTGGGACTAAACATCCACTGCGCCCCTTGCCTGGCAGCAACCTTTAGTCGCGGTTGGTGGCTCCAACCGCGACTAAAGGGGGGTCTTTAGTCGCGGTTGGAGCCACCAACCGGGACTAAAGGCCTGGCTTCCCGCCACTTGGCCTGGCCAAAATTGACCTTTAGTCCCAGTTGGTGGCTCCAACCGGGACTAAAGGCCTCCGCATATATATACATCACTTGAAAAAAAATTAGTTTCCCTCTGCTTCTTCGTCTCTTCGACCACTACGAACAGAGGAGATCGCCGCCGCCCCCGACGCACCGCCTGTAACACCCCCATGTAATAGCCACTGTGATCATCTGCTAATAATGACAAGTCATCTTCATTTGCAGTGTCTAATCACTTTGGTTAAACATTCAATTCAAACTCTATTCTGAAAATCAACTCAAATTCAAAAGTGAAATATGAAGTTGTTCAAATCCTGTTGGAAAAATGTTCATTAAATAGCAAATAATCCAGAGACAATTTTAAAATTAGAACCAACATTTTCTAAATTAGCTAAGTGACTCAAACAGCTAGAAACAGAGTCAAAACAACAATTTAAAATGCCTTTTCATTTTTGAGCAAATTCAAATAGATTCCAAAAGTGCCCAAAACATTTTGTGGCAGTACTAGATATTGCCCTGTATTTGATTGGGTAGTTCATCTATTTTACAAAACTTAAATGGTGGCCTAACTAAAATTGCAAAACAGAAACAAAACTGAATACAGAAAATAGAAAATGGAAAAGGCCGCGACGAACTGTGCACTTAAGCCTATGGGCTACAGTGCGGCCCAGCCCAACCGGCCCATCTCTCTTTCTCTCTCCTTCGCCGTGTCGGCTCGCCCGTGGACGAGCGCGCGCGTGCCGGCCGCGCGTCGACGGCCACCGACGCCCTACCATCGAGGGGATAAGGCCGAAGCCCCGTGCATTCCCCCTGGTCCTCATCCACCATTCTCCCTCTCTCCCCTCGCTCTCTCCCCCCTCGAATCCATCAGCGTCCGACGCCATCGCCGCCGCGCCTCGCCACCGCCGTGGCCAGCGGCCTCCCTGCGTCAACCGCTCGTGTCCGGGAGGATCGCCGTGGACTGCCGCGTCTTCTGGTGCCGCGGGTTGGAGCCGGGAAGCTCCACGGCGAGCGGATCGAGCCGCCCTCTTCTTCCTGGACTTCGGCGATCTCCGATGCTCCCAACTCCTCTGCTGCTCCTAAACCGTGGCCGGGCCACCGTGTGCCTCCGCTGTGAGCTCCTCCTCCTTCCCCATCTCTCCGTTCGCCCTGCACGCGCGCGCTAGCTGCTTCTTCCACGGTGCCCGAACACGCCGCCGCCCGCGCACGTCGCCGGCGTGCCTCCATCGACCATTTGGTCACGGGGCCGAGCCCATTCTGCTCAGCGCATCGAGTAGGGCCACGCTAGCCTCGTCGTTCGCTCGTTTGCGCGCTACTGCCCCGGTTCCACCATCGTCCGGTTCCGACCGTCCGTCGCGGTCGTTGCCGTCGTCGCCACCGGCCACCTCAGGCCACGGCGCTGCCACCGTTCGATGCGGCGCCGTCCGCTCGTTCGAACGCAAGTGATTGCGCGCGAAAAGACCCCCTGTGGCGCATTTCCGACGCCGGCCATGCTCCTCCGCCGCGTCCGGAGGTCGCCGGCGTCGAGCCGCCGGCCGCCGCCATGCTGGCACACCTGGGGCCACCCCCTGGGTCACTGCCAGTGGGCCCCTGACCCCAGTTGACCACATTGACCGTAGTCAACTGCGCTGACTGGGCGGCCCCAGTCACTGACAAGCGGGCCCCACCACACCTTTAGTTTAATTAAAATGATTTAATAATTAAAACTTAATTAGAAACACTAATTAGCCTATGACATGTGGGGCCTACTGCCTAATTAACACTGTTTAGTTTAAATTTAAACTCTGTTAACTAACAGAGGATGACATGTGGGTCCCACTGGACCCACATGTTAGGTTTGACCCTGGTCAGCGAGTCTGTTGACTGCTGACGTCATCCTCTAGTCATGCTGACGTCATAATTCATTTTAGATAATTCTGTTAAAATAAATAAATTCTAGAAAATGCAAAAATCTTTGAAAATTCATAATAAATAAACCGTAGCTCAGATCGAAAAACTTTGTACATGAAAGTTGCTCAGAATGACTAGACGAATCTGATCATGTCGTCTGTTTCTATGTCGGAACCCCCTACGTAGGAGAACCTGTAACTTTTAGCCCGATTCCGGTATATGAATATTGCATATACACCGGATAATTAATCCAACTTAAGTCCTAAAGTAACTAGAAATGACTTAGACAAATCTTTAGGCAACCCTGCACTGCATCCTAGCATGGCATGCCCTGTATTGCATTGTTTGATGTGTATTTATATGTTTCTTCCCCCTCTTCTCTCTCGGTAGACCCCGACGTCGATGTAGCTCCCGAGACCGACGCAGCTCCAGAGGTCGACTATGCTCCTGACGATCAGACCCTTGCCAGAAAGCTTCCAGGCAAGCACCCCCCTTTTGAGCATTCCGAGATCGCCCACTCTCTTCTCTCTTATGCTTGCATTAGAAGTTACTGCTGTTGCTGTTATCCTATTTCTGCTGCATAGCCTGTCTATTGTAACCTGCTATTGTTACCTACCTGCTTATCCTAAACTGTTTAGTATAGGTTGGGTAGAGACCAAGCAGAGACCCCACTTTATCTCGACTGCCCCACTGGATCATCGGAAGACCCGATCAACGGGATCGAAGACCAGGCCCCGGCACCACACATCACTTCCCCTTAGTTGCTCGACACTACTGGGTTACTATCAAGTGCCGAGGGTGATACCTCGTCAGCACTTCTGATGATAACCTTGTAGGTTAGTTAATCGGACGTGGTCAGCGAGGGTGATTCCTCCTACACCACCCCTGATAACAACACCGTCGCGCAACTCCTCAAGAGTGGACCTTGAGGGTGATTCCTCCTCCGTTCACCTTGATGTTTATGTCAGGTGGGAATCCAACGAGGGTGATGCCTCGGATTCCTTCTTGATATGATAGCCACACGGATGCCCTTACATTACTGTTGACTCTGCTTATTCTGGATAAAGATGGGTCGGCCCTGAGGGGTACCCGCGCGAGCTTAATTGCGAGAGATGTGGAGTCGGGTGGACCTGGATGGTGCCCGAGAGCTGAACACGAGGCGTGGTCGGGCATTCTTAGCCCTTGCCGCAAGTCCTCGAGACGGGGCGACGGGGTCACATCTTTCGTGAGTCTCTGCTCGTTACCGCACTACCAACACAATAACGGTTTGGATATTTGATCCGAGGGGCCTCTGGCCTGATAGCACTAACCATCACGTGGGCATAGTATGGGCGTTCTGTGTCGTATACTTCAGCCGGAGCTTAATAGACGTCAGCGACTGAGCGGCGCGCGCCGAATTGGACTGGTTAAGCCCGCGCTTGTATTAAGGGGGCTAGGTCTGCTTTCGGCCACCTGACGCAATGTGCAGGAGTTCCCGGGGCGATGGCCCAAGACCCCTGGGGGCATAGGTTAGTCCGGCATGGTGATCTCTCTGTTAAGTTTTCGGTCGGGTTGCGGCGTATTGTTTGGCCGAGGCCGGGCATGACCCAGGAAAGTGTGTCCAGCCGGAGTTAAGCGAGCGTGGTGGGTAAGTTGGTGCACCCCTGCAGGGAAGAAACAATCTATCGATAGCCTATCCTACGGTAATGGACACTCGGAGTTGTATCCCGATCGGTACAACTAGAACTGGTGAGTTGAGATGAAATGGATAGTATAGCTCTGGGATTGCTTTCTCGCAGGGAGTCGAGGAAGAATCTCTGGGCGAGGTTGATAACATTACTACTACTTTACATTATGTTAATCTGCACTCTTCTAATGCTGCAAGACCAATGAAGATGCTTGAAGATGCTAGTCTTCGATAGGACTAGGCCTTCCTCTCTATTCTGGCATTTCTGCAGCCCAGTCCACATATACAGCCCTCCTTTGAAAATGTTGCATATGTAGTGTAGATCCTTGCTTGCTGAGTACTTCGGATGAGTACTCACGTGTGCTTTGCTTTCTTTTTCTCCCCTTTTTCCTTTTGTCGCAACCAGACGATGGAGCCCCTGAGCCTGCTGCCCCGCCGACGGTTACTACTACTACTACCCTCCCGGCGAGTACTACTACGAGGAGCCGACCGACGACCAGGAGTAGGATTCGGAGGGTCCTAGGCAGGAGGCCTACGCATTTCGATCGTAGCGTTTTACTTTTACCCCGCCTTCTTAAAGGCCTTTCTGTAACTCTGTTATATCTGTACCCAGATATCTGATGCTTCCGCTGACGCTTGTATGCCATCGAGCTATGTATTCGAGCCCTCGAGGCCCTGGCTTGTAATATAAAGCTTGTATGACTTTATTTATGTTTTAGAGTTGTGTTGTGATATCTTCAAGTGAGTCCTTAGGCTTGATCATGTGCATTTGCGTGTATGGTTAGTGCACGATTAAGCCAGGGTCGTCACAGGTTGGTATCAGAGCCGACTGCCTGTAGGAATCCCCCTTTCCAACTCCTTGGCCGAAGTTGAGTCTAGTAACCGCAAACTGTTTTACTAACTTGGCTGTGTGGCTTACGGGCCCACGTCGCCAACTGGGTGGTATTAGGATCTTTTATTCCTCGTCTTTACTCTGGGACTCTGATCTCTCTTCTATTCGGGTTAAATAAATTTACCAACGCCGACACTTAGGATCTCGTAAATTTCGTCCACCCGGAGAGCTGGATATCTGTGCGATTTCCCTGTCATTGATTTGATTAGTCTGATAATCATTTTCCTTTCCATTGTTTTGTTTAACCTTTCCCTTCGAGATCTTTTATACTTCTCATCATCAAATGACAATCCTGAATTTCCTTTATTTCAGATAGATCGTCTGTTTCCACCACCGCCGCCACCGCCTGACTATATGGCTGCTATGATGCAACAATTTGGACTCAACCGTCAGTTCATGACGGGGATTATGGATCAGTTTTCCCGTCCCAATGCCAACCATCAACAAGCTTCAATTACGCTGCCAGAGTTTGTGCGTCTCAACCCATCGGTATTCTGCAACACAGTTAATCTGCTGGATGCCGATGACTGGCTGCTGACATCTTCTATGAGATGGAATCAGCTGATGTTCCTCCTGTCAGCTATGTCACTTTCGCGACATACTTCCTGAAGGGACCCGCAGCACAATGGTGGGCCACTCACAGACAAACCCGACCTCCTGGAACTATCGTCACCTGGGTGGAATTCAAGGCTGCTTTTCGTGCCCGGTATATTCCGCAAGGAGTTATAGATCGGAAGAAGGCCGAGTTCCGCAGCCTCGTTCAAGGCAACAAGACTGTGGAGGTCTACCAGTGAGAGTTTCTTGACTTGTCTCGCTATGCTGAAGAAGACATCCCCACTGATGCTCGTAGGCAGGAGAAGTTCCGTGAAGGGCTACACCATGACATTCAGCTAGCCCTGCTCATCCAAGACTTTCCTGACTTCGCCACCTTGGTGAACAAGGCTATCATGGTCGAAACTGGTCTGAAGAAGCACAAGGAACCGACCAGACGCACCCGTGAAGCGGGCTCATCTTCGGGCTCGTCTTCCCAGAAGCGCCGCATATGGATTCCACAAAGCATGTATCGTCCCACAGCTCCAGTGTACAGACCTGCTTATGCTGCACCTCGTCTGCCTCCTCCACCACCGAGGCAGCCTCTTCGAGCTCCACCCCCTCGAGCTCCTGCACCACGTCCAGACAGTGGACTCTGCTTCAAGTGTGGCCAGCCAAGTCACCGTGCCAGAGACTGTTCTCAGAGTCAGAATCAGCTAGCTCTTCCTCCTGCTGGCCGTGGTAATGGCCGTGGAATTCCTCAGCAGCGTAACAACAATGCCAGACCTTCTTATGGTCGTGGGTAGGCCTATCATGTCAACATGAGTGAAGACCCAGACCAACCAGCTACTGTGATGGGTACACTTCCTGTTAACTTGGCACCAACTTCTGTTTTATTTGATTTAGGAGCATCGCATTCTTTCATGTCTGAAGAATTCGCATTCATGCATGGCATTAAATATGATAAGTTGCACCATCCGTTAGCGGTAAATACTCCCGCGGGCCAGTGCCAAGCTTCCCTATTCAGCCCCGAAGTCACTATTGAGATAGAAGGGTTGAAGTTTCAGGCATTTCCCATATTCCTCAAGTCATCTAGCATTGACCTTATATTGGGAATGGATTGGTTGAAGGCTCACTATGCCTTAATCAATTGTGCCACTAAAGTTGTACACCTCCTACATCCATCAAATGAGTTAGTGAATTACCGTGCTCATATCACTCAGATTTATGACTTAAATGCGTTAAACACTTCTCCGCTTGAGGGGATCGAAAATATTCCGGTTGTTTGTGAATTCCAGGATGTTTTCCCAGAAGAACTTCCAGGAATACCCCCTGCTAGAGCTGTCGAGTTTGTTATCGATTTGAAGCCTGGCACCACTCCTATTGCGAAGCGTCCTTACAAGTTGCCTCCGCACCACCTTCTCGAGCTTAAGGAAGAAATCGATAAATCACTTAAGAAGGGCTTCATCCGTCCTAGTTCCTCTGCCTGGGGAGCACCGTCTCTCTTTGTCAAGAAGAAAGATGGTACGAATAGGTTGGTTCAAGATTACCGTCCTATCAACCAGGCAACCATTCAGAATAAATATCCGCTTCCTCGGATCAATGATTTATATGATCAACTTGCTGGATCATCGGTGTTTTCTAAACTTGACTTGAGGTTGGGTTATCACCAGATCCGTGTCCGCAAAGAGGATATTCCGAAGACTACCTTTGTTACTCGATATGGCTCTTATGAGTACACCGTCATGTCATTTGGTTTAACAAATGCTCCAGCAACCTTCTCCCGGTTGATGAACTATATCTTCATGGATTACCTCGACAAGTTCGTCGTGGTATATCTGGATGATATTCTAGTATATTCGAAGAATAAGGAAGAACATGCCGAACATCTTCGCCTTGTTCTGGAGAGGCGTCGAGAGCACAAGTTGTATGCCAAGTACTCCAAATGCGAATTCTGGCTTTCTGAAGTAACCTACCTTGGACATGTGATTTCTAAGAACGGTATTGCCGTTAACCCGGAGCGTGTTCAGGCTATTCTTGATTGGACTCCTCCGAAAAATGCCAAGCAAGTGAGAAGTTTTCTCGGCCTTGCAAGTTATTGTCAACGATTCGTTGAAAACTTTTCCAAGATCGCCAAGCCCCTGACTAATCTGCTCCACAAAGGCGTTAATTTTGAGTGGACAGACAAATGTCAGGAGAGTTTCCAGACCCTCAAGGACAAGCTTACTTCTGCTCCAGTGCTTGCTCCTCCCGATTCTCGCAAGGACTTTGTGATATATTGTGACGCCTCTCGTCAGGGATTAGGTTGTGTCCTAATGCAAGAACGAAAGGTAGTTGCATATGCCTCACGACAATTGCGTCCACATGAAGAGAACTATCCAGTGCATGATCTCGAACTCGCTGCTGTGATCTATGCTTTGAAGCAGTGGCGACATTACCTTCTTGGTAACCGGTGTGAGATCTATACCGATCATCAGAGTTTGAAGTATTTGTTCACTCAACCGGATCTTAATCTCCGTCAACAGCGATGGTTGGAAACAATCACGGACTATGACTGTGGTATTTCTTATACCCCTGGCAAGGCTAATGTGATGGCTGATGCCTTGAGCAGCAAGTCATATTGCAACAACCTCATGGTTAAGCAAGCTCAACCCCAGCTATATGAAGAACTGCGCAAGCTGAACCTCTGTATCGTTCCGCAGGGTTCTCTTAATAACCTTGTGGTACAGCCAGATCTTGAGAAAGCTGTAAAGATTGCGCAAGCTAAAGATGCCAAAGTAGATTTGATGAAGAAAGAGCTTCACCTCGAGAAGTACTGGGATTTCTCAATTGCTGAAGACGGAACCTTGTATTTCAGAGACCGCATTGTGGTACCTCGCTTCGAGCTTATGACTAACAAGGTCATGGAGGAGGCTCATGATACACCACTGTCTATCCATCTGGGAAGCACCAAGATGTATCATGATCTTCGGCAAAGGTACTGGTGGTCCAGAATGAAGCAGGATATCGCTAGATATGTTGCTGAATGTGATGTTTGTCGTCGCGTGAAAGCAGAACATCAGAAGCCTGCTGGAATTCTTCAACCACTTCCTATTCCTTTGTGGAAATGGGATAAGGTTCAAATGGATTTCATTACTGGTCTTCCCAAGTCTCAGAAGGGTCACGATGCTATTCTTGTCGTCGTCGACCAACTTTCCAAGGTTGCACATTTTCTGCCTGTCAAGGAGACTATCACCGCTAGCCAGCTAGCAGAGCTGTATATCTCCAGAATCGTTTCACTCCACGGTATTCCGAAGGAGATCAGTTCGGACCGTGGCGGTCTTTTCATGTCCAAGTTCTGGGAAAGTTTCCAAGAAGCTATGGGAACTCACATTACCTGGAGTTCAGCATATCATCCACAATCCCAAGGCCAAGTCGAGCGAGTAAATCAAGTGCTTGAAGATATGCTTCGGGCTTGTGTTATATCATTCGGTAAGAAGTGGGAAGAATCTCTCCCGTATGCCGAATTCTCTTATAACAACAGTTATCAAGCCAGCTTGAAAATGGCCCCCTTCGAAGTGCTTTACGGACGTAAGTGTCCAACCCCTCTGAATTGGTCAGAAACTGGGGAACGACCACTTGTTGGACCAGACATTATTCAACACGCCGAAGAACAAGTCCGCATTGTCCGAGAAAATCTCAAGGTGGCTCAGGACCGTCAGAAGAGCAACTACGATCGCAAACGATGGGGCTTGACCTATCAACCAGGTGATCAAGCTTATCTTCGTGTCACTCCTATGAAGGGCACCCATCGCTTCAGAATCAAGGGCAAGCTAGCTCCACGCTACATCGGCCCCTTTCACATCGTTGCTAGACGTGGACAGGTGGCATATAAATTGGAGTTGCCACCGCAATTCTCTCATATCCACGACGTCTTCCATGTGTCGCAACTTCGTAACTGCTTCAAGGAATCTCCACACAGAGCAGTGGATCACGAGATGCTCGAACTACAAGATGATCTTTCTTATAAGGAGCACCCGATCCGCATTCTCTATGAAGCTGAACGTCGAACTCGTCAGAAGACAACCAAGTTCCTTAAAGTGCAGTGGTCGAATCACACTGAAGATGAAGCCACTTGGGAACGCGAGGATCATCTTCGGGAGGAATATCCCGACCTTTTTCCTTCCACATCCTAAATTCTCGGGATGAGAATTTCTTTTAGAGGAAGAGAATTTGTAACACCCCCATGTAATAGCCACTGTGATCATCTGCTAATAATGCCAAGTCATCTTCATTTGCAGTGTCTAATCACTTTGGTTAAACATTCAATTCAAACTCTGTTCTGAAAATCAACTCAAATTCAAAAGTGAATATGAAGTTGTTCAAATCCTGTTGGAAAAATGTTCATTAAATAGAAAATAATCCAGAGACAATTCTAAAATTAGAACAACATTTTCTAAATTAGCTAAGTGACTCAAACAGCTAGAAACAGAGTCAAAACAACAATTTAAAATGCCTTTTCATTTTTGAGCAAATTCAAATAGATTCCAAAAGTGCCCAAAACATTTTGTGGCAGTACTAGATATTGCCCTATATTTGATTGGGCAGTTCACGTATTTTACAAAACTTAAATGGTGGCCTAACTAAAATTGCAAAACAGAAACAAAACTGAATACAGAAAATAGAAAATGGAAAAGGCCGCGACGAACTGTGCACTTAAGCCTATGGGCTACAGTGCGGCCCAGCCCAACCGGCCCATCTCTCTTTCTCTCTCCTTCGCCGTGTCGGCTCGCCCGTGGACGAGCGCGCGCGCGCCGGTCGCGCGTCGACGGCCACCGACGCCCTGCCATCGAGGGGATAAGGCCGAAGCCCCGTGCATTCCCCCTGGTCTTCATCCACCATTCTCCCTCTCTCCCCTCGCTCTCTCCCCCCTCGAATCCATCGGCGTCCGACGCCATCGCCGCCGCGCCTCGCCACCGCCGTGGCCAGCGGCCTCCCTGCGTCAACCGCTCGTGTCCAGGAGGATCGCCGTGGACTGCCGCGTCTTCTGGTGCCGCGGGTTGGAGCCGGGAAGCTCCACGGCGAGCGGATCGAGCCGCCCCTCTTCTTCCTGGACTCCGGCGATCTCCGGCGCTCCCAACTCCTCTGCTGCTCCTAAACCGTCGTTGGGCCACCGTGTGCCTCCGCTGTGAGCTCCTCCTCCTTCCCCATCTCTCTGTTCGCCCCGCACGCGCGCGCTAGCTGCTTCTTCCACGTTGCCCGAATGCGCCGCCGCCCGCGCATGTCGCTGGCGTGCCTCCGTCGACCATTTGGTCACGGGGACGAGCCCATTCTGCTCAGCGCATCGAGTAGGGCCACGCTAGCCTCATCGTTCGCTCGTTTGCGCGCTACTGCCCCGGTTCCGGCCGTCCGCCGTGGTCGTTGCCGCCGTCGCCACCGGCCACCTCAGGCCACGGCGCTGCCACCGTTCGATGCGGCACCGTCCGCTCGTTCGAACGCAAGTGATTGCGCGCGAAAAGACCCCCTGTGGCGCATTTCCGACGCCGGCCGCGCTCCTCCGCCGCGTCTGGAGGTCGCCGGTGTCGAGCCGCCGGCCGCCGCCACGCTGGCACACCTGGGGCCACCCCCTGGGTCACTGCCAGTGGGCCCCTGACCCCAGTTGACCACGTTGACCGTGGTCAACTACGCTGACTGGGCGGCCCCAGTCACTGACAAGCGAGCCCCACCACACCTTTAGTTTAATTAAAATGATTTAATAATTAAAACTTAATTAGAAACACTAATTAGCCTATGACATGTGGGGCCTACTGCCTAATTAACACTATTTAGTTTAAATTTAAACTCTGTTAACTAACAGAGGCTGACATGTGGGTCCCACTGGACCCACATGTCAGGTTTGACCCTGGTCAGCGAGTCTGTTGACTGCTGACGTCATCCTCTAGTCATGCTGACGTCATAATTCGTTTTGGATAATTCTGTTAAAATAAATAAATTCTAGAAAATGCAAAAATCTCTGAAAATTCGTAATAAATAAACCGTAGCTCAGATCGAAAAACTTTGTACATGAAAGTTGCTCAGAATAACAAGACAAATCTGATCGTGTCGTCTGTTTCTATGTCGGAACCCCCTACGTAGGAGAACCCGTAACTTTTAGCCCGATTCCGGTATATGAATAGTGCATATACACCAGATAATAAATCCAACTTAAGTCCTAAAGTAACTAGAAATGACTTAGACAAATCTTTAGGCAACCCTGCACTACATCCTAGCATGGCATGCCCTGTATTGCATTGTTTGGTGTGTATTTATATGTTTCTTCCCCCTCTTCTCTCTCGGTAGACCCCGACGTCGACGTAGCTCCCGAGACCGACGCAGCTCCGGAGGTCGACTACACTCCTGACGATCAGACCCTTGCCGCAGAGCTTCCAGGCAAGCACCCCCCTTTTGAGCATTCTGAGATCGCCCACTCTCTTCTCTCTTATGCTTGCATTAGAAGTTACTGCTGCTGCTGTTATCCTATTTCTGCTACATAGCCTGTTTATTGTAACCTGCTATTGTTACCTACCTGCTTATTCTAAACTGTTTAGTATAGGTTGGGTAGAGATCAAGCAGAGACCCCACTTTATCTCGACTGCCCCGCTGGATCATCGGAAGACCCGATCAACGGGATCGAAGACCAGGCCCTGGCACCACACATCACTTCCCCTTAGTTGCTCGACACTACTGGGTTACTATCGAGTGCCGAGGGTGATACCTCGTCAGCACTTCTGATGATAACCTTGTAGGTTAGTTAATCGGATGTGGTCAGCGAGGGTGATTCCTCCTACACCACCCCCGATAACAACACCGTCGCGCAACTCCTCAAGAGTGGACCTCGAGGGTGATTCCTCTTCCGTTCACCTTGTTGTTTACGTCAGGTGGGAATCCAACGAGGGTGATGCCTCGGATTCCTTCTTGATATGATAGCCACACGGATGCCCTTACATTACTGTTGACACTGCTTATTCTGGATAAAGACGGGTCGGCCCTGAGGGGTACCCGCGCGAGCTTAATTGCGAGAGATGTGGAGTCGGGTGGACCTGGATGGTGCCCGAGAGCTGAACACGAGGCGCAGCCGAGCATTCTTAGCCCTTGCCACAAGTCCTCGAGACGGGGCGATGGGGTCACATCTTTCGTGAGTCTCTGCTCGTTACCGCACTACCAACACAATAACGGTTTGGATATTTGATCCGAGGGGCCTCTGGCCTGATAGCACTAACCATCACGTGGGCATAGTATGGGCGTTCTGTGTCGTATACTTCAGCCGGAGCTTAATAGACGTCAGCGACTGAGCGGCGTGCGCCGAATTGGACTGGTTAAGCCCGCGCTTGTATTAAGGGGGCTAGGTCTGCTTTCAGCCGCCTGACGCAACGTGCAGGAGTTCTCGGGGCGATGGCCCAAGACCCCTGGGGGCATAGGTTAGTCCGGCGTGCTGACCTCTCTGTTAAGTTTTCGGTCGGGTTGCGGCATATCGTTTGGCCGAGGCCGGGCATGACCCAGGAAAGTGTGTCCGGCCGGAGTTAAGCGAGCGTGGTGGGTAAGTTGGTGCACCCCTGCAGGGAAGAAACAATCTATCGATATCCTGTCCTACGGTAACGGACACTCGGAGTTGTATCTCGATCGGTACAACTAGAACTGGTGACTTGAGATGAAATAGATAGTATGGCTCTGGAATTGCTTTCTCGCAGGGAGTCGAGGAAGAATCTCTGGGCGAGGTTGATAACATTACTACTACTTTACATTATGTTAATCTGCACTCTTCTAATGCTGCAAGACCAATGAAGATGCTTGAAGATGCTAGTCTTCGATAGGACTAGGCCTTCCTCTCTATTCTGGCATTTCTGCAGCCCAGTCCACATATACAGTCCTCCTTTGAAAATGTTGCATATGTAGTGTAGATCCTTGCTTGCTGAGTACTTCGGATGAGTACTCGCGTGTGCTTTGCTTTCTTTTTTTTCCCTTTTCCTTTTGTCGCAACCAGACGACGGAGCCCCGGAGCCTGCTGCCCCGCCGACGGTTACTACTACTACTACCCTCCCGGCGAGTACTACTACGAGGAGCTGACCGACGACCAGGAGTAGGATTCGGAGGGTCCTAGGCAGGAGGCCTACGCCTTTCGATCGTAGTGTTTTACTTTTACCCCGCCTTCTTAAAGGCCTTTCTGTAACTCTGTTATATCTGTACCCAGATATCTGATGCTTCCGCTGACGCTTGTATGCCATCGAGCTATGTATTCGATCCCTCGAGGCCCTGGCTTGTAATATAAAGCTTGTATGACTTTATTTATGTTTTAGAGTTGTGTTGTGATATCTTCAAGTGAGTCCTTAGGCTTGATCGTGTGCATTTGCGTGTATGGTTAGTGCACGATTAAGCCGGGGTCGTCACACCGCCTGCCCCGACGCCGTCGCCGCCCCCGACAAGCCGCCCCCTCCTCGAGCTCGCGCGCCATCGCCGTCGCAGTCGCCGTCGCCGACGACTCGCCTCGCCGCCGTCGCCCCGCTGTGAGCCCCTGCCACCATGGCTGCCCTCCCATCGATCGAGCCCGCACACACACACACACATGCATGAACACACACACGCACACACACACACATTTTCTTATTTTCTGTTTTTTAGTTTTTTATACTTTTAGTTATAGAAATATTAGATGAATTAGATATATAAATGTTAGATGAATGTTTTTTTAGTTTTTTATACTTTTAGTTATAGAAATGTTAGATGAATTTTAGATATATAAATGTTAATTAGATGAATTTTGATTTTTTTTTCACTAGATGATTAGATGTATATTGAAAAAAGTTTGAATGTTGCATATTTCACGATGCAACATTTGATCCAATGTAACTAGATGCAAGAATTTTTGACATATGTCAAAGTTTGAATTTTGACATAGATGCAAGAATGACATAGATGTACATTTGAGAGGAAGTTTGAATTTTGACATCTAATGTAACTAGAATTTTGACATTTGATCCAATGTATAACAATTAGTATTTGCAAAAGTTACATATTTTAATGTTGTATTTGCAAAAGTTTGTTATGTATTTGCAATTAATTAGTATATGTATGTATAGTACAATAGATTCTCTTAGTCCTTTAATAAGGGATTTATCAAGAATGCCCCCATTATGGATGTGCACAAGTTGATCCATTTTTTTCTGATCTCATATATATATATATATATATATATATATATATATATATATATATATATATATATATATATATTCTTCTATATGTCATGTTGTCTGTCAAAGTATTGAAGAAATCCATGGCTTCATCATTAGCTGGAAGTAACAGGCGCATGATGGTACGAAGCTCTCCAAAATTGTTTTGGAACGGAGTTCCTGATAGGATAATTCACTTTTTGGTACGAATTTCAGCAAAGGCCTTCCAAATAGCGATATTCGGAAGGCTCTTGTTGAACTTCGTCCCAAAAAGCTAATTATCCTATTCGGGACTCCGTTCCAAAATAATTTGGAGAGCTTCGTACCATCATGCGCCTGTTACTTCTGGCTAATGATGAAGCCATGGTTTTCTTGAATCCTTTGACACTAGACGACGTGACATATAGAAGGGTAGATGAGATCAGGAAAAATATGGGTCGTTTTCTGCACATCCAGAATGGCGCCATTTTGTTAAATCCCTTAAAGGTTAAGAGAATCCATTATGATTCTGAATCCTGTTCCTAGCCAGAGACTAAAGGTTTTCCTGGTATATTAAGAAATCACAATCCAAACATTTAAAAAATGTTACATTTGCATAGAATTTGTTTTCGACGTCAATGATGCCCGGCCCGCATCCTCGTCGTCGACCCGTTCGCGACGACGTCCTGCTTCAGAGGCGCCATGTCCGGGACTGGGCTCCACCGGGCTGGCACTGGAAGGTGCTACCTTCAGGGGGGCGCATCTTGGTGAGGAACCCGGGTCCCGTCGTCGACCCGGAGCTTCTTTGGTGGCGGGCGTGTGGGCCACATTCGGTGCGGAGGCTGGCGTCCCCCCCGGAGGTGGTATGTCACCGTGTCAGGGAGGAGGACGAGCACGTCCATCGCTACATGGTTGCGTTGGACGTCAGGTTCTCCAATACCTGGCAGGTTCTTCAGGGATCTCACCCGAGCTATGATCCTGTGATGGTTCCTTCTCTTTGGGTGTCCACCGCGAGTGAACTAGATTATTCGATAGTATTCGATCTGTATTAGCTAGTGATGTATTCGAGATTATAATTATTCGATAATATTCGAGACGATGTATTCGAGATTATATTCGATGATGCATATCAATTATCTGGATTATTCGAGATGCATATTATCTACTATGATTCAGTTTTTCCTTATTGATTGTATGCATGCATTCTAATTTGAATACTAAATTGTTTTATCTTTCTTCTGGATTAGTTAAATAAAAGTTATGGACAATACTGGCAGAGAAGGAGAAGAGGCCCTGTTCGACATCATACGCTCCCCGAGCCTAGATGGGAATGAAGAAGATGACGGCTCGCAATATCTGAACCCTACCGGTGAGGGTATGATATTTGATGAAGACGAACGAATAGATGAAGTCCAGACCTTCGATGACGACGGAAATGTTGTTCTTGAAATAACAAAGACCGGCGAGGTATATTTATATAAGCAGGCATCTAGTGATCATCACATGTTTTAATTGATTTGTATATATATTAACGAATCGATCTTTCTTCTTTTAGCCCTCCGGATCGAGCAAATCTTCTACAAGCAGCAGGATAGTTCGAGGCCCGGCCAAAAAGTTGAAGGATGGCGCAAAGTACAACATCGATGCCATCAAACCTAATGGCGAACCGCGTGAACCTAAGAAGAATGCGAACAAGTTCATTCGTCAATGCGGAGTTATTGTCAGGGACCAAATCCCGATCTCCATTCAAGAATGGAAAAAGGCAGCAAAGGAACTTCCAGATGTTACTTTTGTCGACCAAAGAGCAAAAGATCGGATTTGGGAATCTCTCATGTCACATTTCACCCTACCAGATCATTTCACAGATGCAGATGTGGAGAAAGTCAAGAACGCTGCTCTTAGGAAGATGGCGATAGCATTCAACAACCACAAGAAAAGTATATGGGCCGCGTACGTCAATGCAGGAAAGAAGACTCCAGAATTCAAGGGAACACTGGAGAAGGCAAGAGCTCACTGGGACGCTTTCGTGAAATTCAAGGAATCGGAAGTAGCTCAGGAACGGTCGAGAATAAACAAGATTAATGCCGCGAAAAAGGAGTGGCACCATAAGCTGGGGCCAGGTGGCTACGAGGTGGCCCGGCCTAAGTGGGATCTCGCTGAGCAAGAGATGATGGATGCAGGGGTCACTCCAGTTACATTGAGCTGCCCCCCCCCCCCCCCGGTCCATGACTTGGTTCTATGTGCATGGGGGGGCGTTGGACCCAAAGACATGCAAGGTTGTGGAGCGGGCAAGTCTTAAAGGAGCCGATGTGCGTTTACTTGTTGCAATAGAAGAGACTCGAACGGGGTGTTCAAACCCAACAGAGAGAACGACGAGCTTACACGCGCCCTGAAGAATCCTGAACACCCGGGAAGAACACGAGGCAAAGGCGTTGTTCCATGGTTTGAGGGGTTTGCGGACTGGAACGCCGACTACAGAAGCCGTGCGAGAAAGAAGCAGCAGGAGGAGCAGAAGAGGAAGCTGGAGGAGGAGGAGGAGAGGAAGCAGGAAGCAGACAGCCTTCGCATCGTAGAATCAAAGCACGCAGAGTTGGCACTCGTTTTCCAGCGGTAGCAGCAGCAGATCGACTCACTTAGCCAGGAAAGGGGGTCTCAGCAGCAGCAGCAGCTAGCGGATCCAGCATTGGATAGCACCGTCCCATCCATGTCGAGAAGCAGCGTAGGTTACGCCCCGGGCGATGATGCACTGCTGGATAGATACCCTGTGGATGATATCATAGATACGACAACTTGTGAGCTACACTTTAAAATGAAGAACATATCCATGAAGGTGGCGGACGGCGTTGCTTATACAAATCCCCCTGAAGCAACCTTCCATTGCAATCCGATTCCAGCTGGCTATGCTCGTGTCGGGGTTGATGAAGTGGTGGCACAATATTCAGGGCTAGAGTTTGACATTCCTGGAGGTGACGACGAGCACACACTGAGAGAGGTCGTACATCGTATCATTCTATGGAGAAAGGATTGTATCGTCTTTCCAAGGCCACCAACACCGCGTCAGCCGGCTCGTCAGCCGGCTCCTCCTCCAAGTCCGCCGCCGCCTCAGCAGACTCCCGCTCCTACAAGTCCGCCACCGCGTCAGCAGACTCCTCCTCCAAGCCCGCCACCGCGTCAGCCGACTCCTCCTCCTCCAAGTCCGGCACCGCGTCAACCGACTCCTCCTCCTCCAAGTCCGGCACCGCGTCAGCCGACTCCTCCTCCTCCAAGTCAGGCACCGCGTCAGCCGTCTCCGCCACCTCAGCGGGCTCCGCCGCCTAAGAAACAGCGGAAGAGAGGCGCCGCAGCTACGGCGGCTAGCGGTACAACAGGAGGCAAGAAATACAGATTTCGTCCAAGCCTCAAGCCTCTTCCGAGGTTGCCTTACCACCTGACTGACGAGGAAAACGAGATCGAAGTGCAAGCCCAAGTGAAGGCCCATTTTGGACCGAAACCGCCCCCGCCGCCAGAGGAGAAAGTACCTGAGCATGTCATTGACCACTTTATTCGTATGGCTCAACCACCAGCTCCCAAGCATATTGACTCAGACTATGAGAGCCAAATCAAGAAGTCATATGAAGCACAAAAAAAGGAGTCGAGCTCGAACTCGAGCCAAGCAGCTGCCAAAAAAAGCGGGAAAACTGTTCCCCAGCTGGGAGAACAGGCGGTGCAATCGATCCCCCCGCTCATTGTACCAACACATGTGAGTACCGGCGCCGATCAGCTGGTAATAACCGACGATCATAGAAGGCAGGCTGAAGAGGCCGGTGTCACTGTAGAACAACTCCTAGGCATCGAGCCCATGAAAACATTTAAAGAGGAGGAACTAAAACGGAAATATGCCCGCGGTGAACCTATGGTCAAGCCTGAGGAGATCAAGCGTCTATCAACGAGAATGTATGAATTGCATTAATGGTACATGAGAGAAGCCAAGATTACCGATAAAGAGTCCCTCATGGTGCAAGTCAAAGAAGAGCATTACTTCCATGAAAAAGCTCTGTGGGTTGAGTTTCAAGAACTATTTCAGTTATTCAATCAAGACGCACTCGACAAATCTATCGTCAGTTGCTATTGTCTGTAAGTGATTTATTTCTGTAAGTTAAGTCTCTAGCTAGCTGTAGTGCTCGTTCATTAACTGTAATTATCCTCACTATATTCTTTTCTGTGGTATTATGCAGAATGAAGATCTATGAAATGAAAAATACTGGACGCTATGGCATTGGGTTCATTGACCCAAATACCATTAATGAAGAGACATGATCACGTGAATATGATCGACCATACATAGAGAAAACCTTGCTAGAGTTCTTGGTGCGACTAAATACCCAACCAGAAATATTACTTCCTTACAACTTCGGGTGAGTGACACTGTCTTATACTACAAATTCTGTTTTTGCTTACTAGATGTTAATAAGTGTAGTTGATGAGTTATGCACATGCCCGGTTAATTATACAAACATGTGCGCATGCAGTTTCCACTGGATCTTGTTAATCATTGAAGTTGACAAGGGAAAAGTTCAAGTACTGGACTCACTACTTAAAGATACTAATGAATACTCAATCGTGAGGGAGATGGTCGACAGGTAATTTCAACCATTATCGCACTATGTCGGCCTCTTTAGTTCGTTTCCTGATATCAACTAATTAATAACTCTTTTATTCATTTTCTTTGCCGGCGGACAGGGCTTGAGAAAAGTTCATCAAAAAGGTTAAAGGTCAATGGAAACAACAGCTGACATGGGTGCGACCCAAGATAATTAATTAAGTAGCACTAGCTAGCTAACATCTCTTTAATTCTAGTTTCAATACTATTATCATGCTTGATTAATTATTATCTGATTGAATTATATTCTCGTAAAGGCTCTGAAGCAGGCGCCGGGGACTAATTTATGTGCATACTACGTTTGCGAGAACATTCGCATGATGGCGTCCGAAAGGAGCAAAGATGATACAAACCGATGGGTACGTTTGCCAGAACACTATTCACAATGTTTACATCATTATCTAATATATACACACGCAACTAATACATGCATATTGATCTCCTTCTTTAAAGATGAGGGACATGCGGGATAATCTCCTACCAGAGAATCGCGTACGAGCGATTCAAGAGGAAATAGCGGGATTTTTCTCGACCAGGTCATAGATCCCAAAGGAGAATACCATTACACCATACCTAGCTAGATCGACCTATTGCCTCCATGTAATGATCTGCAAATTTTAGGAGAAATTGTATATACATATGTATGTGAATGGTCGTGCGAGAAATTCGATGATATATATATGATCGGTTCTACGAGAAATTCTATTTATATATATGCATAACGTGTACAATATGTAGTAGAGTAAAATATATTTGAAATAAAAAAGAATTAAATGCAAAACACAAAACTAAAACAAAAAATAAATTATAAACCCATAAACCCCTAAACCTTTTAGTCCCGGTTGGTGTCTCCCAGCCCCCGACGCGGGCTCATGCCACGTGGTGGGCCTTTGGTCCCGGTCCGTGTTGAACCGGGACTAAAGGTCCTTACGAACCGGGACTAAAGCCCGATTATGCACTAGTGAGCGCGGATCCGCGCCGCCACGCGCGCGGGTCGTCCTCCGCAGGCTCTTCATCGAGCCGCCGTCGCCGGTCGCCCAATCCGCCCGTCGCCGTGCCCATATGCCGGTTCGAGGACTTCCCCGTCCTCCCTCCGCCCCGGTCGCCGACGAGGACCTACATCGGAGTCCAGCAGCGGCACTGGGGGACGTGGGTGGCCAAAATCACGGATCGGGAGACCCACACCTGGCGGTGGCTCGGGACCTTCCACACGGCCGAGCTCGCGGCCATGGAGTACGACCGCTGGCAGGTCCGCTACCATGGCGCGGCGGCCCGGCTGAACTTCCTCTTCGGCATGGCCCCGGTCCACCTCGTCCCGTCGGAGCTGGGGTTGGTGAGCTCGGCTATGGCGTGGGAGGACCGCGAGGCGAGGGAGCGCCTGAGGCCGAGGCCGCCGATGAGGCCTACATGCAAGAGCTCCACCGAGAGCACCCGGAGCTCGTGGAGGCGGAGCGGATGATCTTTGCCGATGCCGGCGGCGAGGTTATCGTTATCTCCTTCGACGATGATGTCGAAGACGGCGAGGACGGAGGCGCGGAGGGCGCCGAGATGGGCGGCGAAGACGAGGAGATCGATGTCGACGAGTGGAGGAGTGTCTTCCCCGACGATCCCGACGACGGCACCGGCCTGGACCCGGCTCTCGGCACACCGTACCTGACGAGAAAGGATTGGCTCGACCTCCACTTCGACCGAAAGTAGTTTAGTTGCTTTAGTTTAGTTTAAATTTATGTTTTATGTTCGGTTGTGCAAAACTATCTATGTTTATGTTTGAATGCATGTTACTTTCGATTCAAATTGCTTTGAATTTGATCAAATTGAAGTTTACTCTGTTAGGTTTAAGGGATCAGCTAGAAACGGCAAATAAATAGTGAAGTATATATACTTTACTAAGGGTTTTACTCCGTTAATTTATAGGGGATCGGCTAGAGATGCCCTTAGCGTTAAACTAGATAACAAATTGTAGTTTTATAACAAACTAATTATCAGGATTAATGGAATCGATAACGCGGCCCCAGGTGCAGGACCGATCATTTCCTAATCCCCCATAGCACCAGCTAGAGTGCAAGTTGTACCAGACATGTAAAATCCGGAGATCATCGCCTAATCCCGTAGACTTGCTCGTTTGACTTGTTGCTTCACACCAGTCTTCGCATTTTTCTTTAACTCTGAGGGGAGTACTTGCAAACTTAATCCTGCGTTGGGTGTTGTTGTCTCGCGTGAGCTCCCCCAATTCGTTCCACTCCTGTGGGCACGCAAGCGACGAAGCACCGGATCGAAACTTTCGAGAACGGGCCACCAAGGAACAGGTCCAGCTCTTGGACCCTTCCTGCTCCACTAAATCTGAACTCCTCCTGCTCCTCTAACTTCAACTCCGGTCGTGCCTTGCAAGTCAGAGAGAAAATCGTTGAGGCAGCGGAGTAACTGGTTATCCTGGTTCCTTCTATGCCTATATCAAATTAAAATCCTTGTTGCGGAGAGACACAACACATCATGCACCAAATGGCATTGGATAATTCCAAAACAATGAAGTAAAATGAGAAATAAAGTGCTATTTATCTCTGACTCGGTGAAGTCTTGCTTTTTATAATAGGCTTGGGTGGTAGGCGCCGACTTGAATTGGTTTGTCCTCTGTTAGGTCGGTTGCTAAGAATCTCTTAGTTATGAGCTTAGTCCGCCCTTTGGTAGGTCTACAATTGTGAGAGCTTTATCGATCCTTCATATAAACAACAAATTCTGACCTCTCAAAATGATGTGCCAAACCAGTGCACAGTTTGTTGTAACAAAGTTGAACAATGGAGTTTATTATCAGAGTAGGAGTCAATTAACCATCCATGAACTTTTATTGGTTAAGTGCTAATTATCAGGTTAAACAATAGTGAAATAAAGGCAAAAATATCGCTATCATGTACTAGTATCAAACTTATACTTTGATGATCCCCGAATAGTACACCCCCCTACCCCCACCCCACTAAACATATAAAGGGCAATATGAACTTTTGACAAATTATAATCACTTTTGTATGTGTGGTGGGTCGCCCGCTGGAATATATACGCCATGCATTGGGGATTAGTGTCTAATAGACAGCGTCACACACAGGAGGCCGCTCGGCTGGGCCGACAAATTGACACGCGCGAAAACAGGAAAAAATTCATCGAAAAAGGAATGACAGTGTGAGGGATCAAACCCTATAACTCGTCCTGCAACCGCTCGTCGCTAGCCACATGAGCTAATAAGCTTCAGTGTCAACCTAGGAAATGCGGACTACTAGAACTATCCTCGGCGACCGGTTACTGTAGCAAACCAGTCTTTTTCCCACAATATTTTTTGGTTTTTGCTTCTTTTTCATTTCTTAGTTTTCACTTTTTCTTTTCTTTTTTGATATTCAAGAAATGCCCGTGCTTTAAAATTTTTGTTCACATTTCAAAAAATGTTCGCATTTTCAAAAAAATATCATAAAAAACAAATATTTGCAAATTAAAAATTGTATAAAAATTTCGAAAAATGTTCGTGTCTTCCCAAACTGCTGAGAATGTCAAAACCCAAACAGTTTTTAGAAAAAGAGCAAACAAAATTTTCAACATGGAATTTTATTTCCAATTTTTCAACTTTTTTCAACAAAATTAAGCAATTTGGAATTTTGAAAAATAGGGAAAATAATTGAAACCAATGTTTTTTTAGTTTGCAGAACTTTTTTTGTATTTCCGTAGAAAACATTTAAACATGAACATTTTTAAATTGCGAACAAAATTGAAAGCCCGAGCATTGTTTGAAAATCCCCAAACAATTTTTGAACTTTTGAACAAACTTTGAAAAAAGGGAACATTTTTTGAATCTGTCCACAAATTTTGAAAACATGGACATTTTTTAAAATGCTGATTTTGTTTTGCAAATGGAAACATTTTTTTGGATCTGTGAAGAATTTTCGAAAATGGGAACAATTTTAGAAACTTTGTAAAAAAATATTAACACGAACATTGTTTTTAATTTACGAACATTTTATTGAATTGTGAACATAGATTAATCAATATGAACAAAAAGTGAAATCTGAGAAAAAATTGGAAATTCTAAACATATTCAGATTTTTTTTAACATTGATTAATAAATATGAAAATTTTGAAATCCAAACTTTTTTTGAAAGTGTGAACAATTTTTTTTAATTATTTTTTTGAAAAACATGAAATATTTTGAAATTCTCAACAAAATTCTAAAATTCTGAAAAAAATTAACATATGAAAAATAGAAACAATAATATTAAAAAGGAAAAGGTCAAATAAAATAAAAAGGAAAGAAAAAGAAATAGATACGAGAGATGATAAAAAGATAAAGAAAAAGAAAAAAACATCGTTCAGGAACCTCCTAGAAGGTTCCCAAAACTGGAAAAACGGCTCGGAAGCTGAGGTTAAAAAATCCGGGAACGTTTTTTTTTTGCAAAAATTTTAGTAAAGATTTTTTGAAAATCTCTGATAAATTTCAAATTCATGAATAGTTTTTTCAAAGTCGATAAACTTTTTTCAGATCTGTGAGCGCTTGGGCCGGCCCAACAAGCGCCCGATGAGAGCGATGTCGTCGCCTAGTTGGGCCAAGATCTAAGTTTTCCTTTTTCTATTCTTTTTTTCCTTTCTCTTCTCTTTCTTTCGTTAATTCATTTCTATCCTTCTTGAGCTTTATTATTCTTAAAATAAAAAAATTCAATTTTATCACATTGTATTTGTTAGTTATGTTACAAACATAAAATAACAGTTTTAAGTACCTGTTTAAATTAGGACATTGAATACTTTTTTCCTTCAAACCTGGCATGGATGCCTACCTGTTGGCAAAAGTTGGTGTCATTTCAAGAATGCCCACAAAAACACTATGTTCAACGTAGGGTGTCCTTGTAGGTCATAAGGCTTCGTTTGAGAACATGTTGTTTCTCGACATCCGTCGAATGACCCTAATTTTTCCATTGCTTGTATGACCAATTCGAGGCGCCATGCCAAGTTGTTTTGATTTTCTACAAAATTTCATTTTCTGGAGTTTTCTCGGTCAAAAAGGGTGATAAATGGTCGGACGTGTCGTAACTTGTATACGGTGGCAGAAATCATTCAAACCTGACATGGATGCCTACTATGGGCATGCCCACCCTGCTTGCAAAAGTTGCGATCATTTCAAGGATGTCCAAAAAGAGACCATGTTGAACGGATGGTGTTCGGATAAGGCCAGAAGGCTCCGTCTAAGAGCACGTTGTTTCTCGACATCCTTGAAATGACCCCAATTTTTCTCCATCGCCTTGTATGACCAACTCAAGGCACTGTGCCAAGTTGTTTGGGTTTTTGACAAGTTTTGCATTTTGTGGAGTTTCCTCGTGAAAAAAGCCAATAAATGGTTAGACGCGTCGCAGCGTGCATACAACGTCGGAAGTCTTTAAATCAGGCATGGATGCCTAACATGGGCATGCCGCCTACTTGCAAAATTTGGGGTCCATCCTGAGATTTCCAAAAAATATCATGTTCAACGAAGAGTGTTCGGGTAGGCCAGAATGATCCGTTCGGGAGCACCTCATTTCTCGACATCCCTTAAATGGCCCCAATTTTTTCATGACCTTGTATTACCAATTCAAGGCATCATGCCAAGTTCTCTGGGTTTTCGACATGTTTTGCATTTTCTGGAGTTTCCACGGTTAAAAAAGGCCGATTTGCATATAGTGTCGAAAGTCATTCAAACCATGCATGGATGCCTACCATGGGCATGCCCACCTACTTGCAAAAGTTGGAGTCATTTTAAGGATGTCCAAAAATAAACCATGTTCAACGGAGGTTGTTTGGGTAGGCGAGAAGAGTCCGTTTGAAAGCACGTTGTTTTTAGACATCCGTCAAATGGCCCCAATTTTTCCCACCAGTGACCAATTCAAGGCATTAATGCAAGTTGTGAATTTTTTTTGACAAGTTTTGCATTTTTATGCAGTTTTCTTGGTGAAAAATGGCCGATAAATGGCCGGACATGTCGCAACGTGCAAACGGTGTCAGAAGTCATTCAAACCTGACAGGAATGCCTCATATGTCCATGTCAGCCTGCTCCAAGAAGTTGGGGTCATTTATCCATAGTCCAAAAAACACTAGTTGAGAGGAGTGTGTGAGACTAGGCCAGACGGTGCATCCTGAGCATGTAGTTTTTCCTAATTCAAATGCTTCTGTTATTTGCAATTTCCATCATTATCAATCAACATGAATATTTCCATATGTCATAATCATTTCTTGAAATTTGTCACCGATTTTCGAATTGCAAATTGTGTATTAAAATTTTACAAACCTGAACAGTTTTTCCAAAATTATCAAAAAATTCCCAACAATTGATGAAAAAAATTGAACACAAATTGCCAACCACGTATTTAAAAAAAATTATCAGCATTTTCTGAAGCGCAAGCATTTCTTTAATTTGTGAACAAAATAATCGAAATCATGATTTGTTTTCAAAATTCTAGAGCATTTTTTAAAATTGTAAAAAATACTTGAAAACAAGAACATTTTTGGATATTCCAAAAAAAATTGAACAGGTTTCAAATTGAATAATACAAGTTTTTTAGGGGTAAACAAATAAAACAGTTAAAAAGGAGATAAATGAATTAACGAAAAAAGAGAAGAAAAACAAAAAAGTTTAGGCCTTGGCCCAACTAGGTGACGGCATCGCTCCTATCTGGTGCCTGTTGGGCTGGCCCAAGCGTTCACGGATTTGAAAATAGTTCTTCGATTCTGAACAAAATGTTCATGGATTTGAACCTTTTTTGCAGATTTTAAAAAAAATTACAAAAAAATAATTCCCGGCAATTGGAAAAGATTCACAAGTTTGAGAAAAAGTTCATGAATTTGAATTTTTAAAAGTTCACTCATTTGAAGAAACGGAAAAACAAAAAATAGAAGAGAAAAGGTTAAAAAAGAAAATAAAAATCCAGAATAAAACAGAAGAAAATCCGGTTTAGAAAAAGGGGAAAAAAACTGGCCTCAAAGTTCACGAAGTTATATTTGCCACAAAAAAAGCGAAAAAGAAAGCAAGTGTGTACAACAAGTAAAATGTCCTAGTTGGTTACTAGAACTTGAAGTAAACCTTGACATCGTGTTTGGCAATATTTAGGAAGGAGAATGAGACTTTAGAGCAGGGAGTTGTATTGAGATTAGACATGGGATGAGTCATTTTATTTTCAATCCTCTGTTTGGCGCATGATAGGAATTATGTGTGAGGATTTGAGGAGAAGTTGTATTCCCTTGTTTGGTTCGTGGGAATTGACGAGGGAATAGACAAGGGAAGTTAATGTAAGCTATGATGAAGGGTTAAGATTAACTCACTAAAACAATTCCCTTCCAACTCCCACCCCGTCCCCTGTTAATAAAATGGTGGGAGTTGGAGTCTCAAGTCCCATGACTATTCCCTTATGAATTCTTAATCCCCCTAACCAAACAATAGATTTAAAGTCTCATACCTCTTTAATTCCCATTCCCTAGCTCTAAATTCCCCCAACCAAATGAGTTCGATTCTTCCGCGACTCACATTTTTTGAAGATTAAAAAGAAAGAGAAAAAGAGTTAAGGGCGCCAAATAGGGTTTGGGTATGCCACATACGTCGTGTACGGGCGGTAAGTACACATGTTGTATATCGCCGCGCTCGATGCGGGCGACTTATTTAAAAAAATGACCATCCTATCTTTTATTATGACGGTGTATGGATAGATTTCCTCCGTTGATGTGTTTAGATGGGGTGCAACAAAAACAGACGTGTACTTTTATTAGCCCTAAGCATTCTCTTCAACTTTTTTTTTGGGGGGAATACATTCTGTCTGTTTGTCCAAACTAGGACTGGGAACCTAGGATAGTGTGCTGGGATGGAGGATGCTATGAATTTTCATTTTATAACTGCTAATTAGAAGATTAACCGTGAGTGTATGCGTGTATATATAAATGGTTACGTTGTACTGTGTTAAAAAAATAGAAGACTAACTGAGGCGTGCCGATTGACAGGCAGCTAGTTCTTCATGTGTTGCACGACATTGTATTGGTCGTGGGAGCCATGGACAGTTTTTTTCGAAAAGGGGGTTTGCCCCGGCCTCTGCATCAGAATGATGCATACGGCCGTAATACTGATAATGGAGCCATGGACAGTGCATGGAGATAGGCCGGTAGACTAAAGAATAAATCGGTTTTTTTCCTTTCTAAATTCAGCTATAGTAGAAGTACCCAATAATCGGAATGCTAATGAGCTGGTATGAATCGAATCAATGGCACGGTCCCAGGTACAATGTTGAATCACCTATCACTATCATTCCAGACTCTGCATAGCACAGCGAGCAAGAAGCGACACCGGGGGACGAAGGATGCACGCCTGCAGCCTTCTCTCGACCTCTTGCTTGATGCCGTTGTTCGCTTGTTTGTTTTCGACTGTGACGCTGGCTTGTGCAAACGGAATCCAGCGTGGGCCGGCAATGACTCGCGCTGTTTCTCGCACGACTTGCAATCCCAGCCTGCAGGTCAGGTGGCGATCGAAGCAGCTGATCGACCGCCGTCGTCACGTTCGGCGAATCATGCCGGGCGAAAAGCTCCGGCTCCTGGGCCCTTCCTGCTCCTCTGGCTCGAACTCCGGACATGCCTTGCAAGGCAGTAGGAATTTCGACGACGCAGCATAGTACCTGATTATCCATGGACAATTCCCTATGCCTTCTAAGCCTAGTTGTGGTCTTAGTCCTCTGGTAGGTCGGCAACTGTGACAACTTTATACATCATTTGCACCAAAATGATGCTCTGGGCCCATACAAAAGTCCTTGTGACAAAGTTTATGAAAGAAAAACGTTTTGGTATCATGTGAAGGTTTAGATTTGCATTTAGGTTGTTCGTGCTTTTTTTAGTTAAGCGTGGGCAATTGAACATGGTTGAAGAACCTATCTCCAATGAAGTTTTTATTCACAAGACACATGATCAAACAATGCCGACCATAACAACATGGATATCACCTCCCGTATTAAGAGCATCTCCAACGCGGACCGCTAAAACGGACACTATATTTTTCCACGGGCGCGTCCGCGGTCAGTGATATGGGAGCTGGCCATGCAACCATGCTTGTATACATTTTAAACCGAATTTTAACAAACCGGATGATTTTCATGTAAACCGGACCAAACTCATTACATTTCAATATATTTCAACTGAACAAAAGCATCCGGAAGTTAACCTAGTCAAAATCCTCGTCGGTGGCCGTGAGCCCCAGAAAATGTCCGGCCTCCACGTCCTTGTTGTTTCCCTCCGTGTCGATGTCCGGCGGCCGTGAGCCACAGGAAGTGAAGGTGTGGTCACCGGCGACGAAGAGTGGGACATGGGACATGGACTAGCCGACATGAGACACAAGGCGCCGCCGTCGCTGATGCCCTACCCTTCCTGTCGGAGTCCGCTCCCTGGCTGTCATCGGTGGAGGTGAGGTCGAAATGGACGTGGATGGGCCGGCCTCATCGTCGTAACGGTGCCAATGGCGCGCATCTCCGACGAAAAGGACGTGGAGCTGGTGGCTTTCATGTCAGCGACCGACTGGGCATCCAAGGCGCGCGAGCATTGCACAGGCCTTGTAGAGCGCCTGCTGCTCCACGATGAAATTTGAGTTCTCCACGGCCATGGCCACCACAGCCACCTCACCCGCGAACTCGCCGTAGATCTAGCCATCCGCCTGCCGGTGATGCGTGAGGAGGTCGAGATTGTAGCGTTGCTCCTCCTTTGCCTACTGAAATGCCGACACCGACTGCGGCGCCGGCTACTCCTCCGCCATGACATCGTCAAAGTACGCCTGCGCTAGTTCCATGGTCAAGTTGTCATGGAATGGCACGGGCAGGGGCACCAGCTCGTCGTCAGAGGCCACAACCATCGTCGGCTCGTTATCGGAGACCTCCAGCGAGCTCGTCGGCAGGCCTGCCTATTGGCCGCCAGAGACTGGTTGTTCTTTTTCTGTTTATGTAATCTGCAAATGGTTCACCATGGTTTTGGGAAACCTCTAGAACCTTCTGTCGGTTTTAGAAAGGTTCCACAAGGTTTTTCTTCTTCTTTTTTCTCACGGTTTTCTGTTTTATTTTCTCTTTTCTAAATTCATGAACAAATTTTCAAATTTATGAAAACTTTTTTGACTTCGTGATATTTTTAATAGAGAACATTTTTAAGTGCATGAACATTTTGTGAAATCTTGAATATTTTTTAAATTCGCAGAAATTCTAAAAAAAAACTATCGGAAGCAGTTGGGCTGGCCCACATGAAACTCACGTGGGCGACCATGTGCTAATACTCGCGCGCGGTACATAGCAGCGCTTGGCTTGATTGCACATGAGAGCGATTAAAATTACTGATGACTGTTGTACCATTTTACAAAAGTACAATTTGCAGTGCTTGTGGTCATGGGGTTGTCTAATTAAATTTTAGTTTTACTTTTGTGAGACGACTCCGTACGCTCTCTCTGTTTGTCCTTACCAATCTGTCAATCACTATCTGACAAGCGATTCAGGCTTACTAAGGGAGGCCACCCAAAATGTGATTGTTGGTTCCCTTGAGTGACGTGAGAGGATAGCGTATAGGATGACTGGGCGTGAGGCGGCGAGGGATAGTACCGCCTTGAAGTGATCGAGTAGAATGGAGAAGAACATAGGTGCGTGCTGTAATACCGGATATCAGTCAATAGTTCCCAATGCCTCCAATGCCTATGCCTATCTAAAATACTAGACCTCCAGCGCGCCTTGGCGCGCACTACCGGGTCCTAACGTGTGTGTTGTGGGCCAGCCTTAGCATGTTTAGCCGCATCTCCTTTTTTTTCCTTTGTAATATATGATTCCAAACTGTCTTTGTTTAGGACTATGTTTACTGTATCAGTGAAGAAGCTTCACCTTACAAAAAATCCCATGGTATAAAAGACCTTTTACTGCATTGTCACGGGATAAAAACGGCAACTGAAACACATAACTGACCTTAGTGTCAAGCACAAGAAGCAGAACAACTACATAACACTGGATCCAACACTTAACCGGTACATGATGTGAAGGAACTGTTACTGCACTGTCACAAGAGAAATGCCGCAAGAGAAACACAAAACCGACTTTACTGCACACTGCACTAATTCAGAACACCCTCATAGAGGCATCCAAGCTAAGTGCAATACTTAAGCAAAGGCTGATAAACCAAAAGGGCCTCAATTTCTTCTTGTGGCTGAAAGATCAAGCATTCTCGTCGCAGAGGAAGTCTTCATCATCGAAGCAGCTTGCACTGTAGCGGTCCTCCATATAATTAGATGAGCAATAACCAGGGAACTTGTCACACTCAGAGCAGTCAGGCACCACATCATATGGATAGATGGCTATGGTCCGGATCACATCAGTTGCCATCAGAGAAATGTGGGTGAGGTTCTCGGCTTCTTGACTGACACCATAGAAATCACAGGCCACATCACTCACAATAGGAGAAGAACTTGAAGGCAGATACTTGACTACAACTTTGCCAATACGATCTCTAGAACCGTGTATATCATCAGCGTATAAACCCCATCCTTTGCGGGCCGTTCCATCTCGTTCTTCATCTTTCTTACTTCTGGGCAATCGAACTCAACCTCCATGGTGCCCGCAAGATGTTCCAAACATTCAGTTGCAGCACTTTGCATGGCCTCAATCAATGTTTGCTGCTGGCTGGCCATGAATTTTTGTTGGCTCCGATGATGGCCGCCCACAAGGCCAGGATGATATGCGTAAGTATTGTACCTGGCCTCAGACAAACCTATCTCAGCAACAATGGCATTGACCACAGCCCTTGGGCCAACCTTGACAGTGTCCTTTGCCTTAAGGTTATAATGCAGTTAGTAGATTGAAGATAAATGTGTGTATACACACTTATGAGTAACTTATCTTAAAAGGATAGAAGAATGAGCAGAATAAACTATTTGCGGTGACTTAACCATGAACGTGTCTGCTCTATGATTTAGCGGTGACTTAATCATGGAAAAAGTATTGTGTGATAACCCGGGTGGCTCCGTGACACAAATTAGACAGTATAAAAAATGTATCCATATGACTGCTACAGGCGAAAAAACAAACAGAAACAACACAATGGTGTAATCGAAGTAGCGATAGACAACCCACAAGGCACTGCATATCAGACATACTAATCGATTTTCCACTGGTATGATGGAGCATTTAGATGATGGTTAATAACAGCATGGTATTGTAGACATGGTTTTTAATCAGATCAAATGTGTTCTGTAGAAAAGAGTGCTCTAGCTAGAAATAAAGTGTCAAGCCACCTTCTCTTCAGCATAAAAATATAGAAACCCTGGTTTTGTGTATTCTACATGATCACGGTTTGAAGATAGATTCAGAGCAGCAAGCTATACATGATCTACCTTGCTTGCCAGGGATACGGTCGAACGGAGATTAATAGACCTTCTAGAAGATATATATTATCATGTCAAACTAACTTAATTCACCCAAGGAAAACAACTAACCCCGTTTCTTCACAAACTAGTCTAATCTTGTAATTCTCACAATCAAATTTGCAAGCATAATAGAGCAAACCTGCCTCTGAATCTCGCCTAGAAGTAAAGCTCAGGGACGACATGTCCGTGCCGACTGCCACCTGGACTCGTTGCCAAAGTCAAGCTTCGGTAGCCGCCATCGACATGTTCGCTACGCGCTGCCCCCCGCACTCATCCATGTGCAGGTTGAGCATCTAGCTTCAGCAACCACCACTGAAATGCTCTATCCATTGAGGGCGCCAATGAGGAAACTGACGACAACCCTGCAAGCCGAAATGATCTGCTCACTTGGAACTACCAGAGAATATGATGTCTTGTACTGAGCACAAACATGGATATTTACAGAACCAGGTCAGAGAGTATATAGGTAGTTGCAGGAATTGATTTGCACAAATCTATTAACTAACCTGATGCAAACAAAGTAAGAAATAATGCAATACTCCTACACCGTAAGTGTAGCAATGTATCACTGAGTCGCTGAGTACGGTTGTGCAAGTAATACATACACTGCAGAATTGATTGTACACCATATGGAGTGCCTCTCAAACTGGCCACCCGCATACGTCGCTTCCATCACAAGTGCACGCCGATGTCTAACTCCAGGAGATGTCACTCTCGCTGGCTGCAATGCTACCACGAGCATGGCCACAACCAAGAGACGGAGCTGCCCAGGAAATGCGCGGAAGATGATGGTGGAGCCAAACAGAGGCGCGGGAATCTGCATCGGCCGACGACTCCATGGTCGTTGAGGCTACAGCCGCCACCGTCGCCGGCTACAACGATGCCGCCGCAGCAACAGGGGCACTTGTGAGGTGACGAAGGAGCAATCCGCGGGCGCGGGAGGCCGCGTGGATGAGGATGACTTCGCCGAAGGCGGATGCGACGGAGCTTGGTGTGTGGTGGATCGGGGATTGATTGGGGATCGTTGGAACGGGAGGATGATGGGTAGCGGCGGCGGCGTAGATGAGGAGTGGTGGCTGGCGGCTAGGAACAGAGAAGAGAGATGGGATGAGAAACCCTAGCCCTCTCATCGATTGGGGAAGACGCCCATCTCTCCCGTACGCGGAGCCGAGCCACCCACAACACGACACGCAGGGGGCAGCATGCGAAATCTCAGTAATACCCTCGGCGGGTGGTAAAAATCACGGGCGGTGGCATGCGTTTTCTACTATAGAATAAGCCAACCGGACAACGCCCCAACCATAGCGACTGACAGGCGTGGTCCACAAGTTCCTGGCCCAATAGTCAGGGAGAAGCACCAAATATTCCGAGGTGAAAAAGACAACTGTTCATTGCTCCATCCATCTGTTTTATCTAACGGCCCAGAACAATCAGGAGGCCGATCCGACGGTCCAGAACGCATCAAGCTCGAGATCCGATGGCCAGAAATCTCAAATCGCTGAGGAGGCTCAGTTTCAGACAGGGATCTAACTATGGGATCTACTGTGTAAAGATGCAGCAAATAATACACTGGATGAGATTGGATAACTCCAAGACATGGAAGTGAATATAATGAAATCAGATATTCATCTTCTGATTAGAAAACCCTCTCTCTTTATAAATCACGTGAATGGTAGATAGTGACATAAATTCATTTGTAGTTGGGTGGGTCAGTAGCAAAGGATCATTTGTTTTAGGAAAAATAATACATTTGTTATGTATCCCGCACACAGATCACTGTGGCTAAGACAGGGTTGTGTCGCCGTGCTTAGGCCTTGGCCATCACGGAGAAAGGTGAGTGATAGGGGTCGTTGCTATTTCATGTTTTTTTTTGTTTTCTTTCCTCTTTTCAGATTTTGGTTTTTCTCAGTTTCTCTTTCCACATTTTTTTTTAGTTTATGTAACATAAGATGAACTCTTTTTTTTCCAATATACGATGAACATTTTTTTTAAATACACACTGAACTTTTTGGTGTATACGATGAACATGACCTCCCACTGGGATTGGGTCCTCTTGTCCGTCCAGTGGGAGGTCATGTTCCCATTGTGTTCGCTCAAGGCGGTCACTCGGATTAGCTCAGACAACTCTCCACAACTTTTCACTTTGGGAAGGGCTCCCTTCCTAGGACGTCACAGCTTCACTTCGAACCCTCATGGCTAATTCAGCTGGGTTTTATAAACGATGTACATCTTAGGTGGGTCGAGGCCGAGGCATCCCCACCGCCGACGTTTTGTGCAGTTGATATTTGGCACCATTGTGCAAAATCAGTTCGGCAATTCATGCGAGGATGGAGGGCCAACCCGGATGCCGAGCTCTGGGCCCGTAATGGGGCCCTAATGGACCAGATTAAGTCTCCGGATGTGATTGCCAATAGTTCTGGTCTCTCCGCTGACGATTAGATGTTGCGCTATAACCTGGAAGCCTCCCTTATGGATATCTTCAAGGGCGAGGAGCTCTTCTAACAATGTAGAGGGGGTCAGAATTGCTCCTAAAAGGGGACGCTAATACCGCCTACTTCCAAGCCATCGCTAATGAACAGCGGCGGAAGTGCTCCATCCCTTGTTTATAGGATGGAGAGGTACTCCTCGAGCACCCGAATGAGATTAGTTCCCACATCTATTGCTTTAAAAGGAGCTTTTCACGGTAGAACCTCGTGGGGGGAGGGGGGGGGGTGTTCTTTGGTGGCTGACTTCTGGCCAGCTGAGGCCAGGGTCTTCGACTTTGAGAATGGGGAGTTGACACTCCCATTCCTGCTGGAGAAGGTCGGCTGTGTGTGAATGATGAAGGCCCATGCCTTAGAAGCCAAAGTTTTTATGATGTCACGTGTGGGCAATTCATTATCCTCGACATGAAATGTCAGAATGCAGGTCACTCCGATGAAAGAATTTTGCTTGTCAAGGTGCCTTCTGGAGTCTTGACAAAAACAATGTTGTCTTTAACAAAGAACTCTATGTTGTGGGCCAGGAAGGCCCCAAATCACATGTTCAGAGGGATCATGTACTGCAGTCTCTCCGCTTCATGTAAATCAAGACCAACGGGCTATAATCTTGATTCGTCAGTTATCGTACACCTCAAATACCTGAAAAGTGTTATTGGTTAGATGACCAATTGATATGCTTGGGGAATGATGAGAGATTATTATTATTTTTGGTAACTTTACAGATTTTGTGAGGATCCCCGTTGTAGTAGTGTCATGTTTCGGCGCAAAGGGAGATGGTGCAGTTGGCAGAAGTAGGAAACATATTGCACATGACGATCCACCTTATCTATAAGAATTGAAGATGGTATCATAAATCAGGGAAAGAGTAGTTGCTTTACTTAAGTTACCTTCAGACATGTAGGCACCACTAGATGAACATTCTTCATGTTAGTAGATTCTTTTACACGAATCACAACTGAACAAATTGGGGACAAATCAAGCATACGGTGCTTGAAAATGTATTCCAGAGCAAGCAAAAGTCATGTAGAATAATAGAAGTCAGATTCACAGAGTCTCGTGGCTCCCAGGGGGTGTTTCAATCATTTACTGCTGAGGTATGTCCGACCCATATATGTACAAGTTACATCAGGATTATAGATTTATATAACAACATTAAGCAAGACAAGCAATAAAATTTAATGAAAATCACGCCAATTTGATTCTGTTTTGAGGCTTGCTTTGGTAGACCCCGCTCACAAACCGTATAAGGACAACATGGTCATTTGACCATAAGTATGCCAACCTCCGTATATGACACGTACGAGCGTAGACGTACACAACCAATCCAAATCCCTCCCTCCTGGGCTTGGCCCATTTTTATTTTATTTATTTAACCCTTCAAAAAAAATATACATGAGGCAGGGTTTGAACTCCAAACCTCTTGATTTTACTTCCACCCATGGTAACCAACTGGGACAACTAACTTGTTGTGCTAGTTATTTCTTTTACTCTTATTATTGTTGTGAATTTTCTCAGCCTAATTTTCTTTCGGGAAGCGCTAGGCCAGCCCACCATCATTGGATGAGAAAGCTTTGGCTGGTTGGATTTGACTTGAGAACGTGGCTTCCATAGGTTGTTTGCACGTAACGAACGGAATTGATTCCGATTTGTTTCCTAAAGCTGTCCAGCGGAAATTACGTGCACTCCTAAAATCACGCGAGTCTAAATGAAGGGTCTGTTTATTTCGCTCTCTCTCTCTCTCTCTCTAGGAAATTAAGCTCAATGAAATTCTGTACGCCATACATGCTACTAATATCAGACGCATATTAAATTTGCTTCCACCATAATGAAAATGTGCTTCCTTTAGTTAATCAATTTGCTTCGAACTTAAAATATGTTCTGACTTTACCAAAAATTGTTTTGTGTTGGATAAACTTATTTATCTCATCAGATCTCGAACATGGAATTTGCTTCTTCCGATGCATACCAATTTTGTTTTTGATGCAACACGCGTTTTCAACACAATGAAATTATGTTTCAACGAATTCGAGAATTTGCTGCTGGTGCAACTAAAATATGCTTCTGTTTTTTTTTTTTTTGCGAGGAACTAAAATATGCATTGACTTGACAAAAAATGTATCCATAAAATTATTATTTTTGTCCATCGTAGCTCAGTTAGAGAATATGCTTTCATGAGCTAGATATACATGAGTCCAATGTAGCAGAATATTCTCGTTTCCAATCACAGTAAAAATTGGCCTCTAATTGTACATTTTGCTTCCCAAATGATAACGCACACACGTGTGGCACGAAGCAATATGGCCCAAACGTCTCCATTGCCATTCATTTTCCCACGTCAAAACAGATGATATCAGCGGGAATCTTTTTGGTTTTCGGCTTAAAATGTTTTATCTCCGAATTAAAAAATCTAATTAAAAATCCATTTTCATCATTAAATCCGTCTCGACGAGATCTTCAAAACTAGATCCCATGTTGATCCGTAACAGGGCATTCATGAGGGGCCAGCAGACTCTATATAAGCCGCCCCTCTGCTCCTGCACAAGGGTTCGCACCCCCTGTAACTCAACATTCCATACAACAAAGCACCCACAGCACCGAGACGTAGGGTTTTTATCTCCTCCGAGAGGAGCCTGAACTCGTAAATCCGAGTGTACAATCTCGCCGTAGCTAGGCTCTGCCCTCTCCTTCGTACCCCTAACTTGTACTGTCAGATCTGTTCCCAAGACAAGACATCCATGTTAGTTTTGAAAAAAAAAATCATAATTTTGATAGGTACTTAAAACTGTTATTTTATTTTTCCCCATTTCCGCGCACAACAGTGAATCGGCCTAGTCGGGCGGCCTCCTATGAATAATGTATTCAATTTATGATTTTTTCCAAATTCGTGAACTTGTTTTCAAATCAATGAACTTTTTTCAATTTTGCGAACTTTTTTGTCAAACTTGTGAATTTTCTTTCAAATCGACGAACGTTTTTCCTCCTTGGAGCCGGGGTGTTCGTGTGTTTCAGGGCCGGTCCATCAAAATTGAGGTCCCTGTGTCAAAATCTAAGATGGCCCTATCTTGTTAGAGAAAAACGTCCGACTACATCAAGTTGTCGTCTATGGCAGGCTGTGTGCATAAAAAGTATTTTGAGGTGTTCTTTTTTTTTAGGTATTCTTTTTAGTAGCCTTAATATATTTTTTTAGGCATTTTGATGAAACACCTAAAAAAACAAAAGTGTTTCCTCACATGCCTCAAGTGAATGAGGCGTTTTGGCATTTTAGAAAATATGTCCACAAATGGCAGGAAGCCTACAATTGATTATTTATATACTGATAGAAAGTTGAAGTCATAAAGGCTATTTCCCTTCATATAACCATAAAAAACTTCTACTGTCTAGCTGGTCGCCCATATTTTTTTACAAGCTTTGTTATTCGAGAGGTCGCTAGATCGAGTGCGAATAAAACGAACTTTTTCTTGAGAGATTGATGGGCCGATGGATTGGTTTTCAGCACCGGCCTAGTGTGTTCTTATATTTTCTGTGCTATTTTAAACACCAGTGGGCAGCGTGGTGGAGTGGCAGACTGTGTGTTGTGGAGGAAGAGGTAACGAGTTCGATTCCTTTAGTCGAGACTTGCCCCTTTTTTCCAGGATTTTTACGCCTTGCTTTGAATGGCAACTGGCCTAGCGCCTGGTGGGCCGGCCCAGTTGTGCGTGGTCGTAACAGCGCGCTCGTCCTGTTTTGACGTCTTGATTTGGTGGGATTTGACCTGTTTTGGTGCTTAATTTTGTTTGGATTGCCTATTTGCAATAACATATTTTTAGAAGAGAGGAAAACACTCGGGCTCTACATCGACTGATGCACACAACCATCCATTAATTATTGCAATGTTTATAAGATCTGATACAAGTGTAATGAAAACAAAAGGCACACATGGCAGCCCATAAGGCAAGAACTAAATACGTGTAGGAAATAAATGAACCCTCATATATAACATATCCTACTGTTGGGTTTACTATAAAAAAAATCCTAATGTTGGGTTGCCACCCAAATCTCCCATTGGTTGAACCCAAAGACTCTGGATGCCCACTCATCCTTATGGGTCCAAGTGACATCCTTGAAGATAACATGCGAAGTATCAATGTTGCGCATTGTGGCGTGATGGTAAGCACAGGTTGCCGAATTATTATCTGCATCCAGTTGTTGTGTACTCTTCTCTAGTCGCGCACCACAGAGGAGGCCTGGTCCGGAATACCACCGAGTGTAATTACTACTGCTAGCTGATCGGACTCCTTGGCCTTTTTACTGGATCCAAAGATGATGGAACTTGTTGGGATGGGTTCAACGTGGCACCGACTTACACTGGTGCCACAGACAGGGGTAGAACCCGCTAATCCAAGCGAGCTTTCAAATATTTTTGCCACATTCACTCGCGGTAAGTGGCTAGTGGGCGCGTGGTGGCGATAGATCTTGCTGCCACATGCATGCCACAACCTAGAAAAGATAGTGGCGACACGTAGTCCGTGGGCAAGTCTGATCAAGTTCTATACCCAGCATAAGCTGGGCACTCATCCGAAAAGACGTTGGCCCAACTGGAATCAGTGACGACTGCACGCCCGACCCAGAAGAAGTGGTATGCAAGACTTTATAACTGCTAATTAGCAGACTAACCAGGGCGAGCCAACTGGCAACCAACTAGATGCATGTGTTGCACGGCATTGTGTGGTCGCCATGGACAATATACATGGTGATATTGGCTAGTTTGTGTTAGACTAAATAACAAATTGTTTTATTTCCTTTGTAAACCAGCTATAGTAAAACTGTAAAAGTACCAAATCAATGGCACGACCCCAGGTACAATATCAATAGTCCCCTACTCGCCATAGCAAAAGCTAGTAAGGAAGCCACACCGACAAATCGGCCAAGAGAGACGAAGGATGCACGCGTCTAGCCTTGCTCTCTCGACTTCTTTCTTCATGCCGTTGTTCGCTTGCTTGTTTTCAACTGCGAGGTGGGTTCATGCAAACGGAATCCAGCGTGGGGCGGTGATGTCTCACGGGTTCCCATATTGTGTGGCATTCGAGCGGGTAGGCGGATTGACTGCCGTTGTCACGTTTGACAACACATGTCGGCCGAAAATCTCTGGTTCCTGGGCCCTTCCGGCTCCTCTGGCTTGATCTCCGTACGTGCCTTGCAAGGCAGTAGGAATTTCCACGAGGCAGCGTAGTACCTGATTATCCATGGGCAATTCTTGATAACTTCTATGTCTATTATATTTTGAATCATTATTGCACAGAGAAACAACACATAATGCATCCAATGTCATTGAATACTGTATTCCAAAATACAGAAGTAAAATGAGAAATAAGGTGGGCATTCGTCTTTTACTCGGGTGCTCCTTATAAAGGGCTCGGGCGGTACGAGCCGATATGAATCCGTTTGTCCTCTGCTCAACATGGATGAAGCACCTATCTCCTATGAAAGATTTATTCACAAGACACATAATCAAACAATGTCGAGCATAACAACATGGACATCATTTCCCATACTAAGGGAATCTCCAACACGGACCCCTAAAACAGACACCGTATTTCAAACCGGATTCGAACAAACTGGATGATTTTCATGTAAACCAGATGATTTTTATTTAAACCGGACCAAACTCATTACATTTCGACATATTTCAACTAAACAAAAGCATCCGGAAATTAACCTAGTCTAAATCTTTGTCGGCGGCCGTGATCCCCAGAAAGCGTCCGACCTCCACATCCTTGTTGTTCCCCTGCGTGTCGATGTCCGGCGGCCTTGAGCCTCGGGAAGTGAAGGTGCGGTCGGCGGCGAGGAAGAGTGGGACACGGGACACGAGGCGTCACTGTCTCTGATGCCCTACTCTTCCTCGCCGGAGTCCGCTCCCTGGGCGTCATCACTGGAGGTAAGGTCGATGATGGACGTGGACAGGTCGGCCTCGTCGTCGTAGCGGCGCCAATAGTGTGCAGCTCCGGCGAAAAGGACGTGGAGCTGGTGGCGTTCGCGTACGCGACCGCTTGGGCATCCGAGGCCGCCGCGCGAGCATTGTGCGCGGCCTCGTAGAGCGCCTACTACTCTGTGATAAATTTTGGATTCTCCACTGTCATGGCAGCCACGGCCTCCTCGCCCACGAACTCGTCGTAGATCTGGCCAGGAGTTCACGGTTGTAGCGCTGCTCCTCCTACGCCTGCCGAAAAGCCGACACCAGCTACGGGGCTGCTAGTGGCTCGAACAGATCCTTTGCCATGACGGTGTCGAAGTGCGCCTGCACATGCTCCATGGTCAAGTCGGCATGAAATGGCATGTGCAAGGGCGCCAGCTCGTCGTCAGAGGCCTCAACCATCGTTGGGTCATCATCGGAGACCTCCGGCGAGCTCGCCGGCAGGCCTTCCGCTATGTGCTGCGAACAGGCCTGCCAGTTGGCCGCCACACACTGGTTGTTCTTTTTTCTGTTTATGTAATCTCCAACTAGTTCACCATGGTTTTGGGAAACTTCTAAAACTTTCCATCGGTTCTGGGAAGGTTCCAACAGGTTTTTCCGTCTTCTTTTCTTCTCATTGTTTTCTTATTTATTTATTTAATTAATGAACAATTTTTCAAATTTATAAACACTTTTTTGAATTCATGATTTTTTAATAGAGAACATTTTTAAATGCATGAATATTTTTTGAAATCTTGAATATTATTTGAATTCACGAACATTTACAAAATTCATGAAATTTTTTTTTTGAAAATATCATGGAAAAATCATAGTAGCCAATATTTTTTTCAAATACATCAGCATGTTCTAATTCGTGAAAAAAATTCAAATACATGATTTTAAAAAAAAATTGTGGTCATTTCTCAAATTCATGAACATTTTTTGCCTTCATGAATTTTCCTAAAATGTGTGAACCTTTTTAAAATTCACGAACATTTTCAAATTTATGATTTTCATTGAATTCTGTTGACATATTTAGTTCATGAATAATTTTTAAATGCAAAAATATTATTCAAATTTGTGAACTTTTATAAAATTATGAATATGTTTTGAAACTCAGAATATTTCTTAAATTCCTGAACATTTTTTGAATTCATGAAGTTTTCAAAATTCCCGAACACTTTTTCAAATATATCAACACGTTCAAATTGATATACCTTTTTCCGGTATTCATGAATATTTTTTGAATTCGTGACTATTCTTCAAATTTTACGAAATTGTTTCCAAATTCATTTTTAATAAAAAAACATCCAAAAATTGAATTATTAAAAAACAAATGCGCTCGCTCGCTTGGAGGCACACATATTTGTTTTCTTTTAGAGCGAAAGGGAAGCTTGCATGTATCGATTGATTTATTTTTCCGTGGCTATGGATCGGAAACAGTTGGGCTGGCCCAAGTGAAGCTCACGTGGGCGACCATGCGCTAATGCTCACGCGCGGTACATAGCAGCGCTTGGCTTTGATTGCACGTGAGAGCGATTAAAATTGCCGATGACTGTTGTACCATTTCACAAAAGTAACTTGTAGTGTTTGTGGTCACGTGGCTGTTTAATTAAATTTTAGTTTTACTTTTGTGAGACGATTTTTGTATGCTCTCTCTTTTCTTGACCTTACCTATCAGTCAATCACTATCTAACATGCAATTCGGGCTTACTAAATGTATTGCCAAATCATCCTTTGTGCGTGACTCTCAAATCCCCCAGTGTTGCCGCTTCTGAACTGATAACCAATGCCACATTTTTTTACCCTCTTTTTCATGATTGTTGCTAATGTTGAACAAGTTTATCCAACCGCTATTCCATCCCTGTGAAGCCACACAAAATCTGATTGTTGGTTCCCTTGAGTGACGTGAGAGCATGGTGTATAGGATGACTAGGCATGAGAGGGCGAGGGATCGTAGAGCCTTGAAGCGACCGGGCAGAATGGAGAAGAACAGAGGTGCATGCTGAAATACCAGATATCTGTCGGTAGTTCCCAATGCCTCCAATGCCTATGCCTATCAAAAATATCTACTGTGCAAAGATGCAGCAAATAATAAATTGGATGAGATTGGATATTCAAAGACATGGAAGTGAAAATAATGAAATAAGCTACTCATCTTCTGATTAGAAAACCCTCACTCTTTATAGATCACGTGAATGGCATATAGTGACATAAGTTCATTTGTACTTGGGTGGGTCAGTAGCAAAGGATTTTCCGTGTTAGGAAAAATAATCCATTTGTTAGGTATCCCGCACACAGTTCACTCTCAGTCAATTTCTCAAGCTAAGACAGGGTTGTGTCGCCGTGCTTAGGCCTTGACCATCGCGCAGAAAGGTGAGTGATAGGGGTCGTTGCTATTTCGGGGTTTTTTTTTCCTCTTTTGAGATTTTCGGTTTTCCCACTTTCTCTTTCCACATTTTTTGGGTAGTTTATGTATGGTAAGATGAACCTTTTTACAATATATGGTGAATTCTTTTTTGAAATACACACTGAACTTTTTGGTGTATACTATGAAGAATCTCTTAATATACGATGAACATTTTTGTTGTATATATAGAACATTTTTTAATATGTGATAAACTATACGATGAGGAATTTTCCAAGACACACTGAATACTTTTTAATATATGGTGAACTCCTCAGTTAAAAGTTTTCTAATATACACTAAACTTTTTTTCAAACACATAATGTACACTTTTAAAAAAGTATTCAGATTTTTTCAAAAAATGTGCTTTTAATAACTGTTTAATTTTTCAAAAAATGTTCAAAATATTGAAAAATATTCATATTTTTTCTAATTTTTCAAACATGTAAAAAAATATTTGTTTGTTTGAAAAATATTCATAGTTCCAGAAAATGTTCAAAAATAACCAACCAAAAAGCCGGTTTGGGACATTGCATCTGTAACACCCCTGTTGTAATAAACACTGTGACACTCTGCTAATCATGCCATGTCATGTTCACTTGCAATGTTAATCATAGTAGTTAAGCAACTCAAATTCAAAATTCTCTCTGAAGTTCAATTCAAATTCAAGTGCAAAATAAAGTTACTCAAAAATGATGGGAAAAATGTTCATCTTGTTGGCAATAACCTAAAACAAATGTTGCTAAGGAAAACAACATCACCATCAACTTGTTTTGGGCCAGAACATTTAAAACAGTGCAAAGCAGCACTATAAAATGCCTAAAATCATTTTTGAAAATTCCAAAAAGATTCAAATGTTGCCCAAACTTTTGTGGCACTTCAGAATATTCCAAAGTAAATGTGTGGCCAAGTCCCATATTTTTGTTAAATATTTTGGCTGCTCCAAACTACTGCAAAACCCTCTGTTAAAATAAAACAGAAAACATTAAATGGAAAGGCCCGCAGCAGCACTGTGCACCTGGGCTTGAGTGGTACAGTGGCTGGCCCAACCCATCAGGGCCTTCATCGTCTCCCTCCTCCTCGTTGTCGCCACGCCTGTGGTCGCACGCGCGCTCGCCGCCTCCAGCGCCGACACGGCGACGCCCGCGGCTGGCTGGGTGGATAAGGACCACCCCAGCCCTCTCCGTCCCCGTCCCTATCCACTCCTTCCCCACTCTCCGTTCGCTCCTCTCCCCTCTCTCCTATCAGATCCGAGAGCAGCCGAACGAAACCGCCGCCGCTCGACGCCGTGCTCGCGGCCACCGGCCTCACCTCGCCTCGTCGAAGTGTCCCTCGTCTCCGCCATGGTCGACCGCGTCGTCTGCTGCCCTCTAGCGGAGCTGGGGAGCTCCACAGGCGTCGATCTTCTCTGCCCCCTTTGCTTCGGTCGCCGGCGCCTCTCCGACGATCCCCGCCGTTCTACTGCTACTAACCCGCCAACGGGCCTTCGTGTGCCTTCACTGTGAGCTCCTCCACTTCCCTTCCCTCTCCTTTTGGCCGCGCACGCTCGCTAGCTAGCTGCTACGCTACGCCTGAACGTGTTGCCGCCGATGAGCTCGCCGCCGTGGTCTCCGTCACTGCCACGTGCGGCCGAGGCCAGCATCGAGCTCCTGGAGCTCGTGCGAGTCCGATGCCACCGCCCACGCATCCCCGCGTGCCTCCCATGGCCATTTCCCCCGAGGCCAGAACTCCGGCGCCGCCGCGGTCGTCGTTGCGCTCAGCTCCGGCCGCCTCAACTCACGCTAGCGCCATAGATCGACGTAGCGCATCTCTCTCGTTCGAATGAGCCAAGAAGCGCACGTTGTCGTGCCCCCTAGCGAGATCCCGTAGCTCGCCGTGGTTCGGCTTCTGCCAATCTCGTCGCCGGCGAGCATTCCGGCCATCCCAGCTCCGGCCACCGCCTCCATTCGACGCAGCGCTGAACGGCCTTTCGAACGCGCCCAGCCGCGCTCGCTCCCGAGCCCTGTAGGCGAATTCCGGCGGGTCCCGTGCGTCGCCGCCGCGTTTTCTGGTCGCCGGCGTCGTTCCGGCGACGGCGCCAACGTGGCACAGGCGGGCCCCGCCCCTGTGACACTGCTCGTGGGCCCAACGGGTCCACCAGTCAGGGTTGACTAGGTCAACCCTGCTGACTGGGCAGCGTGGGCCACTGACAGGTGGGCCCCGCGCTAATTTAATTAATTTTGGAAATAATTAGAATGTTAATCAAAATAAATGCTTAATCAGTCAATGGCATGTGGGGCCCACAGGTCAGTTTGACCAGTCAACGCCTCCTATTGACTGCTGACCTCACCTCTGCGTCATGCTGACATCATCAGGCACTATTCTGGATAATGTTGATTTTATTAAATAAAAATAATTCCAGAAAATATTAAAATCTTTAGAAAATCGTAGAAAATAAACCGTAGCTCGGATCGAAAAACTTTCTACATGAAAGTTGCTCAGAACGACGAGACGAAGCTGATCGTGCCGTCTGTTTCCGTGTCGGGACCCTCTACGGAGGTGAACCCGCAACTTCGTGGCCGTATCCGGTAGATGAATAGTGCATATATACCGGTTAATAAATCCAACTTAAATCCTAAAATAACTAATATGACTTAGACATGTTTTTAGGCAGCCCTGCACCGCACGTTAGCGTAGCCTACTCTGTGTTGCTTTGTCTGCCTTGTAATTATACTGTTTCCTCCCCCTCTTCTCTCTCGATAGAGCCCGGTGCCGACGCAGCTCCGGTGATTGGCTACACCACCGACGACCTTGCCTTTGCCGCCGAGCAACCAGGCAAGCCCTCCCTTTGATCATCCCGATATCGCCTATTCTATTTTCTCATGCTTGCATTAGATTTTGCTAATGTGTTACTGTTATCCTATTTCTGCTGCATAGCCTGTTTATTGTAAGATGCTGTTGATACCTTCCTGTTCATCCTAAACTGTTTAGAATAGACTGGGTATAAACCCGTCAGTGACCCCACTTATCCCGACTGCCCCGCTGGAGTATCAGAAGACCCGTTCAACGGGATCGAAGATCAGACCCCGGCACCGCACCTCACTTCCCCTTTGTTGCTCGACACTACTGGGTCACTATCGAGTGCCAAGGGTGATACCTCGTCAGCACTTCTGATGATAACCTTGTAGGATAGCTAATCGGTCGTGGTAAGCGAGGGTGATTCCTCCTGCACCACCCCCGATAATGACGAAGTCGTGCAACACCTAAAGCGTGGACCTCGAGGGTGATTCCTCCTACGTCCACCTTGATTTTACATCAGGTGGGAGTCCAACGAGGGTGATGCCTCGGATTCCCCTTGATATGGTAGCCTCACGGATGCCTTACATTACTGTTGATACTGATATTTGGAAAGGCGGGTCGACCCTGAGGGGTACCCGCGAATGATGGATAGTTACCCGTGAGTTATTTTACGAGACGCGGCCGGGCATTCTTAGCCCTTGCAGCAAGTCCTCGAGACGGGGCGATGGGGTCACATCGATCGTGAGTCTCTGCTCGTTTCCGCAAGCCCCTAGTCCTCTAACGATTTGGATATTTGATCCGAACAGGCCTCTGGCCTGATAGCACTAACCATCATGTGGGCATAGTATGGGCGTTCTGCATCGTAACATCAGCCGAAAGCTCTGTCAGACGTCTAGTTCAGCATTGCGGCCGGGCTGGGGTGGCACCATCCGGTAGTGGTGGAGCCTGGTTCGCCCTACACGCAACGACCTGGAGGGCGAGGGGCGATGGCCCAAAACCCCCTTGCGCTTAGGAGGTAGACCGGCGGGGACCTCTCTGCTGAGCTGTAGGTAGGGTTGCGGTGTGTCGTTTGGCCGAGGCCGGGCATGACCCAGGAAAGTGTGTCTGGCCGGAGTTAAGCGAGCGTGGTGGGTAAGTCGGTGCACCCCTGCAGGGAAGAACACATCTATCGATAGCCGGTCCTACGGTAAAGGACACTCGGAGTTGTATCCCGATCAATACAACTAGAACTTGGAATGGTATCTAGATATGTGGCTCCGGGATCGCTTTCTCGCAGGGAGTCGAGGAAGGATCTCTGGGCGAGACTGTTACTTGATACTACTACTACTTTACATTATGATATACTGTACTCTTCTAATGCTGCAAGATCGTTGAAGATGTTTGAAGTTGCTGAAGATGCTAGTCTTCGATAGGACTAGGCCTTCTCTCTATTCTGGCATTTCTGCAGCCCAGTCCACATATACAGCCTTCCTTTGATAATGTTGCATATGTAGCGTAGATCCTTGCTTGCTGAGTACTTCGGAGTACTCACGGTTGCTTTGCTTTCTTTTTCTCCCCATACTAGTTTGTCGTGACCAGATGACGGAGCCCCTGAGAACGCTGCCCCGCCGACGACTACTCTACCACCCCGAGGATGGCTACTACTTCGAGATGGCTGACGACCAGGAGTAGGTTCGGAGGGTCCTAGGCAGGAGGCCTACGTCTGTCGATCGTAGCATTTTATTTTGCCCCGCCTTTCTAAAAGCCTTTCTGTTTCTCTTTTATATCTGTACTCCGATATCTTATGCTTTCGCTGACGCTTGTATGCCATCGAGCTTTGTATTCGAGCCCTCGAGGCCCTGGCTTGTAATATAAAGCTTGTATGACTTTATTTATGTTTTAGAGTTGTGTTGTGATATCTTTAAGTGAGTCCTTAGGCTTGATCGTGTGCATTGGCGTGTATGATTAGTGCACGATTAAGCCGGGGGCGTCACATGTTGGTATCAGAGCCGACTGCCTGTAGGAGTCCCCCTTTCCAACTCCTTGGCCGAAGTTGAGTCTAGAAAACCAAAACTGTTTTACTAACTTGGCTGTGTGGCTTACGGGCCCACGTCGCCAATTGGGTGGTATTAGGATCTTTTACTCCTCGACCTTTACTCTGGGACTCTGCTCTCTCTTCTATTCGGGTTAAAATTTTACTAACTCCAACATTAGGTTCTCGTGATCACATCCACCCGGAGATCTGAATTTATTCCTCCTTGCTTCAAGATTGTGGGCCAGGTTCTGCTTACAGGATCCTCTTATCGAGGGCACCCTGTGTTGTCACTTGCAGACTCCTCGCTCCTACAGCTTTCTCCGACGTTGATGTAGCCTTTGCTATGTCTCGTTGTGTACTTCCTTACCGCGTGCCTGCGCGCCGCCTAGCTTGTCAAGCCGCGTGCGTATCCGAACTCCTACCGCCGTTTGTGTCCAACTCTGTGCATCGTTCTGTATGTCTTTAATGACTACTAATATGCACCTGATGCCTCCTTGTTCATTACTCATGTTGCCTCATGAATGACCTCTTACACCTGCAATTTTGCTTGCTAAACTGCCCCTGTTGATTTGGCAGGATGGCTGACGATCCTCCACGTCCACCCTATATTGCCGCAATGATGCAGCAGATTGAACTCAACCGTCAGCAGTTTGAACTCAACCGCCAGTTTATGACCGGAGTATTGGCTCAGTTCCCAACTCAAAATGCTCAGCAACAGACTGCTCCAATAACTCTGCCAGAATTTGCGCGCCTCAACCCGTATGTTTTTCGCAGCTCCACAAATCCTATGGATGCTGATGATTGGCTTCGTGATATCATGTTTGAAATGAAGTCAGCTAGTGTGGCCCCTGACAGTTACGTCGCCTTTGCGACATTTCACTTAAAGGGTCCCGCTGCTCAATGGTGGGAAAGCCACAAGAGTATGTTGCCTGCTGAATCTGTACTCACTTGGCAGGAATTTCAGTCAGCCTTTCGTGCACGGTACATTCCTCAAGGTCTGATCGACCAGAAGAAGCAGGAGTTTCGCAAACTCACACAGGGCACAATGACTGTGGATGAATATCAGAGGAAATTTCTCGAGTTATCCCGCTATGCTAAAGATGACATCGACTCTGACGCCCGCAAGCAGGAGAAATTCTGTGAAGGACTGCGTTTCGAAATACAGCTCGTACTTGTTGTTCAAGATTACGCAGATTTTGCGACGCTTGTCAGTCAAGCCTACCGAGTTGAAACTGGTTTGGCTAAGTACCAGGAGTCGCTCAAACGCGCTCGTGATGTTGGCTCATCCTCGGGTCAACCTGTTCAGAAACGCCGAGTCTGGATCCCACACAATGTTCATCACCGACCTGCCCCTGCACCGAGACCTTCTTATGTTGCACCTCGTCTGCCTGCGCCGCCTAGCCAGCTCAGAAATCAAAGTGGACAGCTCAATGCTATGGCTCCTCCCCATAATGATGGTTTATGCCGCAAGTGTGGACAGCCAGGGCACCGTGCTCTCAACTGTCGCCAGGGTCAGCCGCAGGATTCAACGTGTCGACCTGTTGACCGTAGGAAGGGCCGTCGAAACCATCCTAGCAGAAAACGTAATGCTAGACCACCTGCTATGAATAGTGGTCAAGTCACCCATGTCAAAATGGAAGAAGCTCGAGAGTCCCCTAAAATCGTGATGGGAACTCTTCCAGTTAATTCAGTGGCAGCTTCTGTTCTCTTTGATTCCGGAGCATCACATTCCTTTGTGTCCCAGCAATTTGCGCAATTGCATGAGTTAACCATGAGCTCATTACCCACTCCATTGGAGATTAGTACTCCCCGTTCCAGGTGGCAAACCAAGATGGTAAGTCACAACAATCAGATCAGAATTGAAGGGTTGAAGTTCTCTGCTTCCCTTATTGCTCTTGGACCCTCCGACATTGACATCATCCTTGGCATGGATTGGTTGACAGCGAATAAAGCTTTGATTGACTGTGCTGCTAAGACAGTCCAGCTCACTCATCCTTCCGGCCAGACAGTCAGATACTCAGCTCGGACAGTTCAGAATGCCGAGAATCAGATATATGTTCTGAATGCATTGAATGCCTCACCTCTTGAAGGCATTGAGAACGTTCCAGTTGTTCGTGATTTCCAAGATGTCTTTCCAGAAGAACTTCCAGGAATACCCCCGGCTAGAGCTGTAGAGTTTATCATCGACTTGAAGCCTGGCACTACCCCTATTTCGAAGCGTCCTTATAAGATGCCTCCGCACCACCTTCTCGAGCTCAAGGAAGAAATCGACAAGTCACTTAAGAAAGGTTTCATCCGCCCCAGTTCCTCTGCTTGGGGAGCACCTTCACTCTTCGTCAAGAAGAAGGATGGGACGAATCGGTTGGTTCAAGATTATCGACCTATCAACCAAGCAACAATTCAGAACAAGTATCCGCTTCCCAGAATCAATGATCGGTATGATCAACTTGCTGGTTCCTCAGTATTCTCTAAGCTTGATTTGAGATTGGGATACCACCAGATCCGAGTTCGTGAAGAGGATATTCCGAAGACAGCATTCGTTACTCGCTATGGCTCTTATGGGTACACTGTCATGTCTTTCAGCTTGACTAATGCTCCGGCAACCTTCTCCCGGTTAATGAACTACATCTTCATGGATTATCTCGACAAATTCGTTGTGGTATATCTGGATGATATACTGGTATATTCAAAGAACGAAGAAGAACATGTCGAACATCTTCGGCTTGTACTGGAAAAGCTGCGTGAACATCAACTGTATGCCAAGTATTCCAACTGCGAGTTCTGGTTATCTGAAGTGACATATCTCGGCCATGTGATTTTGAAAGAAGGCATTGCCGTTAACCCAGAACGAGTTCACGCTATTCTTGAATGGACTCCGCCGAAGAATGTCAAGCAAGTCAGAAGTTTTCTCGGCCTTGCAAGCTATTGCCGCCGCTTTGTCGAGAATTTCTCAAAGATTGCTAAGCCCTTGACTGATCTGCTTCATAAAGGCGTTAAGTTTGAATGGGCAGAAAAATGTCAGGAAAGTTTTCAAACACTCAAAGACAAGCTGACATCTGCCCCAGTACTTGCTCCTCCAGATTCTCGCAAAGATTTTGTGATCTATTGTGACGCATCCCATGAAGGACTAGGCTGTGTCCTAATGCAAGAGCGTAAAGTGATTGCCTATGGCTCTCGTCAGTTACGCCCGCATGAAGAGAATTATCTAGTACATGATCTAGAACTAGCTGCTGTCATCTATGCACTGCAGTTGTGGCGACATTACCTCCTCGGTAATCGTTGTGAGATCTACACGGACCATAAAAGTCTGAAGTACTTGTTCACTCAGCCATCTCTAAACTTCCATCAGCAAAGATGGATGGAGACTATTGCGGACTATGATTTGGGTATTTCTTATACCCCTGGCAAGGCTAATGTAATGGCTGATGCATTGAGCCGTAAATCCTATTGCTGAGAACTTGAAGTCCAGCTAGAGCAGCCACTCCTGTATGAAGAGCTTCGAAAGCTAAATCTCGAGATAGTTCCTCAAGGATACCTAAAAACCTTGGTTGTTGAACCAGACGTTGAGAAGGCTGTTAAGATTGCGCAAGCTAAAGATGCTGAAATTGATCTGATGAAGAAAGACCTTCACTTGGAAAAGTACAGGGATTTCTCACTGTCTGAATATGGAACCTTGTACTTCAGAGACCGCATTGTGGTACCTCGCTTTGAGCTTATGACTGGCAAGGTCATGAAGGAAGCACATGATACACCGCTGTCTATTCATCCGGGTAGCACCAAAATGTATCGTGATCTCCGTCAAAGGTACTGGTGGTCTAGAATGAAACAGGACATTGCTCGCTATGTTGCTGAATGTGACGTTTGCCGTCGCGTCAAGGCAGAACATCAGAAACCTGCTGGAATTCTGCAACCACTTCCTATTCCTTTATGGAAATGGGACAAGGTTCAGATGGATTTTATTACTGGCCTTCCCAAGTCACAGAAGGGTCACGATGCTATTCTTGTCATCGTCGACCAACTTTCCAAAGTTGCACACTTTCTGCCTGTCAAGGAGAATATCACTGCTAGTCAGTTAGCAGAGCTGTATATCTCCAGAATCGTTTCACTCCACGGTATTCCGAAGGAGATCAGTTCAGACCGTGGCGGCCTTTTCACTTCTAAGTTCTGGGAAAGTTTCCAAGCAGCAATGGGAACTCATATCACCTGGAGTTCAGCTTATCACCCCTAGTCCCAAGGCCAAGTCAAACGAGTAAATCAAGTGCTTGAAGACATGCTGCGAGCTTGTGTTATTTCTTTCGGTAAGAAGTGGGAAGAATCTCTCCCGTATGCCGAGTTCTCTTATAACAACAGCTATCAAGCCAGCTTGAAAATGGCCCCCTTCGAAGTGCTTTTAGGACGTAAGTGTCGAACTCCTCTGAATTGGTCAGAAACCGGGGAACAACCGCTCGTGGGTCCGGATATTATCCAACACACCGAAGAGCAAGTCCGAATTGTCCGATAAAATCTCAAAGCGGCTCAGGACCGCCAGAAGAGAAATTACGATCGCAAACGATGGGGTTTGACTTATCAACCTGATGATCAAGCTTATCTGCGTGTCACTCCCATGAAGGGCACTCATCGTTTCGGAATCAAGGGCAAGTTAGCTCCACGCTACATTGGTCATTTCCGCATCGTGGCTAGACGTGGACAGGTGGCATATAAATTGGAGTTGCCGCCGCAATTCTCTCATATCGACGACGTCTTCCATGTGTCGCAGCTTCGTAAATGCTTCAAAGAATCTCCGCGCCATGCAGTAGATCACGAAATGCTCGATTTGCAAGATGACCTATCTTATAAGGAGCATCCCATCTGTATCCTCGACGAAGCTGAACGTCGGACTCGTCAGAAGACGACCAAGTTCCTGAAAGTGCAGTGGTCAAATCATACTGAAGATGAAGCCACTTGGGAACGCGAGGATCATCTTCGCAAGGAATACCCCGACCTCTTTCCTTCTACCTCTTGAATTCTCGGGACGAGAATTTCTATTAGAGGAGGAGAATTTGTAACACCCCTGTTGTAATAAACACTGTGACACTCTGCTAATCATGCCATGTCATGTTCACTTGCAATGTTAATCACAGCAGTTAAGCAACTCAAATTCAAAATTCTCTCTAAAGTTCAATTCAAATTCAAGTGCAAAATAAAGTTACTCAAAAATGGTGGGAAAAATGTTCATCTTGTTGGCAATAATCTAAAACAAATGTTGCTCAGGAAAACAACATCACCATCAACTTGTTTTGGGCGAGAACATTTAAAACAGTGCAAAGCAGCACTATAAAATGCCTAAAATCATTTTTGAAAATTCCAAAAAGATTCAAATGTTGCCCAAACTTTTGTGGCACTTCAGAATATTCCAAAGTAAATGTGTGGCCAAGTCCCACATTTTTGTTAAATATTTTGGCTGCTCCAAAATACTGCAAAACCCTCTGTTAAAATAAAACAGAAAACATTAAATGGAAAGGCCTGCAACAACACTGTGCACCTGGGCTTGAGTGGTACAGTGGCTGGCCCAACCCATCAGGGCCTTCATCGTCTCCCTCCTCCTCGCTGTCACCACGCCTGTGGTCGCACGCGCGCTCGCCGCCTCCAGCGCCGACACGGCGACGCCCGCGGCTGGCTGGGTGGATAAGGACCACCCCAGCCCTCTCCGTCCCCGTCCCTATCCACTCCTTCCCCACTCTCCGTTCGCTCCTCTCCCCTCTCTCCTATCAGATCCGAGAGCAGCCGAACGGAACCGCCGCCGCTCGATGCCGTGCTCGCGGCCACCGGCCTCGCCTCGCCTCGTCGAAGTGTCCCTCGTCTCCGCCGTGGTCGACCGCGTCGTCTGCTGCCCTCTGGCGGAGCTGGGGAGCTCCACAGGCGTCGATCTTCTCCGCCCCCTTTGCTTCGGTCGCCGGCGCCTCTCCGACGATCCCTGCCGTTCTACTGCTACTAACCCGCCAACGGGCCTCCGTGCGCCTTCACTGTGAGCTCCTCCACCTCCCTTCCCTCTCCTTTTGGCCGCGCACGCTCGCTAGCTAGCTACTACGCTACGGCCGAACGTGCTGCCGCCGATGAGCTCGCCGCCGTGGTCTCCGTCACTGCCACGTGCGGCCGAGGCCAGCATCGAGCTCCTGGAGCCCGTGCGAGTCCGATGCCACCGCCCACGCGTCCCCGCGTGCCTCCCATGGCCATTTCCCCCGAGGCCAGAACTCCGGCGCCGCCGTGGTCGTCGTTGCGCTCAGCTCCGGCCGCCTCAACTCGCGCTAGCGCCATAGATCGACGCAGCGCACCTCTCTTGTTCGAATTAGCCCAGAAGCGCGTGTTGTTGTGCCCCCTAGCGAGATCCCATAGCTCGCCGTGGTTCGGCTTCCGCCAATCTCGTCGCCGGCGAGCATTCCGGCCATCCCAGCTCCGGCCACCACCTCCATTCGACGCGGCGCTGAACGGCCTTTCGAACGCGCCCAGCCGCGCTCGTTCCCGAGCCCTGTAGGCGAATTCCGGCGGGTCCCGTCTGTCGCCGCCGTGTTTTCTGGTCGCCGGCGTCGTTCCGGCGACGGCGCCAACGTGGCATAGGCGGGCCCCGCCCCTGTGACACTGCTCGTGGGCCCAGCGGGTCCACCAGTCAGGGTTGACTAGGTAAACCCTGCTGACTGGGCAGCGTGGGCCACTGACAGGTGGGCCCCGCGCTAATTTAACTAATTTTTGAAATAATTAAAATGTTAATTAAAATAAATGATTAATCAGTCAATGACATGTGGGGCCCACAGGTCAGTTTGACCAGTCAACGCCTCCTGTTGACTGCTGACGTCACCTCTGCATCATGCTGATGTCATCAGGCACTATTCTGGATAATGTTGATTTTATTAAATAAAAATAATTCCAGAAATCATTAAAATCTTTAGAAAATCGAAGAAAATAAACCGTAACTCGGATCGAAAAACTTTCTACATGAAAGTTGCTCAGAACGACGAGACGAAGCTGACCGTGCCGTCTGTTTCCGTGTCAGGACCCTCTACAGAGGTGAACCCGCAACTTCGAGGCCGTATCCGGTAGATGAATAGTGCATATATACCGGTTAATAAATCCAACTTAAATCCTAAAATAACTAATATGACTTAGACATGTTTTTAGGCAGCCCTGCACCGCATGTTAGCGTAGCCTGCTCTGTGTTGCTTTGTCTGCCTTGTAATTATACTGTTTCCTCCCCCTCTTCTCTCTCGATAGAGCCCGGTGCCGACGCAGCTCCGGTGATTGGCTACACCACCGACGACCTTGCCTTTGCCGCCGAGCAACCAGGCAAGCCCCCCCTTTGATCATCCCGATATCGCCTATTCTATTTTCTCATGCTTGTATTAGATTTTGCTAATGTGTTACTGTTATCCTATTTCTGCTGCATAGCCTGTTTATTGTAACCTGCTGTTGATACCTTCCTGTTCATCCTAAACTGTTTAGAATAGACTGGGTATAAACCCGTCAGTGACCCCACTTATCCCGACTGCCCCGCTGGAGTATCAGAAGACCCGTTCAACGGGATCGAAGATCAGACCCCGGCACCGCACCTCACTTCCCCTTCGTTGCTCAACACTACTGGGTCACTATCGAGTGCCGAGGGTGATACCTCGTCAGCACTTCTGATGATAACCTTGTAGGTTAGCTAATCGGTCGTGGTAAGCGAGGGTGATTCCTCCTGCACCACCCCCGATAATGACGAAGTCGTGCAACACCTAAAGCGTGGACCTCGAGGGTGATTCCTCCTACGTCCACCTTGATTTTACATCAGGTGGGAGTCCAACGAGGGTGATGCCTCGGATTCCCCTTGATATGGTAGCCTCACGGATGCTTTACATTACTGTTGATACTGATATTTGGAAAGGCGGGTCGACCCTGAGGGGTACCCGCGAATGATGGATAGTTACCCGTGAGTTATTTTACGAGACACGGCCGGACATTCTTAGCCCTTGCAGCAAGTCCTCGAGACGGGGTGACGGGGTCACATCGATCGTGAGTCTCTGCTCGTTTCCGCAAGCCCCTAGTCCTCTAACGATTTGGATATTTGATCCGAGCAGGCCTCTGGCCTGATAGCACTAACCATCACGTGGGCATAGTATGGGCATTCTGCATCGTAACATCAGCCAAAAGCTCTGTCAGACGTCTAGTTCAGCATTGCGGCCGGGCTGGGGTGGCACCATCCGGTAGTGGTGGAGCCTGGTTCGCCCTGCACGCAACGACCCGGAGGGCGAGGGGCGATGGCCCCCCTTGCGCTTAGGAGGTAGACCGGCGGGGACCTCTCTGCTGAGCTGTAGATAGGGTTGCGGTGTGTCGTTTGGCCGAGGCCGGGCATGACCCAGGAAAGTGTGTCTGGCCGAAGTTAAGCGAGCGTGGTGGGTAAGTTGGTGCACCCCTGCAGGGAAGAACACATCTATCGATAGCCGGTCCTACGGTAAAGGACACTCGGAGTTGTATCCCGATCAATACAACTAGAACTTGGAATGGTATCTGGATATGTGGCTCCGGAATCGTTTTCTCGCAGGGAGTCGAGGAAGGATCTCTGGGCGAGACTGTTACTTGATACTACTACTACTTTACATTATGATATACTGTACTCTTCTAATGCTGCAAGATCGTTGAAGATGTTTGAAGTTGCTGAAGATGCTAGTCTTCGATAGGACTAGGCCTTCTCTCTATTCTGGCATTTCTGCAGCCCAGTCCACATGTACAGCCTTCCTTTGATAATGTTGCACATGTAGCGTAGATCCTTGCTTGCTGAGTACTTCGGAGTACTCACGGTTGCTTTGCTTTCTTTTTCTCCCCATACCAGTTTGTCGTGACCAGATGACGGAGCCCCTGAGAACGCTGCCCCGCCGACGACTACTTCTACCACCCCGAGGATGGCTACTACTTCGAGATGGCTGACGACCAGGAGTAGGTTCGAAGGGTCCTAGGCAGGAGGCCTACGTCTTTCGATCGTAGCATTTTCTTTTGCCCCGCCTTTCTAAAAGCCTTTTTGTTTCTATTTATATCTGTACTCAGATATCTGATGCTTCCGCTGACGCTTGTATGCCATCGAGCTATGTATTCGACCCCTCGAGGCCCTGGCTTGTAATATAAAGCTTGTATTACTTTATTTATGTTTTAGAGTTGTGTTGTGATATCTTCAAGTGAGTTCTTAGGCTTGATCGTGTGCATTTGCGTATATGATTAGTGCATGATTAAGCCGGGCGCGTCACAGCATCGGTCACCATAGTGTCTGCTTTGCTACAGTTTATTGGCCCCTGCCGCTCCACATCGCTATAGTGCGTCGACCGCTGCAGTTTTTAATGTAAATATTTCCTACATCCCAAATGTCCCGGCCCATTTGAGTCGCCCCTATGAGAAGCCATGGGTGTTTGCCGCTTGCGAGCGTCCTATAGAACCTCTGGCATTAAGCGTCGAATTGCCAACATCTGGCACAGGCGAGCGCTCGAGTGTGCCTACACATTGGTGCACTGTAGCGAATCGGCTAATGTAGTGGTCGTTTTTTTATTAGTTTATTCGGTTCTTAAAAAACATGAATTTTTCATTCTGAAGATATTTCATAATTTATGAAGTTTTATTATAAAAAGTGGACAATTTCTAAAAATGTAACACTTTTTAATGTAGGATTTTCAAACGAGATCATTTTTCGTAAATGGGAACATTTTTATAAAACTGGAACTAGCGTCCAACTCTCCTAGCGTTTAATGGACCGATCCAACTCGGTCGCTTCTTTGTGACACACCGACTACTTGATGCCTCAAGAACTATATTTCGCTTACAACGAGAATAGTAGCTTGTAGCTTGTTGAAGGTTTCCTATGATCTCTGCAGTAATGGGCGGGCCCGTTTGTACGCGCTCATTCGCTCGCTGCGTTTTGCTCGTCCTTTTTTCCTTTTTGTTTCTTTTTTGTTTTTCTTCCGAGTTTTCGTTTCATGGGTTTTTATCGGTTTTTTGTTTTTGATCATTTTCTTAAGTTTATTCCGGTTCTGACTAGTTTTTTCTCTTCTTTTCGTACTTGTCTTTATGCAGTTTTTCTTTTCTTCCTTTCTTTGTTTTAATTATTTTTTCCTTTTCTTTTCTATTTTCTTCAGTTTTTATTTCTTTCTTAGTTTAAATCAGTTCTTTTCTATTTTGTTTTACTGTTCATGGTTTTTCTTTATTTCCTCATGTGGTTTCATGGTTTTCTTCGGGGTTTTATTTTCTAGGTGTGTTTTTGTGTCTTTCTTTCGTTTCTTTGGTTTTCACGCTTTTCATTGGGAAAATTTCTTCAACACATGTCTACCTTTTCATGCATATTTTTACATTTCAAATATTCATCAGGAAGATTTTTATACATGATTAACATTTTTCGAAATTTATGTTTGATGGTAACTCTTTTCGTACACATTATACATTTTTGCTATACTCCAGAACATTTTTAATAGACATTTAGTTTTTTAAATATGATTAACATTTTTACATGATGAATATTTTTAAAATTTTATGTTCAGTTTTATTTAATACATGTTCTACAATTTTTTATACATCAGGAACATTCTTTTGTGCACATTTTACATTTTTAAAATAGATGATTAACATTTTTATGGCATTTTTGTTTCGATGACTCTTTTCCACACACATTTGTACATTTTTTACATATATCAGATAAACAAATACACTGTTAATTTTTTTGATAAATATGATTAATATTTTACCGATACATGATCAACATTTTAAAATTTTAAGTTTTTATGTTCACTTTTTTAAAATACACTTTCTAAATTTTTGGTCTACATCAGGAATATTTTTTATACATGTTTAACATTTTCTAAAGAGATGATTAACATTTTTTAAATGCTTGATTAATAGTTTTTTCATACACATTTAATTTTTGTACTTTTTATATGCGTGAGGAATATTTTTTTATACACATTTAATATTTAACAAAAGGAGGGAGCAAAAAAGATGAAAAAACAATGAGGCTGTGGCGTCCCGCCTCCCTTAAGGCGAGGCTTCCCACGATCTCGCTAGAAGCGAGGTTTCCATCATATGCGATTTATCGTGCACGTCTCCTCTCTATGTTTCGGCTTGGAGTGTGTAATGCTCATTCAAACTATCAACTTTGGTCCATCTGCAGAAGACGAGAGCAACTAATCAGCGAGTACTCCTTGGGGAGCCCCGCAAGTGTCATTTTTGGTGGGCAGAGAATGCGCTGGCTGCTCCTTCTGGATTTTTTTCTGTACGCATTCTGTCTTTTAGATGATTTTTCACAGGTTTTCTCCTTTTTGGTTTTCCACCGGTTTTGAATAAAAAAATCAAAAAAATTGCGCGAAAAAACTTGTTTCCTTTTTTCTACGAGAGAGACAGATTTACTTCTCATGGAGGCACAGATTTCTTCCGAGGATTGACACCGATTTACTTCTCGTGGAGACACATATTTGCTTCCGCGAGAAGCACAATTGTGTCTCTCGAAAAAGGGAAGAACGTGTTTTCTTTTTTCTTTCTTTCACGAGAGGCACAGATTTACTTCTCATGGAGGCAAAAGCTTACTTCCGCGAGAGTTGTGCCTCTCAGAAAAGGAAAAAAAATGTGTTTCCTTTTTTTCGCGAGACACATATTTGCTTCCCGAGAGGCACAGTTGTCCTCTTCAAAAAGGGAAAATAAAGTGAAAAAAAAACGTGCTTCCAGTTTGTGTTTTTCATCCGATTTTTTTGTGAAAAAAAAGTTCATCGAAACCTATCAACATGGTATCTAGTTTCGAAGATATCGACGCGAGGAATCCAACAATGAAAACGGTTTGAGATTTGGACGCACGAATTTAGAAGATAAAACATTTTGAATAAATGAATATAGAAAAGAAAAAAGAAAAACTCACAGGTTGCGACAAGTGACACACATACAATACGTCACTTGTCGCAACTTGAGGAGGTGGGAGTGACCGTTTCAAAAAGTACTCTTTAATTAGTGATTTCGGCATAAGGCTTGGTCGCATTTTAAAGTGATTAATTACCCATGGACCCTCAATAGAATAATAAATGTCATTGCTTGTAATACATGGTGTTCTACAAAGATATATAGCCATGTTCATTTGGTGTTCAAACCAAAATGTAGTTACGAACTGAGCGTAACTCAGATGGTTAGATTTATTGTGATGAAACCAACACAAGGTTCAAGGCCTAGACTTGCACTGGTGGTCGCATTTTTTTGAATTTGTTTCAAAGCTTTTGGCATGTACGTTTAGTGGGAGTAACCGTTCCTGTCGACTACGAAGGCATATGACGACCTCGTCAATCTCATGTCGTGTTGGCTTAGTATTTGAAAGATGCTCATAGAAGTACGGTGTGTGTATGTATGTTACACGGTTAAATATATGTGTGTATGTGAACATTTGTGTTTGTACTGTGTGAGAGCATCTACAGCCGGACTAAGCAAATCCGACCCCTCAAACGCCCGCGGACGCGCTCGGGCGCGTCCGCAGACAGTGACCTATCACGCCTCGAAAAATGCACTCCACATCCAGATACCTCAAATTAGAAACCCCAAATCCATATTATTACATGCAACGTGAAACCTAATCTAAGCGGAGCTCGTCCGTAGCGCTCCCCGCTCGCCCGGCTCCGCCCTGGCCATGTCCGGCGGCCGGCTGCGCTCCTTAGAGTGTTGGTCCGGTCGCCGGCAAGGTAGAGTAGGGCATGGGACACGAGCCGGCTCACGGGACTTGAGGCGCCGCCGTCTCCCATGCCATACTCTTCCTCGTCGGAGCCCGAAACCCGAAAGGTGCCGGTGGATGTCAGATCGATGACGGATCCGTCCGGGGACGAACCGCCGACGTCCACCACGATGCGGTTGTGTTGCCCGAACTGATGCCCCATATGGGGCGCCGGAGAATGCGATTCTGCCTCGCCGACGTCCGCCGCAGCGAGGGCTTCTGCCGTCTCCCGGGCCCGATGCCTTGCATGGCGGGCACGCCGTGCCATGGCCTCGTGGGACGATGGTGCGTCCCGAATATCGGCGCGCCAACGAAGGGGTTGCGCGTCCGCCAGCGCGTTCGGACGCCAGACAGACTGCACGGCCTCCGGTGAGGCAGCTACGGCTGGCCTAGTGCCGCATCCATTCGCCATTTGGGCGAACGCAATGGATTCCCGACGGATGGAGTCCGAGCGCAGCCGTGCACGGGTCTCCTCCCGGGCGCGGCGGAGCGCAAGCCGGACGGCCATCTCATCCTCGGGGCCACGTGGGATGAGCTCGGGGTCGACAGATCTAGAGCTGAAGGACTCGGATCCGCTGCCCGCCATGTCGGAGACGGCCGGAAGGAGCCGGAGACGAGGTTGGGTGGAGGAGAGGATTGAAGGGGAGGGGAGTGAAGTGGTTAGGGTTTGGACCGACGAGCAGATGGGGAGGAATTTATGTGGGGTCGGGTGGGCCAGCGTGGGCCGGGTCCGACGTGCGTGGGGCGCTATATCCGCCCTATATTTGGGCTGGATATGTGGGGTGCCGATCAATCAGGACATTTGAGGGTCGTTTAAGGGGCCCGTTTGGGTCAAAAAATCATGACCAGATAGTGACCGGGGGGCCGCCCGGACGTATGAGGCGGTTCGACAGGTCCCGCTATCTCTTAAAGAAAACCAAAAGTTGTTTAAATTGTCAGATTTGACCAGATTAATTGTCCAAGCTGGTCCCGCTATCTCTTAAAGAAAACCAAAAGTTGTTTAAATTGTCAGATTTGACCAGATTAATTGTCCAAGCTCTGGGCTGTGGCCAGTCCAGCCGAGCAGGGCAGCACATTGAATCCCGCGAGATAAATCCACCAGCAAACATCCCGCAGGGGATCCCGCAAATCGCCAGAGAATTTACAGCGTCGGACGGGAGGGGACCATGGCCGTGGCCGGCCGAGCGAGCATCTCATGCCTTTTCTCACGTGCTCTCTCTGTGGCCAGTCTGCGGAGAGCGCCTGGACCTGGAGCCGGACGGGCCTGGACTGGACGGACTGCCCGGAACAGCGCAAGCGGACGCCCACCATGTGTTCCGCCCCGACAGATCACTCAAGTTCATTCGAGTACCGTCTTGTGTTTCTGGTCCCATACGGATCCGCGGCTTCATTTCCGCGGCTGTACTGTACTAGTGTTCACCAGTGAATTCGACCGGATCAACAGCCCGCGAGAGTATAAAGTTTCACCAAAGATGTGCCAGGTTTTTTGATTTGAATGAAGCAGGTACATCGGTCAGCAGCCCGGCCCGGCCCGGCCCAGCCAGCCCTCCACCGCGGTCTCTGAGGGCAACTCCAACGCACGACCCCAAATGAATGTCCGTTTTGTCCGGATTTCGCCCGTTGGGGTGGGGATGGGGCCGTGTCCGTCCGGATTTGGGTTTGCGTCGGCCGGGCGCCCAACGCGCGGCCGCATCTTCGGCCCCATCTCGTCCGCAGACATCTTAGGCCCAGCCCGGCCCGCCCTTCACCACGGTCTCTGATCCCCGGTGATGTATACCTTTGCCACATGAAATTGGAGACAAACAATATACCAGTGATGAGGTATCCCGGCGAGAAAACACAAACGACACAAATGCTAGGGTTTCTTGTGTCGCCGTCGTCACCGCCGTCTGACAAATTTTGGTCCCCTTGCCTCTAGCTGCCATCTTGGCTGAGAGGTGAGGGGACCTCGGATCTTTAAGATCTCTATGTTCTTCGTCAACATCTAGTGATCATTATAGTTTTGTGAGAATAAACTTTCTCTCATTCTTTTAGCAGTGCCATGAGGTTAGAGAGTGTTCTGTCCTCGCAGATTCGATTATTCGGATCTGATGAGTTTATATTGTTGTGTTAAGCTTTTTTTTTTGTTTGATTCTTCGTGGAGGTAAAATCTTTCATCGACACAGTGGTGAGGATATAGTGATTTGATGGCCCGCACTTCTAGGAGATCATCCCCGGCTCAAGTATGTTCATCGATCAAGGCTTCCCTCTTAGATGAGCGACTCAAGACGTTTTCAAAAACCATTATTGATAATGTTCGTGCGGGTGAAAGAGTGACAACATCGTTGCTCCAGTCTAATTGCAGTCTCTTTACCGAAGTCTTTGAAGTATTTCTTCAAGCAGATATTGCTCTTGCGAAGGTGTTCACAACAGTTTTCATTGTATTTTTTTGGATCTTAGGTCCAAATCAGTGTACATTTATGATGTGTTTTAATAAAAAATAAGGGTATCCCGGCGAGGTTTACCGAACCGGTGTGGGTGAGGTATTTTTTTTTCATTTTCACCGCCGCAGAATAATTTACCATCACAAAGATGAAACAAAATCTTTTAACACCGCCGCCACCGCCACCAGTGGACGCTACATCACCCGCCCGCCCAGAGCTGGAATTCCACCAAGGTCTGCCTGCCTGCCTCATCCATTCAACTCCAGGACGTCAGGTAAATTTATATTCCGTGACAGCTTTGCAGGACACGTTCTCATCAAGGCTGCCACGATATTCTAACCGCTAAAAAGATCACACCTCACATACATACATCGTGAGAAGATAGCACCAGCTCGAGACGAGAGGGAATCCACTTTCACAAGGTCGACCAGCTGCTAGTGCCAATCGGCTACTTGTCTCTTCTCCTCGCCTGCCGATCCAGCAAAGAATCTTGATCCAAGAGCATATATTCTGACCGAGCCTTTTGGTATGCAAAAGAACAACAAAAGGAGGAACCTAATGCCGGCCCGCTTTAGCTCCTATATGAGTGTCGACTCAGCCAATTTAGGTTGGGGTCAGATCACGGCAAAGGTGAAAGCCATGTCCGGAAACTTTGCATATGCGGTACAATGAAAACGGCCAACAATGGCATCACAACAGCTTGGCGGCACGAGATAGCGGTCAAGGATTGTTGGTTAAGACTGTCCTTGGACTCAAGGAAGACTGTGTAGAAGTGTATGCTCTAATCAATGCAATCAAAAAACTAAGCAATACATTTATACGTCAATACTCCCGCTCACATGTGACTTCCTCAGGTCTAAACGTGGACCGAAAGTGGGTTACAATTTAATTGCGCCAACCGGGTCTTGAACTCAAGACCTTTTAGATTTGATACCATGCAGAAGTGCATGCTCTAACCAATGCAAGCAAAAGACCGATCTGATGAAAAAGACTAGACAATACATTTATACGTCAACAGGCTGGCATCCTTATGCTCGTCTCCTGGGAGCTTTGGAAGGAGCGCAACGCAAGAGTTTTTAAAAATACTACAGCCACGGTGACCATTGTTGTCGCGAGGATCAAAGAGGAGGCCCGTCTTTGGGCACTTGCTAGCGCTCGCCATGTGTAATGTAATGCGGCGAGAATAGACTCTCTTATCCCCGCGTGCGGGTTTATGTTAAAACTCTTCTCTTAATCAATAAAAATGGCAAAAAATTTGCCTTGTTTCAAAAAAAAAAAACGACCGAATTTTATTCCCCGCGAAACATGGATACAGTCCACTTTGATGTTTGGGAACTTTTGCATGTTTGTACTGTGAAAAAACTGCCTGAATGATTCCCGATAGCTAAGTCATTGTAGTTGACAGCAAAAGTTGTTAAATCCACCGTGGTTTATGGGGAAAAGGCAGATCAAACGAGTCACCTAGTACTAGTTTCGTCATTGAATGGTCAAAGATTCCAACTAAAATAGGTAATTATTTGCTTAACAATGGTTCGATACTAGTAGATTCGCTATTCATATGAACAACGCAGGTCGTAATCATCGCTATTCAGAGAATATGACAGCCATTCAGCAAAACTCACGTCCCAACAGTCAGATGTACACTGTCAATTCAACACACCTGTTGACAAGCCAGGAAATGATTAAACATCTAATCTGAACTTGCATACAGCAGAAGAGTCACTTTGGATTCGACCAGCTCACTGTTTCCACAGCACTTAATAGTCACGTTTGCTATAGCTCATTACACAACTGTTTGCACAAAACTAGATTGTAAGTTCATTCTGATACAAACAACGAGCACATGGTACAGCTTAACTAATGAAGCATCCAGGAAGCAACAGAAACGCGTACAAATTTGGCAAAAAAAAAATTAGAAATGGTTAAAGTTCACAGATGGGATCCAGATTAGCTCGCAACACCCCCTAGGGGGGAAATTTCTTCAGAAGAGAAGAATTGGCATCTGTCCTGAAGGCAGTTCACAGCAGACTACAACAAATGTGCTAAATAAGGCATACGAGACACATGCAGCCCGTGTATCCTCCCAAAAGAAGTCCACCACAATTCCAAGTATCTGCAGAGTACAGAGCTGCTAGCCAGAGATACGCCCCTACTACAAGTAGTAAAATGATACCAGCATCTATCTACATCAATAAATGTTCTCCACGGTTCAATCAGGCCAAAAAACAAGACCTGCCCCATGATCCAAATCGAAATTCGCGTCATGACTAGCTAATTCGAAGCATCTCGTAGTATCGCACGGCCTCCCTGACACCATACCACACGATTTGGGGACTCAATTTGCACCACAGCCTGGAACAAATCCTACAATTTGCACCACAACCTGGAGCGAATCCTGACAAAAATAAGGATTAGATCGGCCCAGCACAGCACCAAATTCCGTCAGATCAAAACAAGCAACAATTAAAGCTATGCACCGGATCTAGATCTAGCGAATTTCTTCACCCAGGCAAATATATCAGAACGCCGCAGGCACGAACGGGATCGCGCATAAAAATCGGCAGCAAATACAAACCAATCGCCAGCCTCGGACCGATCGGACCAAGCAGCCCAAACCAACGGCGTCAGAGCATCGACCAATTCGGGGCGCGGAGAGACGGCGAAAGCGGCGGCGGGGGCGGGTGCTGGGGCGAGGTCGCTGCGCCGGCTCCGATTCACTTGGTGCAAGGCGGGATCCGGCCCGTCGGGGCAGGCGGAGGGTCCCGATCTGCACCAAGCGAGCCCGAGGCGGCGGCGACGGGGAAGGGAGGAGACGATCGATCCCGATTCGGTTGCTCGGCGTGGGCTGTGGACTTTGGGAGGAACAGAGGGGGAGCGTGCTACCTACGGCGACTGGTCGCTGCGTGGAAGGGAAGAGGAGGGGCGCGGATTTTATAGCTGGGGCGGGGAGGTGGGGATTCGGGAGAGCATATTAGGGCGGGGTAGGTGGGGCCGCGCCCGCAGGACAACCATGTGCGGCTCTCCTCTCGGCTCACAGTCTCACGCCTTGTGCTTAGCGAGGTGCTTAGAAAAATAAATCGGATTTTTTTTGAAGCGCCAGTGCTTATTTCTATAGGAGAGACGTCTAATTAAACGTCTGTCATGTACAAATAAGCACCGGTGCTTAAGGAAAGCCTGGTTTATTTCTCCAAGCACCTCTCCTAAGCATCTTGCATTGTACAAGGCCTCAGGGCAGCGGCCTGCCTCTTCCGATCAGGCCTCAGGGCAGCGGCCTGCCTCTTCCGATCAGGCCTCCTGCGCTAGCGGCTGCGACTCTAGGAGAAAGGGGATTTTTCCTTTTCTACCACCAAGGATTTGATACCCGTGTGTGCATATTTGCTTTGCTCCTTGTCTTTTGTGATTCCTTCTTTCTCATGGTGGTGAAATGGATTGATTCTTTTCATATCAAGGATTTCTTTTCCTTTCTTATAATTACTAGTTTCCGAATTCATTTGATATTGGGTCACCACCTATGTCAAAATTAGCAAATAAAATGGTTTGTCTATTGTCAAGAATAGAAAGGGGATTTCGTGCATACCTCTGCCAATTTGATGGAACCATGAATGTCGACGCATCGGCCGATCCTTAGGGTTCGCTGGCCGGCGACCTCTCCAGCCCAACTTATCGGCAGTTTTAGGGGGAGTTGTGTCCTTAAGGGGTCTACCGACTTCTCCAAAGCATTTGACACTAGATCCGATCAATAGGAGGAAAAATGATGAGTTGTGGAAGAAGATGCGGCGGCAATACTGGAGAGGAGGCTCACTTGAGTGGTCTGGTTGGTAGCATCGAGGTTAGCACGGCGAGTGAATTGTAGGCTAGGTTTCCAGCTAGAAGAAGAGGTGGGTGGCGGCGGACCTCGGTTGGGAGTGTGGGGTTAGGGATAGAGAGGGTATGTATAGGACGGCGTAGATGATGAGAACCGTTGGATTGGATCCAAGGGTTAGCATATGTTCTCTTGTAGGGCTAGGGTTTGTAAGTGAGGGAAGGGCCGCCGGCGGCTGACCTCAGTTGGGAGTGTGGGGTTAGGGATAGAGAGGGTATGTATAGGACGGCGTAGATGATGAGAACCGTTGGATTGGATCCAAGGGTTAGCATATGTTCTCTTGTAGGGCTAGGGTTTGTAAGTGAGGGAAGGGACGGCGGCGGCGGACCTCGGTTGGGAGTGTGGGGTTAGGGATAGAGAGGGTATGTATAGGACGGCATAGATGATGAGAACCGTTGGATTGGATCCAAGGGTTAGCATATGTTCTCTTGTAGGGCTAGGGTTTGTAAGCGAGGGAAGGGCCGCCGGCGGCGAACTAATTTCTATTGTTGTTAGGTGGAAATTTGGCCCCAAAATCATATTGGGTCTTATTCAGTGGATACCCATCTTTTATTCCTTTTTTGCGAGGGGCCCATCTTTTATTCTTAAGATTATGGTTTTGTAAGTTAGGACATCGTAGCCAATTTATGGGAAAACAAACATCTAGTCAAATAACCGGAACTGGGTGCCTCAAAAGAGCTAATATTGATAATGCTTGTTTGTATATAAATATGACAGTGCACAATATATCTTGGGCTACAAAGCGAGCATGAGACAAATGGATTGGATCCCATCGAGTCTACCATATTAGGAAACAATGAGGCTTGTCGCACTTAAAATGGAAATTAGCGGTCATCGCCTTGAAGGGAATTCTATATTTTTGTCAAATGGTACAAAGATTTGCCCAAATCATGTGATTTAACTTATTTTCTTGCTATAACCCAATTTTGGAGTTAAAAATCCATAGTCCTTTCAATTTCTAAGGCATTGAGACATTTCTCATGATAAAAAATCGACCGATTATTTCACATAACCTTCCAACTTGTAGCAAAATACCCAAGCGTTAATATGGAAATGAGACATCAAGTGGAGGTACTTATGTTGTGAGCATGAGTGTCATGCTAAAAATGTATAGAACCTCATGGCAAGCGTCGACATCTTAGTCTTTTATTTGTCAACCACTATGCACCTATTTGGTTTCTTCTTTCCATTCGTGTGTCTTCTTTCTGTAGGATCGTTTGTGAGTCTAGAGGGGGTGATACTTACCTCGATCCAGATAGGATCCTTGTAATATCATGTCTTTTTTCCTAGAGACCCTAGGTTTTATCAAACCATAGGAAGTATGGTGATAGTGAGGGACATTCAACAAGTTCTTATTGTCTCAATCGTTCTTTGGTTTACCTGGTCAAACATTGCAAGTAATTAGCAACACAAACTACTACGAAAATGTGAGAGTTGTAAAGAATAACAAAGAAATAGGCCAAGGCAAAGGATTGTCACAGGCAACCTCGTACGTGTGCATGGGATCATAAGATAAATAAATAAACATTTACATGATAAAATAAAGATATAAATAATTCGCAATTGATAAGTGAAATAAATTGAAGTGACACATGAGAATATCAAGTTTAAACTTAGAAACATGTGGGTGTAAAATATGCTCATCAGGTGAATAGATAATCAACCAATCTAGACAATTCTAAGGTTGCGATTTTAACAAATAACCTATGGTTACCTAAAACAACGTACACATGTAATTGTAAGAAACTAAGAGCAGAAGCAACTTGCAAAAGAGTGAGGAGTTAGGGAAAGAGATCACAAACAAAATGATTTATCCCGAGGTCCAGATCGGTGATTCAGTCTTGCTCCTTATCGGTGGAGATTCGTACACATAGTCCCAAGACAAATGAAGGTCTCGACATTGGCTACATATGTCGATGACAGAGGTCATATATATTGGAAATATGCCCTAGAGGCAATAATAAAGTAGTTATTATTATATTTCCTTAATCATGATAAAGGTTTATTATTCATGCTAGAATTGTATTGACCGGAAACTTAAATGCATGTGTGGATACATAAACAAATACCGTGTCCCTAGTGAGGCTCTACTAGACTAGCTCGTTGATCAAAAGATGGTTAAGGTTTCCTAACCATAGACATGTGTTGTCACTTGATAACAGGATCACATCATTAGGAGAATGATGTGATGAACAAGACCCATCCGTTAGCTTAGCATATGATCGTTCAGTTTATTGCTACTACTTTCTTAATGTCAAATACATATTCCTTCGACCATGAGATCATGCAACTCCCGGATACCGGAGGAATACCTTGTGTGCTATCAAACGTCACAACGTAATTGGGTGATCATAAAGGTGCTCTACAGGTATCTCCGACGGTGTATGTTGAGTTGGCGTGAATCAAGATTAAGATTTGTCACTCTGTATGATGGAGAGGTATCTCTGGGCCCTCTCGGTAATACAGCATCACAAGAAGCTGGCAAGCAAAGTGACTAAGGAGTTAGTTGCAAGATGATGTATTACGGAACGAGTAAAGATACTTGCCGGTAACGAGATTGAACTAGGTATGGAGATACCGTCGATCGAATCTCGGGCAAGTAACATACCGACGGACAAAGGGAACTACATATGTTGTCATAAAGGTTCGACCGATAAAGATCTTCATAGAACATGTAGGAACCAATATGGGCATCCAGGTCCCGCTATTGGTTATTGACCGGAGAAGCGTCTCGTTCATGTCTACATCATTCTCGAACCCATAGGGTCCGCACGCTTAACGTTCGTTGACAATATAGTATTATATGAGTTATGTATGTTGGTGACCGAATGTTGTTCGGAGTCCCGGATGAGATCACGGACATGACGAGGAGCTCCGGAATGGTCCGGAGGTAAATATTGATATATAGGATGATAGTATTTGATCTCTGGAAGAGTTTCGGAATGCACCGGATATTTATTGGATCACCAAAAGGGGTTCCGGGAGGCCTCGGGGAGTTATTGGGCCAAACGGGCCAAGGGAGGGAGCACACCAGCCCACAAAGGGGCTAGCGCGCCCACCTCCTAGCCGCCGGCCCTATAGGAAGGAAAGGGGGGTGCCCAAGGCAGGGCAGCCACCGGCCCCTCCCCTGCCATCTCCTACACCCACTAAAGAAGGAAAGGGGGAGGCGCCTAGGGCAGGAGCCCAGTGTGACGCCCCCGGCTCAATCGTGCACTAATCATACACGCAAATGCACACGATCAAGCCTAAGGACTCACGGGAAGATATCACAACACAACTCTAAAACATAAATAAAGTCATACAAGCTTTATATTACAAGCCAGGGGCCTGGAGGGCTCGAATACATAAGCTTGCGTACAAGCGTCAGCGGAAGCATGAGATATCTGAGTACAGATATAAAAGAAAGCACATAAAGGCCTTTAGAAAGGCGGGGCAAAATAAAACACTACGATCGAAAGGCGTAGGCCTCCTGCCTGGGACCCTCCGATCCTACTCCTGGTCGTCAGTCAACTCGTAGAAGTATCCACCCTCGGGGTAGTAGTAGCGATCGTCGACGTGGGCAGCTGTATCCGGGGCTCCGTCATCTGGTCGCATCAAATGGATATGGGGAAAAAAGAAAGCAAAGCAACCGTGAGTACTCATCCGAAGTACTCAGCAAGCAAGGATCTACACTATATATGCAACATTATCAAAGGAAGGCTGTATATGTGGACTGGGCTGCAGAAATGCCAGAATAGAGAGAAGGCCTAGCCCTATCGAAGACTAGCATCTTCAGCGGTCTTGTAGCAATAGAAGAGAGTAGAACAGTACAATATAATGTAGTAGTAATGATATCAACCTCACCCAGAGATCCTTTCTCGACTCCCTAAGAGAAAGCAATCCCAGAGCAATACAGTCATCAACCTCGTCCGGAGATCCCTTCTCGACTCCCTGCGAGAAGCAATCCCAGAGCCATAGTATCCAATTCTAAATTGTATCAATCGGGATACAACTCCGAGTGTCCGTTACCGAGGATCCGGCTATGCATAGATTAGTTCTTCCCTGCAGGGGTGCACCAACTTACCCACCACGCTCGCTTAACTCCGGCCGGACACACTTTTCCAGGTCATGCCCGACCTCGGCCAAACGACACACCGCAGCCCTACCTAGAGCTCAGCAGAGAGGTCCCCGCCGGTCTACATCCTAAGCACTCAGGGGTCTTGGGCCATCGCCCTGTGCACTCCGGGTCGTTGTGTGCAGGGTGGATACCAGCACCGCCTCGGAGGGTCGGTACGATCCGACCATGCCACAATGCTGAACTAGACGTCTGACAGAACTTTCGGCTGATGCATACGATGCAGAACGTCCATACTATGCCCACGTGATGGTTAGTGCTATCGGGCCAGAGGCCCACTCGAATCAAATATCCAAACCGTTAGTACCTTGGGGTTGCGGTAACGAACAGAGACTCACGAAAGATGTGACCCCGTCGCCCCGTCTCGAGGACTTGCTGCAAGGGCTAAGAATGCCCGGCCGCGCCTCGTATTCATCACTCGGGCACCATACAGGCAACCCGTCTTCACATCACACGCGGGAACCCCTCAGGGTCGACCCGCCTTTCCAAGTAACAATAGTACAGTCCAAGTATCCGTGTGTCCATAACATCAAGGGAATCCGAGGTATCACCCTCGTTGGATTCCTACTCGATGTATCCGTCAAGGTGAACTCGGAGGAATCACCCTCGCTGGGTTCACACTTGAGGTGTTGTATGATGGCGTCGTTATCGGAAGCGGTGAAGGAGGAATCACCCTCGATGACCACGACCGAATAGCTACTCTACAGAGTTAACAACAGAAGTGCTACAAGAGGTTTCACCCTCGGCACTAGATAGTAACGCTGCAGTGTCGTTACAACTAAGGGGGGGTGATGTGCGGTGCCGGGGCCTGGTCTTCAATCCCGTTGATCGGGTCTTCGGATAATCCAGCGGGGCAATCGGGATAAGTGGGGTCACTGATAGGTCTCTACCCAGCCTATACTAAGCAGTTTAGGATATGCAGGTAATTATCAACAGCATGTTACAATAAACAGGCTATGCATCAGAATAGGTAAAGCAGTAGCAGCAGCAATTCTAATGCAAGCATGAGAAAATAGAATGGGCGATATCGGGATGATCAAAGGGGGGGGGGGGCTTGCCTGGTTGCTCGGCGGCAAGGGCAAGGTCGTCAATGGTGTCTTCGGTCTCCGGAGCTGCGTCGGTACCGGGAACTGCGTCGGGGCCTAACGAGAGAGAAGAGGGGGAAAAAACAGTATAAATACACAGCAAACAGGAGCAACACAGAGCAGGCTACGCTAACGTGCAGTGCAGGGTTGCCTGAAGACATGTTTAAGTCATTTAGTTATTTTAGGAATTTGTTTGGATTTATTTTATTAGAGGCATGCACTATTCATTTATCTGAAATAGGTAAAAAGTTACATGTTCAGTTAGTTAGAGGCATCTAACAGGTATGTGGGTAGCGTATTCGGATCTGTCTCATTTTTCTGATCGTTTTTCATATATAAATTATTTTCATCGGAGTTACGGATTAAAAGATATGATTTTCCAAAGTTTAAACAATATTCTGAAATTACAGATTTATTAATAATTCGAATTATCCAAAACAGTAGCAGGGTGATGTCAGCATGACGCATTGATGACGTCAGCAGTCAACAGGGGCCGACCAGGTCAAACCTGACCAGTGGGCCCCACATGTCATAGACTGGACTAATTAACAGAGTTAAATTAACTAATCTAATCCTAATCAACTAGTGGGACCCACCTGTCAGTGACTAATAGTTAATTAACTTTTAATTAACATTTTATTTTTATTTTAAATCATTTAAATTGCTGGGCCCCACATGTCAGTGGGCCGGGCCGCGCTGACCGGGTCAACTGGGCCCTGTGGGACCCAGTTGCAGCGACACAGGGAGCGGGACCCGCGGTGCCACATCGGCGCCAGCTGGGCGACGGCCACCGGAGTACGCCGGCGAGCTCGCGCGGCGGCGAGCAACTCCGGCGAGCTCGCAAACTCGCGGTGGGGCACGGCTTCGGGCGTTTTCGGGCTCCACCGAACGAGGGGAAGGCGCCGCGTCGCGTGGGATGACTGGTTGGACGCGGGAATGGCCGGAGAGTCGCCGGCGACGACGCCGGGCGGTGGAGCTCTCGGGCGGGCAACGGAAATGGCAAAGCGATGCGCGCGCGGGCGACCTAATCATCGGGGGATGGTCTACACGCGCGCGCGAACGCAACGAGCTCGAACCCGAGACCATTTGGTCATCGGAGCCTTGCCGGCAACGAGGTCATGCGGCGGCGGCGTTCGGGTGGTGTGGAACGGCAGCTACGAGCACCTAACGACGACGCAAAGAGGGAGGAAGGAGGAGCTGCTCACCGGGTAGGCACACGGTGGCCCGGTGATGGCTTAGTAGCAGCAGTGGCGCCGGAATTGGAGAGGTTCACCGGCGACAGAGGCGAAAAGGGGCGGAGGAAAGCGGCCTCTGCCGAGCCCCTCAGCTCCTGCTCGAGGTCGAGGTCGAAGGAGCCGTGGACGGCGCAACTCGCGGACGCGCTGGCCGAGCTCGGGGTCGACGATGGCCGCAGCTACGGTGCAGCCATGGCGACGGCGGGAGCGGCGGCGGATCTGGAGGAGGAAGAGAAGAGAGAGAGCGAGGGAAAGACTAAGGGGGCTAGGGTTCATGGGGACGGGCGAGGGAGGCTCTTATCCCCACTGGCGGGCGCGGGACGGCGCGGTGTCGAGCGAGGAAAAGAGGGGGGCGGGCGCGGTGTGCGGGCGCGGCGACAGCGACGCGCGCGGGTGAACAGGGGAAGGATACGGGAGGTGCTGGGCTGGGTCGGCACTGTGTTGGGCAGGCCGGTAAGTGCATAGTAGACTAGGCCTTTTTCTTTTTTCTCGTTTTCTGTTTTTCTGTTTTCTTTTTCTTTCTGTTTTGCTAATTGTTTGGGCCCCAAATGGATTTTGTAAAAAGCGTGACCCAGTCCATAATTAGCACTGCACTATACCCTAACACCAAAAATTAGTTTGGGCAAAACATCATTTCACATTTGGTTTAGAATAATTAAAAGGTTATTAAATATTATTTTCAGCCACTGTTAGAGGAGGTTTGGGTTACTTAATTAATGTAATAATTGTTGGTTACAATTTTTGAATTGTCTCTACAATATTTGTTATTTATTGAACATTTTAGTTTCTATGTTGAACAACTTTTATTTTTACTTTAGTTTGAATTTCCATTTGAATTTGAATTTTAAAAGAGATATGATACTAATGATGATTAAGCACTATTGATCATGATGACATGGCATAATCAAAAGGGTGATTACTGTAGCTTAATACATGGGGTGTTACACCCAGGGCGGCCGCCGGCCCCCTTGGGGACGCGCCTAGGCAGCCTCCCCTCCCCTCTCCACCTATATATATGAGAGGAGGGGAGGGGGCAACACACACTATGATTCCCAAGCCGTGTGCGGCGCCCCCTCTCCCTCTAGTTCGTCCTTCATCCTAAACCGGTCAGCTCGGCGAAGCTCAACGGAATAGTTTCACCACCACCGTCACCATGCCGTCATGCTGCCGGAACTCATCTACTACTTCGCCTCTCTTGCTGGATCGAGAAGGCGAGGACGTCATCAAGTTGAACGTGTGCTGAACGCGGAGGTGCCTGATGTCTACTACGCAACCTTCTTCTTGTAGACTCGTGTTGGGCCTCCAAGCGCAAAGTTTTGTAGGACAGTAGCAAATTTCCCTCAAGTGGATGACCTAAGGTTTATCAATCCGTGGGAGGCGTAGGATGAAGATGGTCTCTCTCAAACAACCCTACAACCAAATAACAAAGAGTCTCTTGTGTCCCCAACACACCCAATACAATGGTAAATTGTATAGGTGCACTAGTTCGGCGAAGAGATGGTGATACAAGTGTAATATGGATGGTAGATATAGGTTTTTGTAATCTGAAAATATAAAAACAGCAAGGTAACTAGTAACAAAAGTGAGCAAAAAGGTATTGCAATGTTTGTAAACAAGGCCTAGGGTTCATACTTTCACTAGTGCAAATTCTCTCAACAATGATAACATAATTGGATCATATGGAAATCCCTTAACGTGCGACAAAAGTCACTCCAAAGTTCCTATCACGGAGAACATAAGATGAAATTGCTTGTAGGGTACGAAACCACCTCAAAGTTATTCTTTCCGATCAATCCATTGAGCTATTCCTATAAGTGTCACAAATAGCCCTAGAGTTCGTAGTAAAATAACACCATATGACACACATCAATCAACCCTAATGTCACCTAGATACTCCAATGTCACCACAAGTATCCGTGGGTCAATTATATGATATGCATCAAACAACTTCAGATTCATAATATTCAATCCAACACAAAGAACCTCAAAGAGTGCCCCAAGATTCCTACCAGAGAAACAAGGACGAAAACGTGCATCAACCCCTATGCATAGATTACCCCAATGTCACCTCGGGAATCCGCTAGTCGAGTGCCAAAACATACATCAAGTGAATCAATAGAACACCCCATTGTCACCACGGGTATCCCACGCAAGACATACATCAAGTGTTCTCAAATCCATAATAGTATTCAGTCCGATAATAGTGAAACCTCAAAGGTAAAACTCAATTCATCACAAGAAGGTAGAGGGGGAGAAACACCATATGATCCAACTATAATAACAAAGCTCACGGTACATCAAGATCGTGCCATATCAAGAACACGAGAGAGAGAGATCAAACACATAGCTACTGGTACATACCCTCAGCCCCGAGGGTGAACTACTCCCTCCTCGTCATGGAGACCGCCGGGATGATGAAGATGGCCACCGGTGATGGTTTCCCCCTCCGGCAGGGTGCCAAAACGGGCTCCCGATTGGTTTTTCGTGGCTACAGAGGCTTGCGGCGGCGGAACTCCCGATCTAGGTTTCTTTCTGGGGGTTTCGTGATTTATATAAATTTTTGGCGTCGGTCTCACGTCAAGGGGGTCCACGAGGCAGCGGCAAGACAGGGGGGCGCGCCCTCCACCCTTGCCGCTTCCTCGTGAAGCTTATGGTCCAACTCTTGTGCTTCGGGGTTCTCTTTTGGTCCATAAAAAATCACCGTAAATTTTCAGCCCATTCCGAGAACTTTTATTTCTGCATAAAAACGACACCACAGTAGTTCTGCTGAAAACAGCGTCAGTCCGGGTTAGTTCTAATCAAATCATACCAAAACCATACAAAATTGTTGTAAACATGGCATGAATACTTCATAAATTATAGATACGTTGGAGACGTATCAGTGCCATGCGTTCGGTGCTTGAGTGGTACGGATCGTGAAGGTGTACGACTACATCAACCGCGTTGATAAATGCTTCTGCTTAGCGATCTACAAGGGTATGTAGATGCTCTTCCCCTCTCGTAGCTATGCATCTCCATGGATAGATCTTGCGTGTGCGTAGAATTTTTTTGTTTTCCATGCAACGTTCCCCAACAGTGGCATCAGAGCCAAGTCTATGCGTAGATGATATGCACGAGTAGAACACAAAGGAGTTGTGGGCGGTGATGTTCATATTGCTTCCCACCAATGTCTTATTTTGATTCTGTGGCATTGTGGGATGAAGCGGCTGTAGGAGATATGCCCTAGAGGCAATAATAAATGTTATTGATTATCTCCCTGTTCATAATTAGGTTTATGTTCCATGCTATAACTGCAATGATTCTCGAGTCTACAAATAAAACGAGGCTTGGAGGAAAACTCATGTGCACATGTGGGATAATAAACGGTAAAATGTATTCCTAGTCAAGCCTCTATGACTGGCTCAAGTATTGCATGATGATCCTATTTTCCTGATCATGGGCATGACTATGCCGGCAATTTTGAGGGCACAATTGTTAGCAGAACATTTGTGTTGAATCGACCCAAATTGATGTTATGCTATGAGATTCTTTTGTCACAAGTTAATGGTTAATAACACAGAGATGGTTAACGTTTGCATAATTCCTCAGACCATGAGAGCATCGAGTTTCTTCATGCTTGATTCATGAACTTTGGGGTTTGTTAAACGTCATCCGTAACTGGATGGCTATTACGGCGGCTTACGGGTTCATGGGAAAGTATGTCAAGTAACTTGATAGCTCAAGATTGGGATTTGCTCCTCCGACGATGGAGAGATATCTCTGGGCCCTCTCGGTGTTACGGTATCCATCATCGTCTGGCCAGACACAGGGTGATTTGATCACAGGGATGCCGGAACACAGTAACGAGAAAAGAGAACAATACCGGTAACGAGGTAACTAGCATAGTGGACAAGTTGTTGATCCACGGGAATGCCAACATGTCTCACCTCAGGTATTTATAACATATCGCGAAGCAATAGGAATAGCACACGGCAACTGGAGGTTCACTCGAATATTCATTCGTGTGGGTATAGGGGTCAATATGGGTGTCCATGGCTCCGATGTTGATCATTGATCGGAAGGGGTTCCAGGTCATGTCTATACTTCACCGAACCTATAGGGTCACACGCTTAAGGGTCATCTATCTGCTGAATACTAGACAGGGAGTCTGAGAGAAAATCACCGAAAAAGTTTCGGACACCGAAAAGTTTCGGACAGCGGAAAAGTTCCGCAGAGAGAGGTCACCGGATGAGTTCCGGTGAAACTGAAAAGTTGTTTCAGGGGATACCATTAAGTCAAAATGGTTTCGGCACATGCCTGATAATTCTTGGAGGATTCCAGAATCATTCTGGAAACTTCTGGGAATTTTCTGGAAGAAAAACCGAAAATGTTCCGGGGCTGCCGGAACCGCTTCAGATGCTTTTCGCAGATGAAATCACTAAACTGGAATTGTTCCAGAACGCGTTGAAAATTATTTTAGTGGGTACTGGAAATGTTCTAAGCCCACATAAATATTTTCAGTTCGAACGGACGCTGAAAAATGTCGTCGTGAATAGTGAAAGTGCTTTTTGGAATTTTTTGGAAAACCACCTTTTAGGGCTTTTGCTAAAGGCTTCTAGAAGGTGATGTGGATGGATGAGAGCCCCCTTTGGGGGGGACCCCTAGGGGGTGGCCGGCCACATGTGGAGCTCCACATGTCCTTTGGTTTCTCTCTTATGCCCTTGGAAAGAGTTTCCTTCATGGGTATTTTGGTATTTCTTGAATGCCCATCCTACCCCTTGGTTTTCCTATATAAGGAGGAGAGGGGGCTGCTCAATCCTTCATCCCTTCTCACATACAAGTGCCATGCAATGATCTGGCTTCTCTCTCCCTCCCACGAAAAGAGTTTCGTAGAGCCGAAAGGCTGTCTGGGTTCCGGTGGGAACTAGTTCTGGACGGCGAAGCCCTGCCGGATAGATGACACCGTATGTGTGCAACTCTGTAGAGAGGTCGTAGTTTCGATCTTAGTGCCCGAGGGGCTGTTCGAGAGTGCCTCCCGAAGGGCTGTCCAAGTGACGGTTCGAGTTCTGTGAGTCCTCCCGAAGGGCTGTCCGAGTGACCATTCGAGTTTCGAAGGTCCTCCCGAAGGGCTGTCCGCGACACCGTCCGGGGGACTGTTCGACCGCCTCCCGGAGGGCTGTCTGAAGGGAAGACGAGGGGATACATCCTCGCGGTTGGGAGGTTGTAAATCCTAGCTGCGGGGATCTGCACCGCCGATCGTCATCGACTCTACTTCCGCTGCGCTACGAGTCGGTAACGAAAATGATCAAACCTTATATGCAGTCTCCATAGTGGTCCTGGGCTGGTGCGTAGGTCGGAATTTTTTGTTTTCTGCTGCGTTACCCTACATTGTTCTACAGTGACACCGGCCTCTTTAGCCTGCCTTCTATGATCGTCGGTTATTACCAGCTGATCGGTGCCGGTACTCACATGTGTTGGTACAATGAGCGGGGGGGTCGATTGCACCGCCTGTTCTCCTAGCTGGGGAACCGTTTTCTCGCTTTTTTTGGCAGCTGCTTGGTTCGAGCTCGAGCTCGACTCCTTTTTTTGTGCTTCATATGACTTCTTGATTTGGCGCTCATAGTCTGAGTCAATATGCTTGGGAGCTAGTGGTTGATCCATACGAATAAAGTGGTCAATGACATGCTCAGGTAACTAGCATAGTGGACAAGTTGTTGATCCATGGGAATGCCAACATGTCTCACCTCGGGTATTTGTAACATATCGCGAAGCAATAGGAATAGCACACGGCAACTGGAGGTTCACTCGAATATTCATTCGTGTGGGTATAGGGGTCAATATGGGTGTCCATGGCTCCGATGTTGATCATTGATCGGAAGGCATTCCAGGTCATGTCTATACTTCACCGAACCTATAAGGTCACACGCTTAAGGGTCATCTATCTGCTGAATACTAGACAGGGAGTCTGAGAGAAAATCACCGAAAAAGTTTCGGACACCGAAAAGTTTCGGACAGCGAAAAAGTTCCGCAGAGAGAGGTCACCGGATGAGTTCCGGTGAAACTGAAAAGTTGTTTCAGGGGATACCATTAAGTCAAAATGGTTTCGGCACATGCCTGATAATTCTTGGAGGATGCCAGAATCATTCTGGAAACTTCTGGGAATTTTCTGGAAGAAAAACCGGAAATGTTCCGGGGCTGCCGGAACCGCTTCAGATGCTTTTCGCAGATGAAATCACTAAACTGGAATTGTTCCAGAACGCGTTGAAAATTATTTTAGTGGGTACTGGAAATGTTCTAAGCCCACATAAATATTTTCAGTTCGAACGGACGCTGAAAAATGTCATCGTGAATAGTGAAAGTGCTTTTTGGAATTTTTTGGAAAACCACCTTTTAGGGCTTTTGCTAAAGGCTTCTAGAAGGTGATGTGGATGGATGAGAGCCCCCTTTGGGGGGGACCCCTAGGGGGTGGCCGGCCACATGTGGAGCTCCTCCTTGGAGCTCCACATGTCCTTTGGTTTCTCTCTTATGCCCTTGGAAAGAGTTTCCTTCATGGGTATTTTGGTATTTCTTGAATGCCCATCCTACCCCTTGGTTTTCCTATATAAGGAGGAGAGGGGGCTGCTCAATCCTTCATCCCTTCTCACATACAAGTGCCATGCAATGATCTGGCTTCTCTCTCCCTCCCACGAAAAGAGTTTCGTAGAGCCGAAAGGTTGTCTGGGTTCAGGTGGGAACTAGTTCTGGACGGCGAAGCCCTGCCGGATAGATGACACCGTATGTGTGCAACTCTGTAGAGAGGTCGTAGTTTCGATCTTAGTGCCCGAGGGGCTGTTCGAGAGTGCCTCCCGAAGGGCTGTCCAAGTGACGGTCCGAGTTCTGTGAGTCCTCCCGAAGGGCTGTCCAAGTGACCGTTCGAGTTTCGAAGGTCCTCCCGAAGGGCTGTCCGCGACACCGTCCGGGGGACTGTTCGACCGCCTCTCGGAGGGCTGTCCAAAGAGAAGACGAGGGTATACATCCTCGCGGTTGGGAGGTTGTAAATCCTAGCTGCGGGGATCTGCACCGCCGATCGTCATCGACTCTTCTTCCGCTGCGCTACGAGTCGGTAACGAAAATGATCAAACCTTATATGCAGTCTCCATAGTGGTCCTGGGCTGGTGCGTAGGTCGGAAATTTTTGTTTTCTGCCGCGTTACCCTACAGTGGCATCAAGAGCCGTGCTATGCGTAGATGCAGGTTGCGATCTAGAATACATAGTGATGTATGGGTGTTGCACAATATAATTAGGTAGTAGATGAGTTCTATTACTGAAAATTATTTGTGCGGGTAGCAGATGAAATCTGTTACCCGATGTTCTTGTTGCTTCCCTGGAATTTGCATATTTCTGATCTTGATAACAGCATGGTGGAGTTTCAATGTTCTGGCAATCCGCGATCCTGATTGATCAACGAAGTGCTAACAGTTCATTGAATTCCACCGTAGTTAAAAAGAAAGATGAAATTTCGCAGACAAAAGGGCAATGCAGATATGATCTGCACGGGGGTCATGCGTATGACGAAGTTTAGTATGGGGTTCAAGATTTTATTATCTCGTGCTTCATACACCCCGCATTTGTTCATGTCTAGCGACTTGAATTATCATACTTGATGATGGACGTTGGTAGCTTCGGTTTGTTTCGAAACCTTAGAAGCCACGTAAAACAAGTTTTTGCATGAACCGATTAGAGACGTCTAACTTGGTTTTGCAGGAGGGTTTGCATGTGCATATGATGTGGTATAGCAGTGCTCATAATAATTTGATTATGTATGAGATGACTATATGATGTAAATTAATTAACATGACCTGCGTGTCATGATTCGGCATGATGGCTGGAGCCATATGATTGCACTTTAAATGACCTGTGTGTCAACCTTGTTGTAATGCATTATTTTATTAGCTATAGAGATAGCAATATTATCTGGTGCATCGACAAGGTAGTGGCAATCTTCGCGAAGGCGAACACCGACGCGAATGCCGAAGACGAAGAAATAGAAGACTTCTCCGTCGGAAAGGGCTATACCATATCATGCTAGCGCGGTAGTCGCTTTTTATTAGGGTGATCTCTCACAAAAATATCAAGTAGTTAGTGTTCTCCCAAGTGTAGCACCGTCACGGCACCTAACTTTTCGGGGTATCACAGGATCTCCCTGGGTACGAACGATTAGGGATGTGTGAGGCGGGTGAGTTGAGACCTCGCAGCAAGATCACTTGGTTGTCTTGACGTTCTGGAAGGATCTCCCTGAGCTCGGAACACGCCCATCGAAAGATGAACAAGAGTCACATAGAGATGTGATCGGCAAGTTTGCCTACCGATTGAAGTTCGCGCCATCAGTGTTCATCTCGTTCAATGGCGTTGAATGGAAATGCGGGTCTTGTATCACTCACAATCAATTATGAGAGATATTGATTTGAGTGGGAGCGCACTGTTGAATTAACTTGTTTAATTCTCAGTGCAATTAATTGTGGACACTGTCTAAGTGTTATATGCATAATAGTTGTAGAATAATGGCTCGCGTTTCCACCTTCCCTATTAAAATTGAATAGCTGTTTAATATCTGGTTAAAACTTTACGGTTGGTAACGTAATGTGAGGATTGTCCTCAAGAGTGCCGAGAAGGACTTTGTCCTATCGCATACTTTCGGTATTCTCTTGCTTATGCTATGGATCATGTGACTCTCGTCCTTCGATCCAAAAGCTAGAATTCCGTTTCAGTCAAGTGCAATATGTTTGCTTCCATGAGACCCGAACTTCGAAAGTTTGGATAGTTATGTGATATTCATGGAATCTGAAAATCATTTTTAGAGACAAACAAAGGCTAAAAGATATGAGATATCCAAAGCAATGTTTGTTTGCAAACTGTTAGTAAAAGAGTTTACTATGCATTAGACTGATAAGAGAGGGATCCAGAAGAACGCCTGTCATATGATGAAAGGTGAATAAAACAACAACTTAAAGAGAAAGGAAGTGTCCGAAGGGTGTTAGTGAAACTTTCACGCCTAGGAAGTCCGGGGCTAACGCCACTCTTAAGTTGGGTGCTTCTTCTGAGAGTAGGATAAATACTAAAAGTTAAACTGTTAGAAGTATAATGGCAGAAAGAAAGAAGACTGGAATATCCAGCTCATGTATGAATGTCATACAAGTTTTTGATGTATAGAAGGCTAGTCAAAGATATAGCTCTTGGGAATTATGATTAATTTGTTAATCACTGATTCTTGGGTATTGTGAGTTAATCATAGAGATACCCGCTCGATTGCATTCTGTTGCAACTCGATGTAAGAACTACTATGGCCTGAAAGACTAGCCAGGAATGAGGTTTAGGTATACACAGGGAACATAGTAAATGTTACTATACCTTCCATCGGTGTATTACCGTATGTATTTATTTTCATAATTCATTTAGAGTTTTACAAACTCTAGCCTTTGCATAAAGTAATCTTGCAAGAAGGTTGTTCATAAGAGAACTTTTTATGTTCGATGTTATGAATAACATAAGGGCCATACTTTCATTGAGAATGAGATGCATGTTATGAATAATGATAATAATATATTACCTCTGGATTTACTTTCATAATTCATTTTAGAGTTTTACACACTCTAGCCCATTGCACAATGTTTGTTGCAAAAGAGTTGTTCATAAAAGAACAATTGTTGTTCAGTATTATGAATAACATGAAGGGCCATACTTCCATCCAAGATGGGATGTATGTTATGAATATTGATGGTAAAATGATACATCCATAACACTGACGCTAAATGTCGCAAGACTAAAAGAATACCACACAAGTGTGGCACTGCATTTGGTCACATTGGAGAAACCCGCATGAAAGATTCCATTATGATGGATTTTGAAGTCGTTTGATTTTTGAATCATCTGACACTTGCAACTTTCCTTCGAAAAGTGAAGTGATTGAAATACCGTTCACAGGCCATAAGGAACGAGCAAAGAATTTATTGGTGATCATACATTTTGATGTATGTAGTCCGATAAATATTTTTGCAAGTAGTGGATTTATCTATCTTCAGAAATGACTCAAGTAGATATATGGATATTTACTTGATGAGACGTAAGTCTGAATTTTTTGAATTCATTCAAAAGGTTTTCAAATATGAAGTAGAAGTTATTGTAACAAGAAGATTATGTTTCTACAATTCGATTGCAGAAAAGAATATTTGAGTTACAAGTTTAGCGAATGTCTGATGAGTTGTGAAAGGGGTTTCATAACTTGCACCTCCCGGAACACCACTGCAAGTGGAAAGTCCGTGAAGATGTAATCGAACCATTTATGACATGGTAAGATCAAAGATGGCATAAATAAATTTGCCATTATCCCTTTTGAAGAGTGATGCTTTAGAGACTGCGGCTTTTACACTGAAAAGAGCTCCATCGGGTCTGTTGAAATGACACCATGGTATGGTACGCCCAACCATGTTATATCTTTTCTTAACATTTGGAATATGGGGCTTGTGTAAAAGGTTACAAACCTATTCCAAATCAGACAAGTGCTACTTTGTAGGTTATCCCAAGTCATTGGGTATTCCCCCACCACTATACCGAGGCAAAAGTTTTTGCCACAAAATGGTATGCTTTTAAAGAGAATTGTTCTTGCAAAAGGTGAGTGGGAGGACAGTGCAACTCGAAGAGATAACCAGTATCTTCGTCATCAGGTCAAAGGAAAGGAACCTTGGAAGTGATTCCGGAGTTTCCTACTGCGACTGATACGGAAGTCTCTACAATAAAATGTATGGACTTCGGTCGAACTTGCAACTGAACCACGTAGGCAAGGCTCGTGCAAACCTCTCAGGTGCGCAGACGAGATATTGTTGTTAGACAACAGTATACCTACGATACACAAGGAAGCGTTGATGGGCCCTGACTCCGGGATTGGCTAAATGCCAATATAATCCGAGATAGTTTCCATATAAATGATTCAAGATCATATCTTGATGACCCCTTCAGAAGACTTAGAGTCTAACGAACTTTTATGGAACTATAAACTGATATGGATAAAATGTTTTATCCATAAAGCTCGACTTGTTGAAATAACAAGTTCAAGGAGTTGACTACGATGAGGTTGTTTCATCGTAGCGATGCTTAAAGTCAGTTCGGGTTGAACTAGCAATTAATACAAATTTCATATCATGAGATATGAAACAAGGGATGACAAAAGGATTTCCATCTGATGGAAATGAAACCAAGGACTTGCATGTGTTACAGTCCAAGGTATTTTGTGAGTCCAGATGATGCTAGTAAGGGTGCAAACTTCAGAGTTCCAGCGATGGACAGAAGAGAGCAAAGTGGAGTCGGAATCTTCGTGTTTTGATGAAATGGTCAAAGGAGTTTGACTTCATCAATGGGTAACGAAGATGCTTGTAATTCAAGAAAGTAAGTGGGAGCCTAATAATATTTCTAAAAACCTTGTGTGCTTGACACATTGTTAATTGGAAATAAAATTCTTGACACGAATTAGGACTTCATTTGAAAATAGTTTTTCGATGAAGTGCTTGGGCTAAATAGCCTCAATATTAGGCATAATGATCTATGGAGATAGATTTACCTAATGGGGCTAAGCAATAAATACATATTGACAAGATGCTAAAACTTTTTAGCATTTAAAACGCCAAGGAGTGATTCTTGCCGAAGTCACATGGAAAGAGTTTTTGCAAGACTCGGTGTCCCAAAAACACTGATGAGCAAAATACATGATGGGGATTCCTCACACCTTCGTGTTTGGATTAATCATGTATTCCATGGTATGTAAAACAACCAGTTTTGTCCGATACTCCCAAGGTGTTGCGAGTATAGATACCAAAGTGATCAAAAGTACTGATCATAGGACAACAGTGAAAAGTGTCATTGAATGCTAGAGTAGCACTGATGACATGTTTTCTCGCAAGTGGAGATCATGAAGAGTTCGTTGTAAAATGTTACATCGATACAGTCTTCATCATTGCTCCAAGCGATTTTTGATTTAAATAAAGGGTTTTGTGTAATACATAATATGGTGGCACGGTAGTTGGAAATTGTTCCAAACAAGATACTGTGGCGAATTCTATAACAGAGGCGAAGTATGTTGCCGCTTTTTAAGCGACAAAGAAGATGTTGAATCATATAGTTCATTCATGAACTTAGTATGGTTCCAAGATGACTTTTGTCAATGGGACACTACTGCAGGTAGTTGCTCCATACCTCAGTCTGAGGAATCCAGGTTCGACCTGTGATTCACATACATACAAAGTCAAGTCCACACAAAATATGAATTTTGTGGAAGCATGAAAATGCGAAGGATATGCAAAGAGACACACGGAGCTGAAGCCGTCAGATCCGTTGGACATCAGGCTATACCACATGCGAAGCATATTTACACAGGTGTGCCACAGGTGTAAAGTGCATTAGCATTAACTAGATTATTGACTCTAGTGCAAGTGGGAGTCTGTAGGAGATATGCCCTAGAGGCAATAATAAATGTTATTGATTATCTCCCTGTTCATAATTAGGTTTATGTTCCATGCTATAACTGCAATGATTCTCGAGTCTACAAATAAAACGAGGCTTGGAGGGAAACTCATGTGCACGTGTGGGATAATAAACGGTAAAATGTATTCCTAGTCAAGCCTCTATGACTGGCTCAAGTATTGCATGATGATCCTGTTTTCCTGATCATGGGCATGACTATGCCGGCAATTTTGAGGGCACAATTGTTAGCAGAACATTTGTGTTGAATCGACCCAAATTGATGTTATGCTATGAGATTCTTTCGTCACAAGTTAATGGTTAATAACACAGAGATGGTTAACGTTTGCATAATTCCTCAGACCATGAGAGTATCGAGTTTCTTCATGCTTGATTCATGAACTTTGGGGTTTGTTAAACGTCATCCGTAATTGGATGGCTATTACGGCGGCTTACGGGTTCATGGGAAAGTATGTCAAGTAACTTGATAGCTCAAGATTGGGATTTGCTCCTCCGACGATGGAGAGATATCTCTGGGCCCTCTCGGTGTTACGGTATCCATCATCGTCTGGCCAGACACAGGGTGATTTGATCACAGGGATGCCGGAACACAGTAACGAGAAAAGAGAACAATACCGGTAACGAGGTAACTAGCATAGTGGACAAGTTGTTGATCCACGGGAATGCCAACATGTCTCACCTCGGGTATTTGTAACATATCGCGAAGCAATAGGAATAGCACACGGCAACTGGAGGTTCACTCGAATATTCATTCGTGTGGGTATAGGGGTCAATATGGGTGTCCATGGCTCCGATGTTGATCATTGATCGGAAGGGGTTCCAGGTCATGTCTATACTTCACCGAACCTATAGGGTCATACGCTTAAGGGTCATCTATCTGCTGAATACTAGACAGGGAGTCTGAGAGAAAATCACCGAAAAAGTTTTGGACACCGAAAAGTTTCGGACAGCGGAAAAGTTCCGCAGAGAGAGGTCACCGGATGAGTTCCAGTGAAACTGAAAAGTTGTTTCAGGGGATACCATTAAGTCAAAATGGTTTCGGCACATGCCTGATAATTCTTGGAGGATGCCAGAATCATTCTGGAAGAAAAACCGAAAATGTTCCGGGGCTGCCGGAACCGCTTCAGATGCTTTTCGCAGATGAAATCACTAAACTGGAATTGTTCCAGAACGCGTTGAAAATTATTTTAGTGGGTACTGGAAATGTTCTAAGCCCACATAAATATTTTCAGTTCGAACGGACGCTGAAAAATGTCGTCGTGAATAGTGAAAGTGCTTTTTGGAATTTTTTGGAAAACCACCTTTTAGGGCTTTTGCTAAAGGCTTCTAGAAGGTGATGTGGATGGATGAGAGCCCCCTTTGGGGGGGACCCCTAGGGGGTGGCCGGCCACATGTGGAGCTCCTCCTTGGAGCTCCACATGTCCTTTGGTTTCTCTCTTATGCCCTTGGAAAGAGTTTCCTTCATGGGTATTTTGGTATTTCTTGAATGCCCATCCTACCCCTTGGTTTTCCTATATAAGGAGGAGAGGGGGCTGCTCAATCCTTCATCCCTTCTCACATACAAGTGCCATGCAATGATCTGGCTTCTCTCTCCCTCCCACGAAAAGAGTTTCGTAGAGCCGAAAGGTTGTCTGGGTTCAGGTGGGAACTAGTTCTGGACGGCGAAGCCCTGCCGGATAGATGACACCGTATGTGTGCAACTCTGTAGAGAGGTCGTAGTTTCGATCTTAGTGCCCGAGGGGCTGTTCGAGAGTGCCTCCCGAAGGGCTGTCCAAGTGACGGTCCGAGTTCTGTGAGTCCTCCCGAAGGGCTGTCCAAGTGACCGTTCGAGTTTCGAAGGTCCTCCCGAAGGGCTGTCCGCGACACCGTCCGGGGGACTGTTCGACCGCCTCCCGGAGGGCTGTCCAAAGAGAAGACGAGGGTATACATCCTCGCGGTTGGGAGGTTGTAAATCCTAGCTGCGGGGATCTGCACCGCCGATCGTCATCGACTCTTCTTCCGCTGCGCTACGAGTCGGTAACGAAAATGATCAAACCTTATATGCAGTCTCCATAGTGGTCCTGGGCTGGTGCGTAGGTCGGAAATTTTTGTTTTCTGCTGCGTTACCCTATAGCGGCTCAGACCAACCTTACATGTTCACGCACATGAGACCGGTTCCACCGACTGACATGCAACTTGTTTTGCATAAAGGTGGCTGGCGGGTGTTTGTTTCTCCTACTTTAGTTGAATCGGATTTGACTACGGCGGTCCTTGCAGAAGGTTAAATAGCAACTTGATAATCACCGTTGTGGTTTTGCGTAGGTAAGAACGGTTCTTGCTAGTTGCCTGTAGCAGCCACGTAAAACTTGCAACAACAAAGTAGAGGACGTCTAACTTGTTTTTGCAGGGCATGTTGTGATGTGATATGGTCAAGACGTGATATGATATATGTTGATGTATGAGATGATCATGTTTTGTAATAAGTTCACGACTTGCATGTCGATGAGTACGACAACCGGCAGGAGCCTTAGGGTTGTCTTTAATTATTGTATGACCCGCGTGTCAATCACTTAAGCGCCATGTAATTGCTTTACTTTTATCGCTATGCGTTAGCAATAGTTGTAGAAGCAATAGTTGGCGAGACGACCCCGACGCAATGATGGAGATCAAGGTGTCATGCCGGTGCTTTGGAGATGGAAATCAAAAGCACAAGATGATGATGGCCATATCATGTCACATATTTTGATTGCATGTGATGTTTATCCTTTATGCATCTTATTTTTCTTAGAACGACGGTAGCATTATAAGATGATCCCTTCACTTAATTTCAAGATAAAAGTGTTCTCCCTGAGTATGCACCGTTGCTAAAGTTCGTCGTTTCGAAGCACCTCGTGATGATCGGGTGTGATAGACTCTATGTTCACATACATCGGGTGTAAGCCAGTTTTGCACATGCAGAATACTTGGGTTAAACTTGACGAGCCTAGCATGTACAGACATGGTCTCGGAACACTGGAGACCGAAAGGTCGAATGTGAGTCATATAGTAGATATGATCAACATAGAGATGTTCACCATTGAAGACTACCCCATCTCACGTGATGATCGGACATGGGTTAGTTGATTTGGATCATGTATCACTTAGACAACTTGCGGGATGATGATTTAAGTGGGAGTTCATTAGTACTTTGATTATTTGAACTAAAAAATTTATCATGAACTTAGTCTTAATAGTTTTTGCATATCTATGTTGTAGATCAATGGCCCGTGCTACCGCTCCCTTGAATTTTAATGCGTTCCTAGAGAAAGCTAAGTTGAAAGATGATGGTAGCAACTACACGGACTGGGTCTGTAACTTGAGGATTATCCTCATTGCTGCACAGAAGAATTATGTCCTTGATGCACCACTAGGTGACAGACCTGCTGCAGGAGCTGATGCAGATGTTATGAACGTCTGGCAGGCTCGATCTGATGACTACTCGATAGTTCAGTGTGCCATGCTTTACGGCTTAGAACCGGGACTTCAAAAATGCTTTGAACGCCACGGAGCATATGAGATGTTCCAAGAGCTGAAGTTGATATTTCAAGCTAATGCCCGGGTTGAGATATATGAAGTCACCAACAAGTTCTTTAGCTGTAAGATGAAGGAGAATAGTTTTGTCAGTGAACACATACTGAAAATGTCTGGGTATCATAACCACTTGACTCAGTTGGGAATTGATCTTCCAGTTGAGAGTGTTATTGACAGAGTTCTTCAGTCATTGCCACCAAGCTACAAAGGCTTCGTGATGAACTATAATATGCAAGGGATGACGAAAATGATTCCCGAGCTCTTCGCGATGCTGAAATCAGCGGAGGTAGAAATCAAGAAGGAGCATCAAGTGTTGATGGTTAACAAGACCACTAGTTTCAGGAAAAGGGGCAAGGGAAAGAAAGGGTACTTCAAGAAGAATGGCAAGCAAGTTGCCGCTCCCGTGAAGAAGCCCAAAGCTGGACCCAAGCCTGAAACTGAGTGCTTCTACTGCAAAGGAAATGGTCACTGGAAGCGGAACTGCCCCCAAATACTTGTCAGATAAGAAGGATGGCAAAGTGAACAAAGGTATATTTGATATACATGTTATTGATGTGTTATGCTCGTAGTAGCGCCTTGGTATTTGATACTGGTTTGGTTGCTCATATTTGTAACTCGAAACAGGAGCTGTGGAATAAACGAAGATTGACTAAGGACGAGGTGACGATGCGCGTCGGGAATGGTTCCAAGGTTGATGTGTTCGCCGTCGGCACGCTACCTCTACATCTCCTTCGGGATTAGTTTTAGACCTCGATAATTGTTATTTGGTGCCAGCGTTGAGCATGAACATTATATCTGGATCTTGTTTATTGTGAGACGGTTATTCATTTAAGTCAGAGAATAATGGTTGTTCTATTTATATGAATAATATCTTTTATGGTCATGCACCTTTAATGAATGGTCTGTTCTTGTTGATTCTCGATCATAGTGATACACATATTCATAATATTGATGCCAAAAGATGCAAAGTTGATAATGATAGTGCAACATACTTGTGGCACTGCCGTTTAGGTCATATTGGTGTAAAGCGCATGAAGAAACTCCATGCGGATGGACTTTTGGAATCACTTGATTATGAATCATTTGATACTTGCGAACCATGCCTCATGGGTAAGATGACTAAAACTCCATTCTCCGGGACAATGGAGCGAGCTAATGACTTATTGGAAATAATACATACCGATGTATGCGGTCCGATGAGTGTTGAGCACACAGTGGGTATAGTTATTTTCTAACCTTCACAGATGATTTGAGTAGGTATGAATATATTTACATGATGAAACACAAGTCTGAAACATTTGAAAAGTTCAAAGAATTTCATAGTGAAGTGGAGAATCATCGTAACAAGAAAATAAAATTCCTACGATCTGATCGCAGAGGTGAATACTTGAGTTACGAGTTTGGCCTTCATTTAAGACAATGTAGAATTGTTTCACAACTCACGCCACCTGGAACACCACAGCGTAATGGTGTGTCCGAACATCGTAACCATACTTTATTAGATATGGTGCGTTCTATGACGTCTCTTACCGATTTGCCACTATCGTTTTGGGGTTATGCATTAGAGACAGCCGCATTCACGTTAAATAGGGCACAATCTAAATCCGTTGAGAGAACACCGTATTTACTATGGTTTGGCAAGAAACCTAAGCCATCATTTCTTAAAGTTTGGGGATGCGATGCTTATGTCAAAAGGCTTCAGCCTGATAAGCTCGAACCCAAAGCGGAGAAGTGCGTCTTCATAGGATACCCTAAAGAAACTATTGGGTATACCTTCTACCAAAGATCCGAAGGCAAAATCTTTGTTGCTAAGAATGGGTCATTTCTAGAGGAGTTTCTCTCGAAAGATGTGAGTGGGAGGAAATTAGAACTTGATGAGGTAGTTGTACCTTCTCTCAAATTGGAAAGTAGCACATAAGAGAAAAATGTTCCCGTGATGCCTACACCAACTAGAGAAGAAGCTAATGATGATGATCATGAAACTTCGGATCAAGTTACTACTGAACGTCGTAGGTCGACCAGAACACGTACCGCACCAGAGTGGTACGGTAATCCTGTCCTGGAAGTCATGTTGTCAGACAACGGCGAACCTGTGAACTATGAAGAAGCTATGATGAGCCCAGACTCCGACAAATGGCTTGACGCCATGAAATCTGAGATAGGATCCATGTATGAGAACAAAGTGTGGACTTTGGTGGACTTGCCCGATGATCGGCAAGCCATTGAGAATAAATGGATCTTCAAGAGGAAGACAAACACTGATGATAATATCACTGTCTACAAAGCTCGACTTGTCGCAAAAGGTTTTCGACAAGTTCAAGGGGTTGACTACGATGAGACTTTCTCACCCGTAGCGATGCTTAAGTCTGTCCGAATCATGTTAGCAATTGCCGCATTTTATGATTATGAAATCTGGCAAATGGACGTCAAAACTGCATTCCTTAACAGTTTTCTTAAAGAAGAGTTGTATATGATGCAACCAGAAGGTTTTGTCGATCCTAAAGGAGCTAACAAAGTGTGCAAACTCCAGCGATCCATCTATGGACTGGTGCAAGCATCTTGGAGTTGGAATATACGCTTTGATGAGGTGATCAAAGCATATGGTTTTATACAGACTTACGGTGAAGCCTGTATTTACAAGAAAGTGAGTGGGAGCTTTGTAGCATTTCTGATATTATATGTGGATGACATATTGCTGATTGGAAATGATATAGAATTTCTGGATAGCATAAAATGATACGAATAAGAATTTTTCAATGAAAGACCTTGGTGAAGCTGCTTATATATTGGGCATCAAGATCTATAGGGATAGATCGAGACGCTTAATAGGACTTTCACAAAGCACATACCTTGACAAAGTTCTGAAGAAGTTCAAAATGGACCAGTCAAAGAAAGGGTTCCTGCCTGTGTTGCAAGGTGTGAAATTGAGTCAGACTCAAAGTCCGACCATGGCAGAAGATAGAGAGAAAATGTAAGTCATTCCCTATGCCTCAGCCATAGGTTCTATTATGTATGCCATGCTGTGTACCAGACCTGATGTGTGCCTTGCCATAAGTTTGGCAGGGAGGTACCAAAGTAATCCTGGAGTGGATCACTGGACAGCGGTCAAGAATATCCTGAAGTACCTGAAAAGGACCAAGGATATGTTTCTCGTTTATGGAGGTGACGAACAGCTCGTCGTAAGGGCTTACGTCTATGCTAGCTTCGACACAGATCCGGATGACTCTAAGTCTCAAACCGGATACGTATTTATATTGAATGGTGGAGCTGCCAGTTGGTGCTGTTCCAAGCAGAGCTTCGTGGCGGGATCTACCTGTGAAGCGGAGTACATAGCTGCTTCGGAAGCAGCGCATGAAGGAGTCTGGATGAAGGAGTTCATATCCGACCTGGGTGAAATACCTAGTGCATCAAGTCCAATGACAATCTTTTGTGACAACACTGGAGCAATTGCCTTAGCCAAGGAGACCAGGTTTCACAAGAGAACCAAACACATCAAGCGACGCTTCAACTCCATTCGTGAAAAGGTCAAGCATGGAGACATAGAAATTTGCAAAGTACATACATATCTGAATAGGGCAGACCCATTGACTAAACCTCTTCCGCGGGCAAAACATGATCAGCACCAAGACTCCGTGGGTGTTAGATTCATTACTATGTAATCTAGATTATTGACTCTAGTGCAAGTGTGAGAATGTTGGAAATATGCCCTAGAGGCAATACTAAAGTGGTTATTATTATATTTCTTTAATCATGAAAAAGGTTTATTATTCATGCTAGAATTTTATTGACCGGAAACTTAAATACATGTGTGGATACTTAAATAAATACCGTGTCCCTAGTGAGCCTCTACTAGACTAGCTCGTTGATCAAAAGATGGTTAAGGTTTCTGATACGTCTCCATCGTATCTACTTTTCCAAACTCTTTTGCCCTTGTTTTGGACTCTAATTTGCATGATTTGAATGGAACTAACCCGGACTGACGCTGTTTTCAGTAGAATTGCCATGATGTTATTTTTGTGCAGAAATCAAAGTTCTCGGATTGACCTGAAAATTTACAAAGCCACCGCCGCCTCCTGTTCTTTATCGGGAGGGCTGATCTGGAGTCCGTTCGGGGCTCCGGAGAGGGGGATTCATTGCCATCATCATCAACAACCTTCCTCCATCACCAATTTCATGATGCTCATCGCCGGGAGTGAGTAATTCCATCGTAGGCTTGCTGGACGGTGATGGGTTGGATAGGATTTATCATGTAATCGAGTTAGTTTTGTTAGGGTTTGATCCTTAGTATCCACTATATTCTGAGATTGATGTTGCTATGACTTTGCTATGCTTAATGCTTGTCACTAGGGTCTGAGTGACATGATTTCATATCTGAACCTATTATGTTTTCATGAATATATGTGTGTTCTTGATCCTATCTTGCAAGTTGTAGACACCTATTACGAGTTATGATCCGCATACCCCAAGGTGACAATAATTGGGATTCTTTCCGGTGATTACCGTAGTTTGAGGAGTTCATGTATTCACTAAGTGCTAATGCTTTGGTCTGGTTCTCTATTAAAAGGAGGCCTTAATATCCCTTAGTTTCTATTAGGACCCCGCTGCCATGGGAGGGTAGGACAAAAGATGTCATGCAAGTTCTTTTCCATAATCACGTATGGCTATATACGGAATACATGCCTACATTGTATTGATGAATTGGAGCTAGTTCTGTGTCACCCTAGGTTATGACTGCTACATGATGAATATTATCCAACACAATTATCATTGCCGATCCAATGCCTACGAGCTTTTCACATATTGATCTTTGCTAAGTTACTTTCGTTGCTACTGCTGTTACAATCACTACAAAACTGCTACTGTTACTTTTGACACCGTTACCGTTACTTCCATACTACTTTGCTACTAAATACTTTGCTGCAGATATTAAGTCTTTTAGGTATGGTTGAATTGACAACTCAACTGCTAATACTCATGAATATTCTTTGGCTCCCCTTGTGTCGAATCAATAAATTTGGGTTGAATACTCTACTCTTGAAAACTGTTGCGATCCCCCATACTTGTGGGTTGTCAAGACCTTTTTCTGGCGCCGTTACAAGGGAGCATAGCCCTATTCTCTGAGTCACTTGGGATTTATATCTGTTGATCATTATGAAGAATCTGAAAGACACCAAAACCAAGATTTTTCCCTCTACTACGAGGGGAGGTAAGGAACTACTATCACACTCTGCACTTGATTCACCTTCTGTTTTGAGTAAGCTTGCGACACCTACACCTGCTATTAATTCTGATATGTTGCAAGTAATTGATGATGCTACTTCGGCTATGCATGATGCTTATGATGATACTACTACTTTGCTTGATAATACTGTGCCACTGGGTGAATTTCTTGATGAACAACTTGCTAGAGCTAAAGATATAGAGAATGCTGATACTGATGATATTTCTGAAACTGAAAACTTTGAAACACCCATTAGACCTAGCTCTCCTAGATATGAATTGCCTGTTATACCTGAGGGTTATATTATGGATGGAGAGGTAGCTAGGGACTTTCTTACTTGGAAGGATAGAGATGATCTTAAGAAATTACTATGCAAGTGGAAATAAAAATCTTTGAATGCTAGAATGCAATATGATCCTAAGTTTGCTACTTCACCTATCTTTGTTACTGATAAGGACTATGAATTCTCTGTCGATCCTGAGTTAATTACTTTGGTTGAATCTGATCCTTTCCATGGTTATGAATCTGAAACTGTTGTGGCACATCTTACTAAATTGAATGATATAGCCACCCTATTTGCTCATGAGGAAAAAATTCGCTACTACTATATTCTTAAGTTGTTTCTTTCTCATTAAAGGGTGATGCTAAGATATGGTTTAATTCTCTTGCTCCTGGTTGTGTGCGTAGTCCCTAGGATATTATTTATTACTTCTCTGAAAAATATTTTCCTCCTCATAAGAAACAAGCTGCTTTACAGGAAATATTTAACTTTTTGCAAACTAAAGAAGAGAGTCTCCCACAAGCTTCGGGGAGGCTTCTCCAATTACTTAATGCTTTGCCAGATCATTCTCTCAAGAAAAATAAAATACTTGATATCTTTTATAATGGACTAACCCATGCTTCTAGGGACCACCTAGATAGTTGTGCTGGTTGTGTTTTGAGGGAACGAACTGTTGAACAAGCTGAAGTACTATTGAATAATATATTGAGTAATGATAATGATTGGACTCTTCCCGAACCACTGATGTCTACTACACAATTTGTTCTTGTAGACTCGTGTTGGGCCTCCAAGAGCAGAGTTTTGTAGGACAGTAGCAATTTTCCCTCAAGTGGATGACCTAAGGTTTAACAATCCGTGGGAGGCGTAGGATGAAGATAGTCTCTCTCAAACAACCCTGCAACCAAATAACAAAAAGTCTCTTGTGTCCCCAACACACGAAATACAATGGTAATTTGTATAGGTGCACTAGTTCGGCGAAGAGATGGTGATACGAGCGTAGTAATGATAGTAGATATTGATTTTTGTAATAGGAACAATAAAAAAAAGCAAGGTAGCAATTGATAAAACGAAGCACAAACGGTATTGCAATGCTTGAAAATGAGGCCTAGAGTCCGTACTTTCACTAGTGCAATCTCTCAACAATGCTAATATAATTGGATCATATAACCATCCCTCAATGTGCGATGAAGAATCACTCCAAAGTTCCTATCTAGCAGAGAACATAAGAAGAAATTATTTGTAGGGTACGAAACCACCTCAAAGCTATTCTTTTCGATCAATCTATCCTAGAGTTCGTACTAAAATAACACCAAGCTATTCTTTCCGATCAATCTAACCAAGAGTTTGTACTAAAATAACACCATATGATACACATCAACCAACTCTAATGTCACCGTGAGTATCCGTGAGTTGATTATGCGATATGCATCAAACAATTTCAGATTCATAATACTCAATCCAACACAAAGAACCTCAAAGAGTGCCCCAAGATTTCTACCGGAGAAACAAAGACGAGAACGTGCATCAACCCCTATGCATAGATTACCCCAATGTCACCTCGGGAATCCACGAGTTGAGTGCCAAAACACATATCAAGTGAAGTAATATGATACCCCATTGTCACCACGGGTATTCATAGCAAGACATACATCAAGTGCTATCAAATCCATAAAAGTTTTCAATCCGATAAAACAAAATCTCAAAGGGAAAACATAATTCATCACAACAAGATAAAGAGGGGAAAACACCATATGATCCAACTATATTAACAAAGCCCGCGATACATCAAGATCGTGCCATCTCAAGAACACGAGAGAGAGAGAGAGAGATTAAACACATAGCTACTGGTACAAACCCTCAACCTCGAGGGTGGACTACTCCCTCCTCATCATGGTGGCCACCGGGATGATGAAGATGGCCACCGGTGATGATTTCCCCCTTCGGCAGGGTGCCGGAATGGGGTCTAGATTGGTTTTTCGTGGCTACAGAGGCTTGCGGTGGCGGAACTTCTGATCTCGGGTTCTTTCTGGGGGTTCTGGAATATTTGCAAATTTATAGGGCGAAGAGGCGGTGTGGGAGGCCATCAAGGTGGGCACAACCCACCAGGGCGCGCCTGGGGGCCCAGGCGCGCCCTGCTGGGTTGTGCCCCCCTCGGGGCACCCCTCTAGTACTTCTTTGGCCCAAGTTGTGTCTTCTGGTCCATAAAAATTCTCCAAAAAGTTTCGCTGCATTTGGACTCCGTTTGGTACTGATATTCTGTGAAGTAAAAAACAAGCAAAAAACAGCAACTGGCACTGGGCACTATGTCAATAGGTTATTCCCCAAAAATGATATAAAGTTGCTATAAAATTATTGTAAAACATCCTAGAATGATAATATAACAGCATGGAACAAGCAAAAATTATAGATACGTTGGAGACGTATCAGCATCCCCAAGCTTAATTCCTACTCGTCCTCGAGTAGGTAAATGATAAAAATAGAATTTTTGATGTAGAATGCTGCCTAACATGTTCCTCACATATTGTTTTCTTTTGTAGCATGGACATATGGACTTTTATATGGTTCAAAGCAATAGTCTAGTTTTGACATGAAGATTTCAATATTCAAGCATATCAACAAGCAACCATGTCTTTCAAAATATCAACACTAAAGAAAGTTATCCCTAGCCCATCATGCTCAATCATTGATCCATTCATGAAACACACTCGCGTATTAGCTACACCCAATGCTCAAGTACGATCATAGTGCCCCTTAGATGATGCTTTATAAGAGAAGGTGGAGACTGAAAGAAAAATAAAAATTGCATAAAGTAAATAGACAGGCCCTTCGCAAAGGGAAGTAGGGATTTGTAGAGGTGCCAGAGCTCAAAGCTTAAATTGAGAGATAAAATTTTTGAGAGGCATACTTTTCCCGTCAACGAAAACGACCGAGTAATTCCCAACACTTTCCATGCTAGATACATCATAGGTGGTTCCCAAACAGAAAATAAAGTTTATTCCTTTTTCCACCATTCTTTCACAATCCATGGCTAGCCGTATCCACGGGTGCCTTCCATTCCAACACTTTCCAATGAATTTATTATTAAACAACATAAATATTTTTTTTGCATTTCGGGACTGGGCATCCCTATTACCTTTGCCACACTCTCGTGCAATGACAAGTGAATAAACACTCATCTTGAGAATAACACATCTAGCATGGAAAATATTGGCCACCCCCTGCCGCTTCATGAGCGGTACGGGCACACAAAAAGGAATTTTATTTTGAAAATTAGAGTTGGCACATACAAATTTACTTGGAACGGCATGGAAATACCGTATATAGGTAGGTATGGTGGACTCATTTGGCACAACTTCGTTTAATGAGTTTGGATGCACAAGCAGTATTCGCGCTTAGTACAAATGAAGGCTAGCAAATAGATTGAGAATCGACCAACCAAGAAACAAAAATTCACATAAACGAGCATTGAGCATAACTAACACCGAATAATGCACCACAAGTAGGATGTAATTTCATTGCATAACTATTGACTTTCGTGCTTGCATAGGGAATCACAAACCTTAACACCAATTGTGGCGCCCCCAGCCTCGATCGTACACTAATCATGCACGCAAACGTGTACGATCAAGATCAGGGACTCACGGGAAGATATCACAACACAACTCTAAAACATAAATAAGTCATACAAGCATCATAATACAAGCCAGGGGCCACGAGGGCTCGAATACAAATGCTCGATCATAGACGAGTCAGCGGAAGCAACAATATCTGAGTACAGACATAGGTTAAACAAGGTGCCATAAGATGGCTAGCACAAACAGGGATACAACAGATCGAACAGGCGCAGGGCCTCCTGCCTGGGATCCTCCTAACTACTCCTGGTCGTCGGCGTCCTGGACGTAGTAGTAGGCTCCGTCCTGGTGGTAGTAGTCGTCGAAGGTGGCGTCTGGCTCCTGGGCTCCAACATCTGGTTGCGACAACCAGCAAGAAGGGAAAGGGGGAAAAGGATGGGGGAAAGCAACCGTGAGTACTCCTCCAAAGTACTCGCAAGCAAGGATCTATACTACATATGCATGGTATATGTGTAAAGAGGCAATATCGGTGGACTGAACTGCAGAATGCCAGAATAAGAGGGGGATAGCTAGTCCTGTCGAAGACTACGCTTCTGGCAGCCTCCATCTTGAAGCAATAGAAGAGATTAGTTGGAAGTTAACCAAACAACAACGTATAGCATAATCCTACCCGTCGATCCTCTCGTCGCCACCATGCGAGAGAGCGACCACCGGGTTATATCTGTCACTTGTAAGGGTGTGTTTTATTAAGTATCCATTTCTAGTTGTCATGAGGTCGGAATACAACTCCGGGTCGTCCTTTTACCGAGGGACACGGCTATTCGAATAGATAAACTTCCCTGCAGGGGTGCACCACATATTCCCCAACACGCTCGATCCCCTTTGGCCGGACACACTTTCCTTGGTCATGCCCGGCCTCGGAAGATCCACACGTCGCAGCCCCACCTAGGCTCAACAGAGAGGTCAGCACGCCGGACTAATCCTAGGCACTCTGGGGTCTGGGCCCATCGCCCAGTGCGCTCCTGCACGTTGCGTACGCGGCCGCGAGCAGACCTAGCAACCCACACGATCACGGCGGTTACGTTAGCGCGGTCCAACACGGCGCGCGCCGCTCAGTCGCTGACGTCAAGAAGGCTTCAGCTGATACCACGACGCCGGGATACCCATAACTACTCCCGCGTAGTTGGTTAGTGCGTATAGGCCAGTGGCCAGACTCAGATCAAATATCCAATCTCGTTAAGCGTGTTATTATGAAGTAAACGCGAACGCCGACCAGGGCCTGGCCCACCTGTCTCCTAGGTGGTCTCAACCTGCCCTGTCGCTCCGCCATAAAGATCCACTCAAAGGGCCGTTGGGACAAAGGTCCTTTCAGCCCCCAATCCGTGAATCACTCGCGGGTACTCTTCGAGCCGACCCGACTTTAGTCACCATTTGTATAGTATGTATATATGTATAGTATACACCCGTGATCACCTCCCGAGTGATCACGGCCCGATAGTATAGCAAGGCAGACTGACAAGAATGCAGGGCCAATGATGATAAACTAGCATCCTACACTAGGCATTTAGGATTGCAGGTAAGGTATCAACAACAGTAGCAACAATGACAGGCTATGCAGCAGAATAGGATTAACCGAAAGCAGTATCATGCTACACTACTCTAATGCAAGCAGTATAGAGGAGAATAGGCGATATCTGGTGAGCAAGGGGGGGGGGCTTGCCTGGTTGCTCTGGCAAGTAGGGGTTGTCAACAACGTAGTCGGTCGGGGCACCAGCAGCTGCGTCGGTCTCGTAGTCTACCGAAGAGAAGAGGGGGAAGAAACAGTAAACACACGGCAATAATGCAACAGGGATGCATGACATGTCTAAACGCAGGGCCAGGGTGATATACAGCCTAACTAAGCGATTTAGTTAATTTAGGAATTTATTCGGATTTATTTAATTAGGGTTGGACACTATTCATTTATCGAAATCGGTCTAGTTGTTCAACGTTCTCATAGCTGCGGGCGTCTGACGGAGATACCGAGGGCGTATCCGGGTTCGTATCGTCGTTCTGAGCAAGTTTCATGTATAAAATATTTTCATCGGAGTTACGGTTTAAAAGATATGATTTTCTAAAGTTTTTATTAATTTCTGAAATTGTAATTAATTATTTAATTCAACATTATCCGAAACAGTAATTGATGACGTCAGCATGACATCATGCTGACGTCAGCAGTCACCTGACAGGGTGGGTCCCACCTGTCATAGGCTGTTAGGTTAATTAGGTTTAATTAATTTAATTACTGATTACTGTTTAATTAACACTAATTAGTTAATTAGATTAACCTAATCAGGATTAATTAATTAACTAATTAATTAATTAATTAATTAATTAATTATTTTAATTATTTTAATTATTTATTTTTATTTCTATTTTCTTAAAACTGTTTCTGGGCCGTGGGCCCCATTCGTCAGCGTCACAGGGGTTCGGGCCCCACTGGGCAGTGGCCCAGGGGCGGACACGTCCGGGGCGTGCCCCTTTCGGGACCGGACATGTCCGGTGCCCAAAAGGGGACGCACTGGCGGTCGGCGGGCGCGGGCGCCGGCGAGGCCACGGCAGGGCCGGAGGCGGGACGGCGGCGCGGTGGCTGGAGCGGCCGCGGGCGGCAGCGCGGTGGCTGGAGCGGCAGCGGGCGGCGGTCGCGCGGAGGCGAAGCGGGGGGGCCGGAGCGGGCGGTTGGCGGCGAGGAGCGACGCTCTTCGCTCGATCTACGTCAGTTGTCTTCTGCGCTCTCTCTTTCGGCGAGAGCCGCGGCAGGCTGCGGTGCGCGCGGGCGCGTGCGCAGCAGAGAGGGGGGGGAGAGGCCCGAGGCCTCACCGGGATCCGTAGGGACGGGGCAGCGGGGGTCGGGGTGGTCGACGGGGACGACGGCGACGGGGAGGCAGGCCGGCGGGGACAAGGCGGCGACGTAGACGAGGCAGACCGGCGAGGGAGAGCTCCGGGCGGTGGCGTCGTGCGGAGAGGCCGAGGCGGCGCGGTCGGGCGCGTCGGGGCGAGCGGCTTCGAGGGAGCCGGCCGGCGAGGGAGAGCGGGATCCGGGCGGCGGCGTCCAACGGCGACGGCGAGGCGGCGCGGTCGTCGCCGCGACCGAGGGACGGGGTCGTTCCCGCATCCCGATCCCATCTGATCGGGAGGTGGGGGCTGACGAGGGGAGGCGGCGACGGGCGGCGTCGGCGAGCGGCGTCGACGACGAGGCGGACGGGATCGGGCCTCGCCCGATCCAGATGGGGGGGAGGAGGAGAGATCGAGGGGGAGGGGGGGATCGGGGGTAGGGTTAGGGTTTGGCCGGGGGGGTGGCCGGCTAAGTGGTGCCGGCTGGGCCGGCCTGGCGGCCCGTGGCTTGCTGGGCCGAGGCCCAGTCGGGGGGGGGGGGGGTGTTGCTCTTTTTTTCCTTTTCTGTTTCTTTTTCCTTTTCTTTATTCTCTTTCTCTACTGTTAAATGTTTAGGCCCAAATGGTTTTTGTAAAAAGTGTGACCTATTTCATACATACCATTGCATTATTCCTTAACACCTAAAATTAGTTTGGACAAAACATAATTCCATATTTATTTCAGATTTAATAAATGGTTATTAAATATTATCTTTATCCACTGTTTGAGGTTGTTCGAGTCACTTATCCAATTCCAATGATGTTGGTTTCAATTTTAGAATAGCCTCTGGAATATTTGTTATTTATCTGACATTTTAGTTTCTATGTTGGACAACTTTTATATCCCACTTTCATTTAAATTTGAATTTGACTTAGGAGTTGAAATGCAATATGATGCTAATGATGATTATGCACTATTAATCATGATGACATGGCCTCATCAAAAGGGTGATCTCTGTAGCTTAATACAGGGGGTGTTACACCAATATTCTTACTAAAGCATAATTACTCACCAACATGACTCACATATTACTATCTCCATATCGCAAAACTATTGCAAGGAATCAAACTTATCATATCCAATGATCTACATGAGAGTGTTTATTATACCCTTGTTGAACATCCATCACTTTGGTACCAATTTCATAGCTTGTGCAAATTGTCATCACTATTATCAACTCTCAAAATAATATAAGTGAAGCATGAGACTGTTTGACAAAACTACTCCAAAAAGATATAAGTGAAGATCAAGTGAGTAGTTAAGTAAATGGGTAGCTATGTGAGGACTCTCTCTTATTTAAAAACTTTCAGATCTAATTATTTTATTAAAACAGAGAGCAAAATTAAAATTAAATGTCATTCCAAGAAAATCACAACTCATGCGAAGAAGCAAAAACTTAGGCTCAACCGAGGCTAACTGATAATTGTTGATGAAGAAAGGTGGGATGCCTACCGGGGCATCCCAAGCTTAGATGCTTGAGACTTCTTGAAATATTATCTTGGAATGCCTTAGGCATCCCCAAGCTTGAGCTTTTGTGTCTCCTTAATTCCTTTTATAGCACGGTTTCCCTAAATCTTAAAAACTTCATCCACACAAAACTCAACAAGAACTAGTGAGATAAGTTAGTATAAATCAATGCAAAACCTTATCATTCTCTACTGTAGAAAATCACTAAAATTATTATTTAACATTGCATATTAAATGCCTCTGCATATTTAATACTTCCATCCTCAAATATAATCATTAAACAAGCAAACATATGCAAACATAACAGCAATCTGTCTAAACAGTATAGTCTATAAAGAGTGCAATTTTACTCACACTTTCCTAACTCCAAAAATTATGAAAATTAACCAAAATGTATAAAATTTATCATAGCTTATTGTGCAAAAAAATTCAACATTTTATCACATTCTGACTTTTCTCAAGAATTCACGCAATAGCATGCAACTTTCTGTTTTCAAACAGCAACACATAGACTTGCAAAATAAGCATGGCAAAGGCTATAATTGACATTTTTATTGAAGTAAAAGGTATAAAACATTATTCTAAATAACAACAAGCAAATACTAATAAAATAATATGATGCTCCAAGCAAAACACATATCATGTGACGAGTGAAAATGTAGCTCCAAGTGAGGTTACCGATAATGTTGGAGACGAAAGAGGGGATGCCTTCCGGGGCATCCCCAAGCTTAGTTGCTTCGATATTCCTTGAATATTACCTTGGGGGTGCCTTGGGAATCCCCAATCTTAGGGTCTTGTCACTCCTTATTCTCTTCATATCGAAATCTCACCCAAAACTTGAAAACTTCAATCACACAAAACTTAACGGAACTTTGTGAGATGGGTTAGTATGATAAAGACAAATCATTTACTTTGGTACTGTCAATATAAGATTCATAATTGTTTCCACATAATCCCTACTGCACTATACAATTTCCACAATTTATATTAAGCAATATAAGCTGTAGAAACCATAAAACAAGCAAACTATGCATTGAAAACAGAATCTGTCAAAAACAGAACTGTACGTAAAGATATGAATTTTAGTCGTACTTCTGTAACTCCAAAAATTATTAAAACTTAGGACAACGTAGAGAATTTGTATACCCAACAACTGTAAAAATTCAGAGTTGTTTGACGCTCCAGTGAATTTAAACAATTATGTTACTGGGCGCAAAAGTTTCGGTTTTTGCGCAGAATCAAGTCAACTATCATCCACACTATCCCAAAGGCTTTACTTGGTACTTTATTGAAATAAAAGCTATAAAAACATGATTAATACAGTGGCCTAATCACGTGAACACAAAAAAAACAGTAAGGGTAAATGTTGGGTTGTCTCCCAACAAGCGCTTTTCTTTAGTGCCTTTTTAGCTAGGCATGATGATTTCAATGATGCTCACATAAAAGATAAGAATTGAAACACAAAGAGAGCATCATGAAGCATATGACTAGCATATTTAAGCCTAACCCACTTCCTATGCATAGGGATTTTGTTAGAAAACAACTTATGGGAACAAGAATCAACTAGCATAGGAAGGCAAAACAAGCAAAACTTCAAGATTTTCAACACATAGAGAGGAAACTTGATATTATTGCAATATGTAAAAGCATATGTTCCCCTCTCATAATAATATTCAGTAGCATCATGAATGAATTCAACAATATAACTATCGCATAAAGCATTCTTTTCATGATTCATAAGCATAGAAATTTTACTACTCTCCACATAATCAAATTTATTCTCATGAATAGTAGTGGGAGCAAACTTGACAAAATAACTATCATGTGATACTTGATTGGCATAATCAATTTGAGCATTAAAATCATGATGACAAGTTTCATGGATATCATTACTCTTTATAGCATACATGTCATCATCATAATCATCATAAATAGGAGGCATGCTTTCATCATAATAATTTTTCTCATCAAAACTTGGGGGACGAAAAATATCATCTTCATCAAACATAGCATCCCCAAGATTATGGCTTTGCATATCATTAACATCATGGATATTCAAAGAGTTCATGACAACAACATTGCAATCATGCTCATCATTCAAATATTTTTTGTCAAACATTTTATTGAATTCTTCTTCTATCAATTGAGCATAATTTTTCGATCCATCATTTTCAAGAAAGACATTATAAAGATGAACAATATGAGACCACCTCAATTCCATTTTGTTTTTGTAGTTTTTTTTATAAACCAAACTAGTGATAAAACAAGAAACAAAAAGATTCAATTGTAAGATCTAAAGATATACCTTCAAGCACTCACCTCCCCGGCAACGGCGCCAGAAAAAAGCTTGATCTCTACTACACAACTTGTTCTTGTAGACTCATGTTGGGCCTCCAAGCGCAGAGTTTTGTAGGACAGTAGCAATTTTCCCTCAAGTGGATGACCTAAGGTTTATCAATCCGTGGGAGGCGTAGGATGAAGATAGTCTCTCTCAAACAACCCTGCAACCAAATAACAAAAAGTCTCTTGTGTCCCCAACACACCAAATACAATGGTAATTTGTATAGGTGCACTAGTTCGGCGAAGAGATGGTGATACAAGCATAGTAATGATAGTAGATATTGATTTTTGTAATAGGAACAATAAAAAACAGCAAGGTAGCAATTGATAAAACGGAGCACAAACGGCATTGCAATGCTTGAAAATGAGGCCTAGGGTCCATACTTTCACTAGTGCAATCTCTCAACAATGCTAATATAATTGGATCATATAACCATCCCTCAACATGCGATGAAGAATCACTCCAAAGTTCCTATCTAGCGGAGAACATATGAAAAATTGTTTGTAGGGTACAAAACCACCTCAAAGCTATTCTTTTCGATCAATCTATCCTAGAGTTTGTACTAAAATAACACCAAGCTATTCTTTCCGGTCAATCTAACCAAGAGTTCGTACTAAAATAACACCATATGATACACATCAACCAACTCTAATGTCACCTAGATACTCCAATGTCACCGCGAGTATCCGTGAGTTGATTATGCGATATGCATCAAACAATTTCAGATTCATAATACTCAATCCAACACAAAGAACCTCAAAGAGTGCCCCAAGATTTCTACCGGAGAAACAAAGACGAGACCGTGCATCAACCCCTATGCATAGATTACCCCAATGTCACCTCGGGAATCCACGAGTTGAGTGCCAAAACACATATCAAGTGAATCAATATGATACCCCATTGTCACCACGGGTATTCATAGCAAGACATACATCAAGTGCTCTCAAATCCGTAAAAGTATTCAATCCGATAAAATGAAATCTCAAAGGGAAAAATCAATTCATCACAACAAGATAGAGGGGAAAACACCATATGATCCAACTATATTAACAAAGCCCGCGATACATCAAGATCGTGCCATCTCAAGAACACGAGAGAGAGAGAGAGATTAAACACATAGCCACTAGTACAAACCCTCAGCCCCGAGGGTGGACTAGTCCCTCCTCATCATGGTGGCCACCGGGATGATGAAGATGGCCACCGGTGATGATTTCCTCCTCCGGCATGCTGCCGGAACGGGGTCTAGATTGGTTTTTTGTGGCTACAGAGGCTTGCGGTGGCGGAACTTCTGATCTAGGGTTATTTTTGGGGGTTCTGGAATATTTGGAAATTTATAGGGCGAAGAGGCGGTGCGGGAGGCCACCGAGGTGGGCACAACCCACCAGGGCGCGCCTGGGCCCCCAAGCGCGCCCAGGTGGGTTGTGCCCCCCTCGGGGCACCCCTCTGGTACTTCTTTGGCCCAAGTTGTGTCTTCTGATCCATAAAAATTCTCCAAAAAGTTTCACTGCGTTTGGACTCCGTTTGGTACTGATATTCTGCGAAGTAAAAAACAAGCAAAAAACAGCAACTGGCACTGGGCACTATGTCAATAGGTTAGTCCCAAAAAATGATATAAAGTTGCTATAAAATGATTGTTAAACATCCAAGAATGATAATATAACAGCATGGAACAAGCAAAAATTATAGATACGTTGGAGACGTATCAACCACCACCTAAACCAACTCCAAAGAAGAGAGGTATTCTATTTCTCAGTCCCAAAGATATGCAAGAGGCAAAGAAATCTATGAAATAAAAAGGTATTAAAGCTGAAGATGTTAAGAATTTACCACCTATTGAAGAAATGCATGGTCTTGATAACCCGACACAGGTAGTAGATGTAAATTCTCTCTATAGATTTGATGAAGGTGATATTCCTCATAATAAGTCTGCTAGTCAATGCTTGGATGAATTTGATAACCTTATTGTTAAACAAGAAAACTTCAATGCTTATGTTAGTAGACAATTGAAAATAAATGCTTATATGCTCGAACACTTGAGTGACTATATGTGTAGAACTGTTAATGATCTCAAGTTTGTTAGTAAACATGCTTCCATGGTAAAAACTCAAGTAGAACAAGTTCTCAAGGCACAAAATGATTTGCTTAATGAGATGAATAATAAGAACAATTATAATGTTGTTAGAGTTATGACTAGAGGTGGTAAAATGACTCAGGAACCTTTTTATCCTGAGGGCCATCCTAAGAGAGTTGAACAAGACTCTCAGAGAATTAATACTGATGCAACTAGTCCTTCTAGAAATAAAAAGAATGATGAAAGGGCTTTGCATGCTTCTAGTGAACCTGTTATAGACACACCTGAGAACCCAAATGATATTTCTATTTCTGATGCTGAGACACAATCAAGTGATGAACATGAACCTAGTAATAATGATAATGATGATGTTCATGTTGATGCTCAACCTAGTAATGGTAATGATGTGGAGATAGAACCTGCTGTTGATCTTGATAAACCACAACCTAAAAATAAAAGATATGATAAGAGAGACTTCATTGCTAGGAAACATGGAAAAGAAAGAGAACCATGGGTTCAGAAACCCATGCCCTTTCCTCCTAAACCATCCAAGAAAAAGGATGATGAGGACTTTGAGCGCTTTGTTGAAATGCTTAGACCTGTCTTTTTGCATATGCGTTTGACTGATATTCTGAAAATGTCTCCTTATGCTAAGTATATGAAAGATATTGTTACTAATAAAAGAAAGATACCGGAAGCTGAAATTTCCACCATGCTTGCTAATTATACATTTAAGGGTGGAATACCAAAGAAACTAGGAGATCCAGGAATCTCGACTATACCATGCTCCATTAAAAGAAACTATGTTAAAACTGCTTTATGCGATTTAGGAGCTAGTGTTAGTGTTATGCCTTTCTCTTTATATCATAGACTTGATTTGAATAAGTTGACACCAACTGAAATCTCTTTGCAAATGGCTGATAAATCAACTGCTATACCCATCGGTATTTGTCAAGATGTGCCTGTCGTAGTTGCAAACGTTACTATCTTAACGGACTTTGTTATTCTTGATATACCCAAGGACGACAGTATGTCAATTATCCTTGGTAGACCCTTTTTGAATACTGCAGGGGCTGTTATTGATTGCAACAAGGGCAATGTCACTTTTCATGTTAATGGTAATGAGCATACGGTACACTTTTCGAAGAAACAACCTCGAGTGAATAGTATCAATTCTATTGGAAAATTTTCAACAATTACTATTGGAGGTTTTGAATTCCCTCTTCCTACTATCAAAAAGAAATATGATATTCTTATTGTTGGGGACATGCATATCCCCGTTGAGGTAACCTAGTGTTATACGAAGATTCTCCGGTTTCATGTCATTCGGAAGAAGTTTGTTAATAAGACTTGATCAACCTTGTTAATGGATTCCTTTTGACGGGCATGAGATGGATGAATTTAGTAAACACAACTCTCTATACCCACTTTTTTACTTGTAGTTATTTAGAATAAATAAAGCAAAAATACTATTATTTTTCTATTTTTTGAATTATCTCTGCAATAAAAAATGACCAGAAAATAAAAGTTCTCCAAATGCCCTGATAATTTAGTATGATTTTTTCTGCAATATTTAAGAATTTTTGGCACTGAACACACCTCAGGGGGGGTGCACCAGTGGGCCACAAGCCCACAGGGCGCGCCTAGCAGGCTTGTGGGTCCCACGTGGGTTCCCCTCACTTATTCCAGCACCCATTCACTTCGTCTTCCTCCAGAAAAAATCCCACCATTGCTCAAACCCGTGTTCTTGCTCATTTTGCTGCCATTTTCGATCTCCTTGCTCGGAACTCCATTTTCAAAACTGTTTTGGGGGATTGTTCATCGGTATGTGACTCCTCCGTTGGTCCAATTAGTTTTTGCTATAGTGCTTTATATATTGCAAATTTTTGCTGCTGTGGTGACCATGTTCTTGAGCTTGCATGTCAAGTTTATATGGTCCAAAGTAGTTTTGTTGCATGATATAGCCTCTAGACACTTGTAGGAGTGGTTGCTATTAGTTTTGTTGAGTTTGGTTCACTTTTATTTTGAGTCACTAAAAATTTCAGAAATTTTCAGAGAAAAGAGAAACCATGAGGAGGTGGTTAAGGGGTTCTTCGAAACGTAATTCTGAGGGAAATGAAAATGAGGAGAAGAAGGAGCCCAAGTACAACCTTCCTCACGCTGCGGAGGTTCGGCCGTGTGAGTGGCCAAGTGATACATTCTTGAGGGAGGCAGGAATTTATGATGATTTCTATTATTTAGCGGAGAATGCCGGCATCACCGCCTTCCTCTAAGATAGGTGTGACCAATACCTCCTACTCACTAATACCTTCGTGCAAAATTTTCACTTTCATTCTAGGCAGGATCCTCCCATGGTAGAATTTCACTTGTATGATGTGCCTAAGCGAATGACACTTTATGATTTTTGTGATGTTTACAAAATACCCTATGAGGACGGCATCAGTGAGCCACGTCCTAGGGATGTGGAGGATTTCATTGTTGATGTTACTGTGGGGGAAGAGAGAGGAGTGTCAGAGGCGAGAGTGGCTAGTTTACATTTTCCTATTTTATGTTATTATTCATTATTTGCTGGGAGATGTTTGATTGGTCAATGGGAGAGCGGGGGCCTTAGTGCCCCTGACCTTGCCATTTTGCGGCATGCTTTATATTCTGAGTGAACTTTTAGTTTGGGCGCCATTGTTGCTCGACGGTTGAACACAAACCATTCAAAGGGCACTATTTTTGGAGGTGTCTATGCCTCCCGCCTTGCTAAACATTTTGAGATACCCATTAGGCATGATGAGGAGGAAGAGATGTTGTTACCCACTAAATATTTAAACTATGCTAGTATGGTAGCACATGATTTTATTAAAAAAGACAATGACAAGCGGCTCCTCTACAGCCTAGTATTCAGTCAGGGTACTTGTGAGATTATTACTTTGCCTGCACCTTCTTTGTTTGGTATTTGTTCAGGCAGGTACACCATTATGCCCGAGGACATTTACACATACTGGAGGCTGATACAACCTCAGCACCTGAACCAGCACCAGTTCCTGATCCATATCAGGAGCCTATTTATCAGTGGGAGCCACAGGAGCTCGCCAACCAGTGGAACCCTCAGGACCCTCCGCAGTATCGAGGACAGGGTTATTTCGAGCCGTGGCCATAGACCAACTTAGGCCAAAAGCCTAAGCTTGGGGGAGTACGTATTTCTCACCGATATTACATTCATGTTCACACATTCATTTCAGTTGTTGGTGTTCATACTTTTTCATTGTATTATCCTTGTTAGTTTATTTTTCTTGCTTTCTTCTCGTGCGTTTGAAAAACTTTGAGAAAATCCAAAAAAAATTAGTCTCACTTCTTTTTAGTTTTGTTTCGAGTTTATTTAGGTGTAGTATTAAAAGAAAACCCAAAAAGATTTCTCGATTCTTCTTTTGCTTGTTGGGAGCTTTCCCGTGTAAATAGTTTTTCTCGTTTTCGTTTTACTTTCTTCAGGAAAACAAAAACTCCAAAAATATTTCAGTGTGTTTCTTTGAAATTATTTTTCTTTTTCTTTGGGTCGTAAGGAGAAGACCACGATGAAAATGTTGAGTGGCTCTCATATGCATTATCTTTGATCTAACAAAGAGCCCATATTACCTTGTCTTCTCCTTTGAATAAATGTTTGCAGATTCCAGCTTAGTCAAATGCACGTGCACTCTTATTATTATTCACACCGTTCAGTCGTGCAAGTGAAAGGCAATAATGACGATATATGATGAAATGATTGAGATGGAGAAAAGCTGGTACGAACTCGACCTATTTTGTTTTTGTAAATATGAGTAGCTCATCGTTCCTGATTCAGCCCATTATGATGAAACATGTTTGCAATGACAATTAGAGATTATAGTTACTCATGCCATGCTTAATTAGCTAGGAGTGGATAATGGTTTGTCTTGTGTGCCAACATGCATTTTAATATGGTTCTGATGTAGTATGATAGGATGGTATCCTCCTTTGAATGATTTAAGTGACTTGACTTGGCACATGTTCACGCATGTAGTTGAATCAAAAACAACATAGCCTCCACGATATTTATGTTCATGGTGATTTATATCCTACTCATGCTTGCATTCAATGTTGATTAATCTCAATGCATGTTTATGACCGTTGTCGCTCTCTAGTTGGTGGCTCCTCAATCTTTTGCTAGCCTTCACTTGTACTAAGCGGGAATACTGCTTGTGCATCCACTTCCTGAAACCCAAAGTTGTTCCATATGAGTCCATCATACCTACCTATATGCGGTATTTACCTGCCGTTCCAAGTAAATTTGCATGTGCCAAACTCTAAACCTTCAAATAATAATCTGTTTTGTATGCCCGAATCGCTCATGTAGCGACTGGGGGCTGTCAGTATCTTCCATGCTAGGTGGTTTATTCTCACGATGTGTGTTTATTCACTTGTCATTCACGAGAAAGTGGCTGGTATTCGGGATGCCCAGTTCCATGCTCAAAATAAAATCAAAATATAATAATGAAACAAAACTCCCCCAGGACTGTTGTTGGTATGGACGGTACCCATGGATTCGGCTAGCCGTGGAGTGTGTTTGATTGGTGGAGGAGAGTAAAAACTTTACCATTCAGTTTGGGAACCGCCTATAATGTATCTAGCATGGAAGATAGTGAGATCTCTTGGTTGTTATGTTGACAATGAAAGCATACCGCTCAAAATTATATTCATCTCTATTTTAAAAGCTCCGAGCTCTGGCACCTCTGCAAATCCCTGCTTCCCTCTGCGAGGGGCCTATCTATTTACTTTTATTGCTGAGTCATCATCCTCTTATAAAAAGCACCAGTTAGAGAGCACCACTGTCATTTCTATGCTTTGTTATTAATTGATGTTGAGTATGGGTGTGACTAGATCTTTTTTGCCATGAATTATAATGTCTAGTCAATCCTTGATCTTCAGGGGTGCTCTGCATTTATGTTTTGTGGTCGCAGAAAGGGCTAGCGAGATACCATTTTGTCATATTGTATGATGATTGTTTTGAAAAAAGTGTTGTCATCCGAGATTCATTATTATTGCTCGCTAATTGATTATGCCATTGATATGAGTAAATGTGAGACCTAAATGTTATTGTGAATATGGTTAGTTCATAATCTTTGCTGAAAACCTGAATATTGGCTATACATATTTGCAACAACAAGATCAAACAGAGTTTGTAAAAGTTTTTCTTTGTCACTTTCAGTTTGTCAACCGAATTGCTTGAGGACAAGCAATGGGTTAAGCTTGGGGGAGTTCATACGTCTCCATCATATCTACTTTTCCAAACTCTTTTGCCCTTGTTTTGGACTCTAATTTGCATGATTTGAATGGAACTAACCCGGACTGACACTGTTTTCAGCAGAATTGCCATGGTGTTATTTTTATGCAGAAATCAAAGTTCTCGGATTGACCTGAAAATTTACGGAGATTTTTTGTGGAATATATAAAAAATACTGGTGCAAGAATTAACCAGAGGGGGTCCACCCAGAGGCCACAAGCCCTGGGGGCGCGCCCCCCCTGGGGTGCGCCTAGCAGGTGCTACTTCTTGAGCTTGCGTTGGTTTTTCCCTTGAAGAGGAAAGGGTGATGCAGCACAGTAGAGATAAGTATTTCCCTCAGTTTGAGAACCAATGTATCAATCCAGTAGGAGACAACGAACAAGTCACCGAATACCTGCACAAACAATCAACAAACTTGCACCCAACACGATAAAGGGGTTGTCAATCCCTTCACGGTTATTTGCAAAGTGAGATCTGATAGAGATAAATAAAAGGTAAAGTAAATATTTTTGGTATTTTTGGTTTATAGATCGGAAAGTAAAAGATTGCAAAATAGTAGATCGGAAACTCGTAGATTGGAAAGTAGAAGATTGTATGATGGAAAATAGACCCAGGGGCCATAGGTTTCACTAGAGGCTTCTCTCAAGATAGAAAATATTACGGTGGGTGAACAAATTAATGCCGAGCAATTGATAGAAAAACGCAAAGTTATGACGATATCTAAGGCAATAATAGCATGGAACAATAAAAAATTATAGATACGTTGGAGACGTATCAAGCATCCCCAAGCTTAATTCCTGCTCGTCCTCGAGTAGGTAAATGATAAAAACATAATTTTTGATGTGGAATGCTACCTAACATATTTATCCATGTAATTTCTTTATTGTGGCATGAATGTTCAGATCCGTATGATTCAAAACAAAAGTTTAATATTGACATAAAAACAATAATACTTCAAGCATACTAACAAGATAATTATGTCTTCTCAAAATAACATGGCCAAAGAAAGCTTATCCCTACAAAATCATATAGTCTGGCTATGCTCCATCTTCATCACACAAAATATTTAAATCATGCACAACCCCGATGACAAGCCAAGCAATTGTTTCATACTTTTGATGTTCTCAAAAAATTTCAACTTTCACGCAATACATGAGCGTGAGCCATGGACATAGCACTATAGGTGGAATAGAAGGTGGTTGTGGAGAAGACAAAAAGAGGGAGATAGTCTCACATCGACTAGGCGTATCAACGGGCTATGGAGATGCCCATCAATAGATATCAATGTGAGTGAGTAGGGATTGCCATGCAACGGATGCACTAGAGCTATAAGTTTATGAAAGCTCAAAAAAAGAAACTAAGTGGGTGTGCATCCAACTAGCTTGCTCACGAAGACCTAGGGCAATTTTGAGGAAGCCCACCATTGGAATATACAAGCCAAGTTCTATAATGAAAATTCCCACTAGTATATGAAAGTGACAACATAGAAGACTCTCTATCATGAAGATCATGGTGCTACTTTGAAGCACAAGTGTGGTAAAAGAATAGTAACATTGCCCCTTCTCTCTTTCCTCTCATTTTTTTTCTCTCTTTTTTTCTCTTTTTTTTTATTTGGGCCTTCTCTCATTTTTTTTTGGCCTCTTTTATTTTTTTATTTTTATTTTTCGTCCGGAGTCTCATCCCGACTTGTAGGGGAATCATAGTCTCCATCATCCTTTTCCTCACATGGGACAATGCTCTAATAATGAAGATCATCACACTTTTATTTACTTACAACTCAATACTTAGAACAAAATATGACTCTATATGAATGCCTCCGGCGGTGTACCGGGATGTGCAATGAATCAAGAGTGACATGTATGAAGGAATTATGAACGGTGGCTTTGCCACAAATACGATGTCAACTACATGATCATGCAAAGCAATATGACAATGATGAAATGTGTCATAGTAAACGGAACGGTGGAAAGTTGCATGGCAATATATCTTGGAATGGCTATGGAAATGCCATAATAGGTAGGTATGGTGGCTGTTTTGAGGAAGGTATATGGTGGGTGTATGGTACCGGCGAAAGTTGCGCGGTACAAGAGAGGCTAGCAATGGTGGAAGGGTGAGAGTGCGTATAATCCCTGGACTCAACATTAGTCATAAAGAACTCACATACTTATTGCAAAAATCTATTAGTTATCGAAACGAAGTACTACGCGCATGCTCCTAGGGGGATAGATTGGTAGGAAAAGACCATCGCTCGTCCCCGACCGCCACTCATAAGGAAGACAATCAATAAATAAATCATGCTCCGACTTCATCACATAACGGTTCACCATACGTGCATGCTACGGGAATCACAAACTTTAACACAAGCATCTCTCAAATTCACAATTACTTACTAGCATGACTTTAATATCACCATCTTTATATCTCAAAACAATCATAAGGAATCAAACTTCTCATAATATTCAATGCACTTTATATGAAAGTTTTTATTATATCCCTCTTGGATGCCTATCATATTAGGACTAAATTTATTACCAAAGCAAATTACCATGCTGTTTAAAGACTCTCAAAATAATATAAGTGAAGCATGAGAGTTCAACAATTTCTATAAAATAAAACCACCGCCGTGCTCTAAAAAGATATAAGTGAAACACTAGAGCAAAATTGCCTAGCTCAAAAGATATAAGTGAAGCACAAAGAGTATTCTAATGAATCACGATTAATGCGTGTCTCTCTCAAAAGGTGTGTACAGCAAGGATGATTGTGGCGAACTAAAAAGCAAAGACTCAAATCATACAAGACGCTCCAAGCAAAACACATATCATGTGGTGAATAAAAATATAGCCTCAAGTAAAGTTACCGATAGACGAAGACGAAAGAGGGGATGCCTTCCGGGGCATCCCCAAGCTTAGGCTCTTGGTTGTCCTTGAATATTACCTTGGGGTGCCTTGGGCACCCCCAAGCTTAGGCTCTTGCCACTAGTCCATCAAATCCTTACCCAAAACTTGAAAACTTCACAACACAAAACTTAACAGAAAATCTCATAAGCTCCGTTAGTATAAGAAAATAAATCACCACTTGGGTACTGTTGTGAACTCATTCTTTATTTATATTGGTGTAATATATACTGTATTTCAACTTTTCCATGGTTCATACCCCCCGATACTACCCATAGATTCATCAAAATAAGCAAACAACACATAAAAAACAGAATCTGTCAAAAACAGAACAGTATGCGAAGATCTGAATTGTTCTAATACTTCTGTAACTCCAAAACTTCTGAAAAATTAGGTAAACTAAGGAAATTCGTATATAAATCTTGTGTAAAAAATTCAGGAAATTCGTATATAAGTCTAGTGAATCTAAACAATTCTGTGACTGGGGACAAAAGTTTCTGTTTTTCAACAGGATCAAATCAACTATCACCGTAAGCCATCCCAAAGGTCTTACTTGGCACAAACACTAATTAAAACATAAAACCACATCTAACCAGAGGCTAGATGAATTATTTATTGCAAAGCAGAACCAAAAAACAAAGAACAAAAATAAAATTGGGTTGCCTCCCAACAAACGCTATTGTTTAACGCCCTTAGCTAGGCATAAAAACACAAATAGATCTCGGTATTGTCATCTTTGGTATGCAATCCATAAGTAACTCTCATAATAGATTCATATGGCAATTTAATTTTATTTCTTGGAAAGTGTTCCATGCCCTTCCTTAATGGAAATTCAAATCTAATGTTTCCTTCTTTCATATCAATAATTGCACCAATCGTTCTAAGGAAAGGTCTACCAAGAATAATAGGACATGTAGGATTGCAATCTATATCAAGAACAATGAAATCTACGGGCACATAATTCCTATTTGCAACAATAAGAACATCATTAATCCTTCCCATAGGTTTCTTAATGGTGGAATCCGCAAGATGCAAATTTAAAGAACAATCATCAAGTTCACGGAAACCTAACACATCACATAAAGTTTTTGGAATCGTGGAAACGCTAGCACCCAAATCACACAAAGCATGGCATTCATAATATTTAATCTTAATCTTAATAGTAGGTTCCCACTCATCATAAAGTTTTCTAGGGATAGAAACTTCCAATTCAAGCTTTTCTTCAAGATTTTCAATGATAACCTCCCCAGTTTCAGACATGGTGTCAGCAACGAGTCTAGCAAACGAACAAACCGAAGGGCAAACGGAAGAGGGACGAAGAAGAGGCAAAGAGAGGGAGACAACGAACCAAGGTATCAATCCAGTAGGAGACAACGAACAAGTCACCGAATACCTGCACAAACAATCAACAAACTTGCACCCAACGCAATAAAGGGGTTGTCAATCCCTTCACGGTTATTTGCAAAGTGAGATCTGATAGAGATAAATAAAAGGTAAAGTAAATATTTTTGGTATTTTTGGTTTATAGATCGGAAAGTAAAAGATTGCAAAATAGTAGATCGAAAACTCGTAGATTGGAAAGTAGAAGATTGTATGATGGAAAATAGACCCGGGGGCCATAGGTTTCACTAGAGGCTTCTCTCAAGATAGAAAATATTACGGTGGGTGAACAAATTACTGCCGAGTAATTGATAGAAAAGTGCAAAGTTATGACGATATCTAAGGCAATGATCATGAATATAGGCATCACGTCCGTGTCAAGTAGACCGAAATGATTCTGCATCTACTACTATTAATCCACACATCGACCGCTATCCAGCATGCATCTAGAGTATTAAGTTCATAAAGAACGGAGTAACGCATTAAGCAAGATGACATGATGTAGAGGAATTAACTCAAGCAATATGATGAAAACCCCATCTTTTTATCCTCGATGGCAACAATACAGTACGTGCCTTGCTGCCCCTACTGTCACTGGGAAAGGACACCGCAAGATTGAACCCAAAGCTAAGCACTTCTCCCATTGCAAGAAAAACCAATCTAGTTGGCCAAACCAAACCGATAGTTCGAAGAGAATTACAAAGATATCAAATCATGCATAAAAGAATTCAGAGAAGATTCAAATAATATTCATAGATAAGCTGATCATAAATCCACAATTCATCGGATCTCGGAAAACACACTGCAAAAAAGTATTACATCGAATAGATCTCCAAGAACATCGAGGAGAACTTGGTATTGAGAATCAAAGAGAGAGAAAAAGCCATCTAGCTACTAGCTATGGACCCGTAGGTCTGAGGTAAACTACTCACGCTTCATCGGAAGGGCAATGGTGTTGATGTAGAAGCCCTCCATGATCGAATCCCCCTCCAGCAGGATGCCGAAAAAGGCCCCTAGATGGGATCTCACGGGTACAGAAGGTTGCGGTGGTGGAAAAGTATTTTCGTGGATGCCTCTGGTGGTTTGGGCATATAAGAGTATATATAGGCGAAAGAATTAGGTCAGGGGGTGCACGAGGGGCCCACAAGGGTGGGGGCGTGCCCTCCGTCCTTGTGGCCGCCTCGCGGCTCCTCCGACTTCATCTCCAAGTCTCCTGGTTTCCTTTTGGTCCAAGAAAGATCATCGCGAAAGTTTTATTCCGTTTGGACTCCGTTTGGTATTCCTTTTCTGCGAAACTCAAAAACAGGGAAAAAACAGGAACTGGCACTGGGCTCTAGGTTAATAGGTTAGTCCCAAAAATAATATAAAATAGCATATTAATGCATATAAAACATCCAAAACAGATAATATAGTAGCATGGAACAATAAAAAGTTATAGATACGTTGGAGACGTATCAACAGGCTTGTGGGCCCCCTGGACCTTCTCCGACCCTACCTCCAACTCTATAAGTACCTATTCAGGGAGAAAAAAATCAGAGAGAAGGAATCATTGCGTTTTACGATACAGAGCCGCCACCGCCTCCTGTTCTTCATTGGGAGGGCTGATCTGGAGTCCGTTCGGGGCTCCGGAGAGGGGGATTCATCGCCATCATCATCATCAACCTTCCTCCATCACCAATTTCATGATGATCACCGCCGGGAGTGAGTAATTCCATCGTAGGCTTGTTGGACGGTGATGGGTTGGATAGGATTTATCATGTAATCGAGTTAGTTTTGTTAGGGTTTGATCCCTAGTATCCACTATATTCTGAGATTGATGTTGCTATGACTTTGCTATGCTTAATGCTTGTCACTAGGGCCCGAGTGCCATGATTTCAGATCTGAACCTATTATGTTTTCATGAATATATGTGTGTTCTTGATCCTATCTTGCTAGTTGTAGACACCTATTACGAGTTATGATCCGCATACCACAAGGTGACAATAATTGGGATTCTTTCCGGTGATTACCGTAGTTTGAGGAGTTCATGTATTCATTAAGTGCTAATGCTTTGGTCTGGTTCTCTATTAAAAGGAGGCCTTAATATCCCTTAGTTTCCATTAGGACCCCGCTGCCACGGGAGGGTAGGACAAAAGATGTCATGCAAGTTCTTTTCCATAAGCACATATGACTATATACGGAATACATGCCTACATTATATTGATGAATTGGAGCTAGTTCTGTGTCACCCTAGGTTATGACTACTACATGATGAATATTATCCAACACAATTATCATTGCCGATCCAATGCCTATGAGCTTTTCACATATTGATCTTTGCTAAGTTACTTTCGTTGCTACTACTGTTACAATCACTACAAAACTGCTACTATTACTTTTGCCACCGTTACCGTTACTTCCATACTACTTTGCTACTAAATACTTTGCTGCAGATATTAAGTCTTTCAGGTGTGGTTGAATTGACAACTCAACTGCTAATACTCGTGAATATTCTTTGGCTCCCCTTGTGTCGAATCAATAAATTTGGGTTGAATACTCTACCCTCGAAAACTATTGCGATCCCCTATACTTGTGAGTTATCAGTTTCCTAACCATAGACATGTGTTGTCACTTGATAACAGGATCACATCAATAGGAGAATGATGTGATGGATAAGACCCATCCGTTAGCTTAGCATATGATCGTTCAGTTTATTGCTACTACTTTCTTAACGTCAAATACATATTCCTTCAACCATGAGATCCTGCAACTCCCGGATACCGGAGGAATACCTTGTGTGCTATCAAACATCACAACATAACTAGGTGGTCATAAAGGTGCTCTACAGGTATCTCCGAAGGTGTCTGTTGAGTTGGCGTGAATCAAGATTGGGATTTTTCACTCCGTATGATGGAGAGGTATCTCTGGGCCCTCTCGGTAATACAGCATCACAAGAAGCTTGCAATCAAAGTGACTAAGGAGTTAGTTGCAAGATGATGTATTACGGAATGAGTAAAGAGACTTGCCGGTAACGAGATTGAACTAGGTATGGAGATACCGACGAGCGAATCTCGGGCAAGTAACATACCGACGGACAAAGGGAACTACGTATGTTGTCATAAAGGTTCGACCGATAAAGATCTTCGTAGAATATGTAGGAACCAATAAGGGCATCCAGGTCCCGCTATTGGTTATTGACCGGAGAAGCGTCTCGATCATGTCTACATCATTCTCGAACCCGTAGTGTCCGCACGCTTAACGTTCGTTGATGATACAATATTATATGAGTTATGTCCGTTGGTGACCAAATGTTGTTTGGAGTTCCAGATGAGATCACGGACATGACGAGGAGATCCGAAATGGTCTAGAGGTAAAGATTGATATATCTGATGATAGTATTTGGTCTCCGAAAGAGTTTCGGAATGCACCAGATATTTATCGGATCACCGGAAGGGGTTCCGGGAGGCCTCGGGGAGTTATTGGACCAAACGGGCCAAGGGAGGAAGCACACAAGCCCACAAGGGGGCTGGCGCGCCCACCCCCTAGCCGCCGGCCCTATAGGAAGGAAAGGGGGGCGCCCAAGGCAGGGCAGCCGCCGGCCCCTGCCCTGCCATCTCCTCCACCCCCTAAAGAAGGAAAGGGGGAGGCGTCTAGGACAGGAGCACAGGGCGGCCGCCGGCCCCCTTGGGGGCGCGCCTAGGCAGCCTCCCCTCCCCCCTCCACCTATATATGAGACGAGGGGAGGGGGCAACACACACCACGATTCCCAAGCCATGTGCGGCGCCCCTCTCCCTCTAGTTCGTCCTCCGTCCTAAACCGTTGAGCTCGGCGAAGCTCTGCGGAATAGTTTCACCACCACCGTCACCATGTCGTCGTGCTTTTGGAACTCATCTACTACTTCGCCTCTCTTGCTGAATCAAGAAGGCAAGGACGTCATCAAGCTGAATGTGTGCTGAACGCGGAGGTGCCGTGCATTCGGTGCTTAATCGGTATGAATGATGAAGGTGTGCGACTACATCAACCACGTTGATAAACGCTTGCGCTTAGCGATCTACAAGGATATGTAGATGCTCTTCCCCTCTCGTAGCTATGCATATCCATGGATAGATCTTGCGTGTGCGTAGAATTTTTTTTTGTTTTCCATGCAACGTTCCCCAACAATATACACCAAGTCTAGGGTAGCAAGCCCTAGTTGGACCTATCCACCATGGCCACCACACAGGGAAGTCTCGGTCGGATGGATCTTCACTTGAAGGAGGTGATATCAATGACTTTATAAACTTATTAAATTATCCATAACTTGAAGGCTTCGAAGCACACCTAGCCGATTATGGAGGCGCACACCCTCTAAAAGTAAAAAAGGAAATTTGGTTTCTTGGATGAATCCCTTGATTGTGCTCAGTAGACAATTTCCTCTTCTCTCAAACTCCCGTAGGATGGATCTATTGGGTTGGAGAGATTGGAGAGCTCATAGGATAAGAGTGGAAACCATGGTGAACAAGTGCTCTAGAAACTTGGAAGATATTGAGAATGATTTTCACAAGATGAGAGGCTGATGGGGTACATATATGTTGGATCTAGAACCCGACCGTTACAAGCAAGATCACATGGCATGGAGGTTACTGGCATTTCTGTAAGGTTTTGAACGAGTTTGGATCCAGAACAATTAGACCTCGGAGGGTCTGACGAGATTATACTTCAATGTATTCGTATGCAAAGAGTGACATGTCCACAAAGGCATGAAGGCTTTCGGATGAAGACCATTAAGAGGGTCAGAATTGAACTTAGAGTTTTGGATAGTTCACGGAAGCCAACTCAGAGGCTCTGACCACACACCATTCAGAGGGTCCAGACTATATGGGGATCTGTAGGATCAAGGAGATAGAGTCTAGAGGGGGGTGAATAGACACTTAACAAGTCAAAGGTGCAGTTTTTAGTTTTCTTGATAATTAGGCAGATTTTAGCACTAGTTAAGTTGCAACCAATACTTCCTACACATGCATATCTAGAGATAGGGCAGTGGAATAGTAACAACATGCAAGTGCAAGGAAAGTAAAGGGAGTAGAGATAGGAAGATCAAACGCAATGAAGACACAATGATTTTTGGCGTGGTTCCAATAGGTGGTGCTATCGTACATCCACGTTGATGGAGACTTCAACTCACGGAGGGTAACGACTGCGTGAGTCCATGGAGGGCTCACCCATGAAGGGTCCACGAAGAAGAAGCCTTGTCTATTCCACCATGGCTTACACCCATGAAGAACTAGCCTCACTCGTGGTAGATCTTCATGAAGTAGGCAATCTCCTTGCCCTTACAAACTCCTTGGTTCAACTCCACATGATCTTGGAGGTTCCCAAGTGACACCTAACCAATCTAGGAGACACCTCTCTCCAAAAGGTAATAGATGTTGTTGTTGATGATGAACTCCTTGCTCTTGTGCTTCAAAAGATAGTCTCCACAACACTCAATCACCCTCTCATGGATTTGGCTTGGGTAGGAGAAAGATTGGAGTGGAAAGCAACTTGAGGAGGCTAGAAATCAAGGTTCAAATGGTTGAACTGGAATGCCTTGATCTCAACACAAGTGTAGGTGGTTCTCTCTCGGAAAATGGACGTGGGAAGTGTAGTTTCGTTCTGGTGGCTCTCTTTAACAGTGAGTGGTGGTGGAGGGGAATATATAGCCATCACCAAAAATCCAACCATTACAAACTTTATGCACGACTCGGTGAGACCGAACTATGTAAAAGATTCGAATGTTAGGCTTTTCAGTGAGACCGAACGAATCCACTTGGTGCGACCGATTAGCGATGACCTAAGCAGAACCTCGTCTCGGTAGTTTCGATCGTTTCAACTTGGTAATTCCGAAATGACTTCGACTGGGTACAGAAACTTGGTCACTGCACTTTGGTGGGACCGAATACCATCTCGGTTGTACCGAGTTTCTAAGGTTTGGCTTATGGCTCTGTCTTGAGTAACTCAGTGGGTCCGAGTATGAGTGTTTCGGTGGGACCAAGTTTGACTTAGGGTTTTTGATAGATGGAAATGTGGTAAAGTGGCTGAGGGCTTTTGGAGCAATATCTTCAAGCACTTTGAGCAACTGAGTCATGATCAAAACCTCATCCCCTTTTAATAGTATTGACTTTCCTATGGACTCAATCCTGTCTTTGATCACTTAACCAAAAATGAAGAGTCTTGAAGCTTTTGCCAATGTATATCATTAGCATTTTGAGGGATCCACAATCACATTTCCTTGCCATGCCAATGTTGAACTTTCCTGAAATATACTAGATACAAGTGTTAGTCCAACAACATGTATGTTGGCATATATTACCAAGACCACCAAGGGAGCAAATGTGCTTTCCGGATCCTGTGATCTTGCTATTGAATGATCTCGGAATATTCAGACGAGTATCACTAAGATGGTCTGAACGAGACTTTGAATTGAAACATAATTGGCTTCGAGGTTATCAAATACAAGTCACTTAGAGAGGTACTATATTTCAACAATAAGTTTTTGTAGCATTTCAGACACGCGTGATTTTACCGTGTAGGCAACCTGAGCCTATGCCCGGGCTCGAGCGCTGCCAATTTTAAGGAGATGGAGTTAGTTGCTGAAAACATACAATGTTTGGGCATTGCCGCGTTGGGCGCTAAGTGTTGTTTTGCCTTTTGGGCTTACTCACTCCACCATAGGCCCATCAATTTACTTTCTTACATGGGCCACATCAGGTAGTCTGCTCGTGCAAACAAAAAGAATGTGAAACGATCGATCAGGTCTTTAGGTTGTTGGCTGCATCCTCTCCTTACTTGTTCGGCTTCCTCCTTGCTCGCATGTTGTCTGCACCGCTCCGCATGACCCACGTCGTATCCTAGTAACTAGAAACTCCATGTTAGAGGTGTAAGTCGACGAGTTGGACTGGTGGAGCACAGATGGCCGACAAGACCACAAGAGATGGTGCACGGGTAGGCCTCCAATCAGGCTACGACTCCAAGAGCGATGATCAGGCTTTGGATCGTAAGCGCGGAGTAAAAGAGGCAACCCCTGTGGTGGTAATTGTAGGAGATATGCCCTAGAGGCAATAATAAATACTATTATTTATCTCCCTGTTCATAATTAGGTTTATGTTCCATGCTATAACTGCTATGGTTCTCAAGTCTGCAAATAAAACGAGGCTTGGAGGAAGACTCATATGCACGTGTGGGATAATAAACGATAAAATGTATTCCTAGTCAAGCCTCTATGACTGGCTCAAGTGTTTCATGATGGTTCTGTTTTCCTGATCATGGGCATGTCTATGCCAACAACTTTGAGGGCACAATGTTAGAAGAACATTTGTGTTGAATCGACCCGAATTGATGTTATGCTATGAGTTACATTCGTCACAAGTTAATGGTTAATAACACAGAGATGGTTAATGTTTGCATGATTCCTTAGACCATGAGAGTATCGAGTTTCTTCATGCTTGCTTCATGAACTTTGGGGTTTGTTAAACGTCATCCGTAAATGGGTGGCTATTACGGCGGCTTACGGGTTCATGGAAAAGTGTGTCAAGTAACTTGATAGCTCAAGATTGGGATTTGCTCCTCCGACGATGGAGATATATCTCTGGGCCCTCTCGGTGTTACAGTATCCATCATCGTCTGGCCAGACACTTTGTGATTTGATCACGGGGATGCCGGAACACGGTAACGAGAAAAGAGAACAATACCGGTAACGAGGTGACTGGCATAGTGGACAAGTTGTTGATCCACGGGGATGCCATCATATCTCACCTCAGGTATTTGTAACATATCGCGAAGCAACAGGAATAGCACACGGCAACTGGAGGTTCACTCGAATATTCATTCGTGTGGGTATAGGGGTCAATATGGGTGTCCACGGCTCCGATGTTGATCATTGATCGGAAAGAGTTTCGGTCATGTCTATACTTCACCGAACCTATAGGGTCACATGCTTAAGGGTCATCTATCTGCTGAATACTAGACAGGGAGTTTGAGAGAAAATCACCGAAAAAGTTTCGGACGCAACGGAAAAGTTCTGAAAAGAGAGGTCACCGGATGAGTTCCGGTGATACGGAAAAGTTGTTTCAGAGGATACCATAAAGTCAAATTGGTTTCGGCACATGCCTGATAATTCTTGGAGGGTGCCAGAATCATTCTGGAAACTTCTGGGAATTTTCCGGGATGAAAACCAGAAATGTTCCGGAGCTGCCGGAACCGCTTCAGATGCTTTTCGCAGATGAAATCACTAATTTGGAATTGTTCCAGAATGCGTTGAAAATTATTTTAGTGGGTACTAGAAATGTTCTAAGCCCACATAAATATTTTCAGTTCGAACGGACGCTGAAAAATGTCATCGTGAATAGTGAAAGTGTTTTTTGGGAATTTTTATGGAAAGCACCTTTTGGGAAATTTCCCAAAAGGCTTCTAGAAGCCTTGGGCACTAAGGAAGCCCCCTTGGGGGGGGGGCCCAAGGGGTGGCCGGCCATGGAGGGTGGAGCTCCATGGAGCTCCACATGGCACTCCTTTTTGCTTTATTCTTTATGTAAATGACATAAAGTGGGGGTACTTTTGGTATTTGTGAATGCCAACTTTACCCCTTGGCTTTCCTATAAATAGAGGAGAGTGGGCTGCCCACAAACCTCATCCCTTCTCACATACACATGCCATGCAATGATCTGGCTTCTCTCTCCCTCCCCGCGAAATAGTTTCGCAGAGCCGAAAGGCTGTCTGGGTTCCGGTGGGAACTAGTTCTGGACGGCGAAGCCCTACCGGATAGATGACACCGTATGTGTGCAACTCTGTAGAGAGGTCGTAGTTTCGATCTTAGTGCCCGAGGGGCTGTTCGAGAGTGCCTCCCGAAGGGCTGTCCGAGTGACCGTCCGAGTTTTGAGGGTCCTCCCGAAGGGCTATCCGGGGACTGTTTGACCGCCTCCCAGAGGGCTGTCCGAGGGGCAGATGAGGGAGTTCATCCTCGCGGTTGGGAGGTTGTAAATCCTAGCTGCGGGGATCTGCACCGACGATCGTCATCGACTCTACTTCCGCTGCGCTACGAGTCGGTAACGAAAAGATCAAACCTTGTATGCAGTCTCCATAGTGGTCCTGGGCTGGTGCGTAGGTCGGAAATTTTTTGTTTTCTGCTGCGTTACCCTACAGTAATTCCACTGTGGTTTCGGTCGATGGGAATGGTGGCTCATCCTCTTCACCATTGATACTTTAGCAAGCACTACCCCCTCGTGCAGCACTGGCAAGTGCCCAACCTACACAAGGCCATGACCAGGAGGCAGCAAGTAGCAGCAAAACCTCCAACAATGTGTTCTACTAGCGGCAACTAGGTGAGTTATTTGCCTATAATATATTAACAAATTGTGCAATTGAACGCTGATTGTGTTGGCTCCAATCATGCTTGTTTAGTTATATAATTGAGTAGATTTTTTGTTGACCCTTGAAGAAATTTACAAGTGGAACCACTACAAGACCCACACCCAAGTGATGAACGTGAACACAATATTATCATTGATGAGTCTGACGAGGGCAACATTGATGAGGTTGAGGACTAGATTGAGCAGGCAAATGCTCGATGAAGACGATGAGGATCATTTTGAGGATGCGGACGATGATGAGTTTAAGCCAGCTGAAATTGTGTGTGATCCTTCTCATAGGCAACAAATATTCAACATCAGGTGAGAAGAGCATATGTATTGATGGGTCCAACCAAACAAACTGATAAATTTGATCACAAAAAAGCAAAGGCAAGAACCGAGCATTTTCTAAAGATTGGTAAAAGAAGTATGCGCCTTCTTATCAAGCAACTAGGAAGTAGTGCACACTTTGGTTATGATGCCTTCACCAAGAAAGGATAGGGACTGGAAGCATGCATATAAGGGATTGCATGCTCATGTTGGTGGGGTAAATAGTGCACACAACAAGGCAAGATTGCATTATGGTGATTTTCGTAATGAAAGACAAAGTGTGTCTAGGGAATCTAAGGAGTCTACATTACTTTACAAAATCCCTTTGCACTATTCTCTCGTGTCTACAAGATATCTCATTGCTCAAGGCTTGACTTTTTGTGGCTATGATGAAAGTCCCACTTCACTTGCGTTCAAAAAAGTCCCACTTCACTTAACAAGGGTAACATCTATGAGATGGTAGATTGGCGCAAAGCTAGATATGAGAAAGTGAGGCATACTTTTGACTATGGTGGGAGAAATTGCAAGATGCTTGATGTTGAGATTCAAAAAGATCTTGCAAAGTGTTGCACAAAAGAGGTTACTGATGTGATCATGAGAGAAATTGGCAATAATAAATTATTTGTGCTTATCTATGAGTCACGTGATATATCTATGAAAGAGCAAACGGTAGTAATTATGAGCGTAGTAGTGGTTAATTTTTCTTTTTAAGTATTATTTCATACTTTTATGTAACCTTGCTACATTTTTTTCATGTGGGTGTGTAATGATAAAGGGAAGGTTGTAGAATGATTTTATCTCTCTATACCATGTCAGCGTGACTACATCAGAGGCACTAAAGGTAGCTTTTGTTGCCATTCTTGATCACTACAAGTTATCCATTCATATGCTACAAGGGCAATGATAGGATGGAGCTTAATATATGAGAGGTGAATTCAATAGTTTGCAAAAGGAAATCCTAGATGAGAACCCTTATGACTTATATGTGCATGGCTTTGCCCGTCATTTACAATTGGTGGTCGTTTCAGTTGCAAGTTGTTGTTCCTCTATTCATGATTTGTTTGAGTATGTCTCCTTGATTGTGACCACAAATAGTGCATCTTGCAAGAGAAGGGATTCATTGAGGGAGGAACATCATCAAAATATCTTAGATCGGCTTGAGAGCGGTGAGGTATTTAGCGGAAGAGGTTGTACCAAGACTTTTCTAGCAAGACTCGGGGATAGCAGATGAGATTCACACCATACAAATTTGCTTCGTTTGAGTCAAATGTGGAAGACAATTTTATATGTGCTTCGTGAGGTCAATGATAAAGGGCATGGACTATCTCAAGCAATGGGTTTGATATAAATAATGGAGATTTTAAAATTTGATAAAGTTGCTTGCTATCACATAAAGTCGCTTGCTATCACAAATGAAATCTAACAAGTCTTACAAAGAAAAGATATAAACATTGTTAATGCCATTAAACTAGTTGGTGATGTCAAAGCTCGGTTGGCCTTTATGAGAGAAAGTGATTGGGAGAGCTTGTTCAATGAAGTCCGACACTTTTGTGTCCCCAAAGGTATGCTGGTGCCCAATATGAATGAAAGAATACAGTTGTGGGGTCATTCAAGGCTTGATGGTGTGATTTACACTAATCTTCATTTATATCGAGTTGAGATCTTCTATGTTGCCATTGACAAGATATGCACCAAGATGAATCATCACTTTAATGAAGCATCTTCAAATATAATAGTGGCCTTCTCACGTCTTCATCCAAGGAATTCCTTCTCCAAGTTTGATGTTGACAAGCTTGCTTGCTTAACTGAAGTTTATTACGAAGATTTCTTTGTGTTGATCGTGCAATCATAATAGATCAACTTCAACCTTACATTCATCGTGTAGGAATGCATGAGGCTTTTTCTTGTTATAAAGATCTTGGAAGTTTGGCTACAAAATGGTTCAAACAAAGAAACATGTAGTGTTTACATTGATGTACAGACTCATGGAGTTGGCTTGTTATTGCTGATCCCAACGACATCGGTTGAAAGAGATTTCTCGGCAATGAATATTATCAAGTCTAAATTGCACATCAAGATGAACAATACATGGTTTAATGACTTGATGATTTGCTACACCGAGCAAGAGATTTTTAAAGGACTTGATGATAATGCTATTATTAAACGGTTTTAAGTTATGAAGTTTCAGAAAGGGCATTTGTCTTGGTCTAATTAACACATTGTTGGTACGATTCATTCTCTTTGATGTGTTTAATTTCAATGAAAAATATATAATTCGTTAATGTGTTGTATCTTCTAGATTCTCATGTGTGCACAAAAATGAACATCGAGATTGGACTTTTGTCGTCCAGACGTCGAAAGGTTTGGTTGTGTGGCTAGTATTTAGCGAGTTATTTGGTATTGTATCTCATGTTTTTTAAACCCTATATTAATTAATTAAAAAAAAGGTTATTACAATCGTTCATTACAAAATTCGCCACGCAGGGCGAAACACTATTAAGAAGAATCCCATCTGACTTACTAATAAAGCTAAATTTCGCAATTTCGTGAGCCACCCCATTGTCTAGCCGATTGATTTTCGCAATTTTAAAATTCTTGATCATTCTCGATATACTCAAGGCTTCTTTCTTCAGATCAATGAGAGGAGACCTGTCAAGCATTTCATTTGCAAGGAAAGAACAGATAAAAGCACAATCAGTCTCCAAAATAATGGATTGGTGAAGAGTGATACCGATATAAAGGCCTGCCAGGCATGCACGCATCTCAGCTTCATTCACGCTGGAACACTGACCCAGAAAATCCCACGAAGAAATAATAACTTCACCAGATGAGTTCCTAGCAACCACCCCCACACTAGCGGCATTAATATTCTCCACATAACTGGCATCGACATTGATCTTGATATAATCATCTGGGGGAGGTTTCCATAAAACATGATCTTGTAAGGGTGCGTAAAATGGTATAGCACCTCCCATTTTTCCTTTACCTTTGTTACTAGGAACATCCTCAATAGTGTCGTGACAGGACGTAAAGGAAGACCAATAATTGTCCACAAAAATTGCAGATGCAGCAATGGATTCCGTCCCCTTTCCAAAAAATAAATCATTTCTCAGGTGCCAGACTCTCCAAAAAAGAAACAGAATTTGCTCTCGCTGTTGTAAGCTCAAATGATCCAACAAAATCGAAAGCCAATCTGGTCCCGAGAATTTGAACAACTCTTCGTCAGGAATATTCCACAACTCTCTCAAAGCTAATCGCAGAGCTCGGGCCTTTGAACAAGTAACTAGAGCATGAAAAGTGCTTTCATCTTCTACTCCACAAATAGAGCACATACCTGAAGTTATCGGATGGTGTTTAACTCTGTTAGTCTGGACCGCCAAGCTATCGGATGCGACACGCCATGCAAAAATCCTTATCTTCTGAGGGATATTAGCCTTCCAAATTAGATTCCAAAGCCTTCTTCTGTTTATCTCATGTTTTTATTTAATTCTATAAGCTATGAAAACTCTAGTACACATATTACACATGGCGTTTATCCAAATATATGATAATTGTGGTGTTTGATAGACCAAAGTAAATTTTAGCTTACGGCATGCCCAGGCTCTGGCAATTCGCTAGCTCCAACACTGATCCGGATAAACCCACTCACTCTGAGGGTCGGATTGAACCCGCTGCAATGGATTTTTTTTGAAAAGTCCAAACAGCTAAAGGAAAAAAGAGTGAGGCTATGAAGCGTGGGGAATTTGAGATGGTTGGGACTTTGGATGTTGATTAGTTAGCGAGATAGACTTCTCCTCACAAGGTTCAAGATCCCCTTTGATAGCGTCAACATACGAGTGGCTGAAAGTGATCTTCGACCTAAAAGCTATAAACGTTCCTTAATCTTGTTGATGTTTTCTCCTTAGATTTTGTGGGGTCATAAACCATCTTGTAACATAACATCTTTTGGGACTAAAGCTGATCAACACTTGGATATAATGTTACTATATTTAATCTTGTTGTCATGACTCATGAATCAAACCTACTATGAGGTCCTAGATACACTTACACTTCGCTACCCATAAGATACAATGAACTCTCTCTTCTAAATCTGTCTTTTGACTTTGTCAGAACATCTACAACCAGACCCCCCCCCCCCCCCCCATATCCTTCCCAAATGTCTGGGCGGCCTGCTAGTCACTTTTTGGACAGCATATTGACACCTAGCTGGACCTGGCAAACTCAGCCCAAGCGTCCGACCTGACCAGCAACCCCCATACCCAGCCCATATATGGGGCGGATATGGGGACGTCCGGACGTGCCCGCCATGTTGGATTCGACCCACACGACCCCACTGCTACTTCCACAACGAAGATGGCAAGGACAAGGGCGATCATGGGTGAACTTCTCCATTGTCATATCATTCGTAGCTAATAGAACTTGTCATTTTTTGGTGGTCCGGTGACATGTCTGAACTTCCCATGCTATGTGTGTGTTCAAATACATGTGTGAGTTAACGTTGTATGTCATTAGTATGGATTTGAGGATTTCCTTCGAGGGACACGAACGTTTGTCATTAGCATGGATTTGAGGATTTTTGCTTTGAGGAATACGGTTGTGGACGCGGACTTTTGAGCGGTGACCGGTCACTGCCACGGACGTATAGAGGCCCGGATTTGACCGATCCAGTTGTAGATGCTGTCATAGGCTCAACCAATATTGTGCACCCTGTTTGTTTCACTCTACATATCACTATCGCCTTGTGTTAGCACGTCAATCCACTCGCCATCACTCTATTAGGACAGAATCTTATAGGAATCTTCCCTAAGGGTTTCTTTGTACTATATTTCACAAGAATTTTAGTATCCACTTAAAATCTGTTGGAAAGAATCCTTTATTTTTCTGTGATGCAATCAAACAAACTAAAATCCTGTAGAATTCAAAACGACTGACATTGTAATCCTTTTTTTTTGCGGGGACAGACATTGTAATCCTATGAATTTCTTATTTGTACATTTCTAGAATCTTGCGAATCAAATAGGCTCTTTTTATAATAATTTAGCTATATGCAACCTAATGTATCGATTGTGTTGTTCTAGAGGTCAAGTGTATTTTTCATTTTGAAAATATGTTTTTCGAACCAAAATTAAAACATGTATGTCCAACTTTTGAAGTCTCGCATAAATGGCATATCTATAAGTGACTTTGTTGAAGTCACAGAAACTGAAGAGCAGACTTCAAGAATCTTCTCCTCGTCTATTCTTAGGCCTTGTACAATGCAAGCTACTTTAGGGAAGTGCTTAGTAAAATAAACTGAGCTTCTCACAAGCACCAATGCTTATCTCTATAGGAGGGGTGCCTAATTAAACATCTATCCTTTACAAATAAGCATCAATGCTTGAGAAAAACCACTTTTATTTTTATAAGCACCACCTCTAAGCATCATGCATTGTTGTACAAGGCCTTATAACATCATTATACATAAATCATTCAGCGCATTTTCTACTGAATTCTTTCTGAAAGTATTGTTGGTAAAATAAGAGAAAAAGGTTCGTCCAAACAAATAAGAGGAAACGAATGGTCCAACGTGGAACAGTAACCTAGATGCAGAGAATAAAACTTGTGTGGAGAGAAATGTTTTGGGAGAATCTTGTTCACATGGGCGATCGCATTCAGACTGGGCCAAGAATAAAAGATGGGCGCGTGATGCTTACACCTGCTTGCTTTCTGCCATCCGTGGACTCATCTGCCGCTCACTGGATGGTGAAAAGGAAAGCTTAATAATCAATCAAACTGAATTGGTTTGGAGCCTGGACACATGCAGCACAAGAAAAATCAAGAGAAGCAGCTTTTTTTTTTGCAACAAAAAGATGCTTTTTGGGTGTGCTTATATGTCACGATGGCTCGTACTGTAACAGAAACAGTTGGTGCCAAAATACGTTTTTGGACTGAAGAAAGATAATGGTTTGGAGATTGGACACATGCAGCACAAGAGAAGCAACTCTATTTGCAACAAATTAAAAGATGCTTTTGTGCATGTGTGTTTATGTCATGATGACTCGTAGTGTAACGGAAACAATTATGCGAAAATACTATTTTGGACTAAAGAAAGATTTTTTTTCGAAACTAAAGGAAGATAATGGTTTGGAGACTAGGGCACATGCATCACAAGAAAATCAAAAGAAGCAACTCCTTTTGCAACCAAAAAAATGTCTTTTGCACGTGTGCATGTCACGGTGAGATCATAATACGGTTTTGGACTGAAGAGAAAAGAAGAGAGTTGTGTGGTTACTGTTTGTTTATATTTATCAAAGGACATTTTGAGGACAATTTTTTTTCAATTCTATTATCTCATGCAGAGAATCGTTGCCATTGCTCCAGACATGCTATCAGCTTTCCTTGTTATTTTAAACCAAGTAGTACTTTTTTCATTTGGAGCGCATTCACCAGAATAAAGATGGTCGATGAGTGCTTTATTTTCTTTCAGTTTTGCTTCTTCTGGGAATAAAGGCAAATTCTTCATGCTCCCTAAAAAAGGGCAAATTCGCCAAGCTTTTCCTCTCCTTTTTCCGTTTTTCTTTTTTGAGACAATTTTTTTTAGACAACCCCTCCTTTTTCTTTAACAGACCTTTTTTTTCTTTTTCAGTGCCACAAAAAATATTCACGCATAAAGTCTTTTTGGAAGCCCACAAGAGGAAAAGGCAGGGCCCAAACACTAATGGGCCAGGATAATTTCCCAATAGAAAATATCGGGATACCCCAGCCCGTTTGTACGCCAGGGCTATTTTATTGGGGGCATCGATGTCTCACTTATAGCGAGACAGAAGGCTGCATCGAGACCTTCTCGTCAGCGCCTTGTGCACCGCGTACTGCTGTAGCGCACTGGGTAGTACCGCATGGACTCTCGTTTGCCTACCTCTCACTCGTTCGCATGCTATTTTTTTGCACTGGTTTTTTCTGCTGCAAGTTTGTGGGTGGTGGAGCTTTTGCAAGTTGTGGATCAAATCTGTTGAGTATATTGATTATTTGGAAACATAGAATAGACTAGAAAGTATTCTGGTTTGTCTTGTATTCTATGCCCACGAGGCTCAAGCAATAAACACCTATCATAATCTAACTATTCCGCCAAACCCTCTCTCCCTTCTAATATGATATCAGCCTAATCTTGATCCAAACCCTAGCCGTCGCCGCCTCCGCACTGCGCCGCCCCCGGGGCGGTCGATCTCCATGATCGCCTCCGGGGTCCGCGCCGCCCGTACGTAGGGTTCGTCCGCCGGTCGTGTTGATTGGTTGCCCTAGAGAGTCTTTTTCCCGATCCTTGATCGATGCTTCTTTTTTGATTTTCTGATCTATGATCGGTTTGCGTCGCCCGCCCGTCGACCCTCGCGCGCCTCTGCTTCGATTTTGGCATCGACTACACTGGCCACTACTCCGACACGACGACCTCGCGCGACACACGGCGGCCTGCAACGGTCGACGTCCATGCGTGCGCCCGTCTGTTGTTCTTCGCCGAGCGTGGTCGTCCTGGTCAGATCGGAATCCTCCACCGCCTCTCCACCATCCTGCTCGGCTGGCCGCATCACCGGGACTTTGCGCAGGCAACACTATTGTGATGGCGAGCTGTTGCGCACCGCGGCCCGCGGCTCTCCGCGTCCAGCGCGTACGCCACGCTGCAAGTACAACGTGCTGGCTCTGGTCGCCCGTGCATGCATCTCGCATGGCCCCGTGCTGGCCACTTTTGTGGTGCACGTGGTTGGACATAGCTTGGTACGTGACCCTAAAGCTGCACAACGTATGCCGAGCAGCTACTTCAACCCGCGAGTGATTGGACTGATCATCCAAGAGCACGCGATCCGCTTCATCGTTGCCGTGCGATCGGTCTGATCAGCCGTTTGTGCGTGCCTTCACCGGATTTCGTGAAGATCATCCTCGAGTTCAGCGCGTCCCTCCACCGATCGAGCAACGGTCTACCGCTGCGTCGCTCCGTCGGGCCGCAACGCCGGCGCCCCGTGGTTCTCCTCGTGACTGCATCGATTATCCCTCCACCGATCGAGTAACGGGCTGCCGCTGCGTCGCTCCGTCGGGCCGCAACGCCGCCGCCCCGTGGTTCTCCTCGTGACTGCATCGACTCGCGCGTCATCGCTGCGTCGCCCCTTCGGGCCGTAGTGCCGCGATACGCGGTCCCAGCCGCCGCCCCGAGGCCGTCCCTGCTGTTGCACCGACCCGCGCTCCGCCGCTGCGCCGCCTCTTCGGGCTGTAGCGTCGCGGCCCGCGGTCCCCGCTGCCGCCCGAGGTCTTCCGTCGTCGCCCCGACCCACCTGCTGCCGCCGCGTCGTCCCTTCGGACCATGGCGCCGCGGCCCGCGGTCCATCGCCGTCCCCGTGCGTCGACTTCCTGTGGTATGCGCCGCGGCGCCTCCTTTGGCGCGGGAACGCCATCGTCCGCGCCAGTCTTCGTCACGCTGTCAGGGTTCCTCGCCTACTTTGAGCACCGCCGCCGCGCTCCTAACCTAGCCGCCGCCGTCAGGCCGCCGCCGCCGCTCTTCTTTGGCCGTCGCCGCCGCTACCCCCGTAGCCGTCGCCGACGCCCGTCCATCTCCTTCGTCTTCGTCCAGCACCAGCCCGTCGCCAGCGTCGCCGTCATCTTCCTCGACCACTTCGTCTACTCCGACCACTAATGGCGACATCGGCCCCCCGCCGATTGGCGCCGCAACCGTCGTCGAGTCTTCTTCTCTGCTGGCCCTCCGACTTCTCCGACATGGCGTACAACTCGTGCAGGTCCCTCGTCTACGCATGCCCGGTACTGGCAACACTGATGCGTGCCTTCGTCCACGGCGTGTCCCCGGGCCTGGCAAGCCTGGAGCGGCGCTTCGTCAACTTCGTCTTCGTCCGTCTACGCATGCCCGGTGCTGGCAACACCGACGTGTGCCTTCGTCTACGACGTGTCCCCTGGTTTGGCAAACCCGGCACGACGCCTCGTCAACATCGTCTTCTTCCCGGCGCACCACTACTTCGACACCACTGCGCCCATGACTAACTCGGCGCCTCCTTGCGCCTGCGGCTCCAGGCGACTTCCTCGACACCGGCTACCCCGACTCGACATCGACCACAACATTCTTCGTACGGCTACCTCGACCACGACTACAACACCCTACGCTCTCGGCTACATCGACATCGGCACAAAGGGCTACCGCTTTGCTTGAGCAACCTCATTGGTTTTCACTCCAGCCACGACTTCCGTGATGCATCGACCGTTGCGACTGGGGGGGAGGGGGGTCCGTCGGCTTGCCTTCGGATTCTTCTCCAGTCTCACCGTTTGCGTCGCTACCATTGTGACTGCGGGAGGATATTTAGAAACATAGGATATACTAGAAAGTATTCTGACTTCTCTTGTACTCCAAGTAGATTATGTACTCCTATATATATATATATATGCCCACGAGGCTCAAGCAATAAACACCTATCATAATCCAACTATTCTACCAAACCCTCTCTCCCTTCCAACAAAATCATCACGGACCCAACAAGTTTGTAGACTCCCAGTGCCTTTACCTCATTTAAAAATGCTTGATTTCTTGTTAACTTGAAAAAGTTTGACCTTTTGGATAAAGTCCTTCAATTTGAAAAAAGTTGGCAAATTAAGAAAAAACAAGAATTGTGCATTTGAAAAAGTTAACGAATTTGAAAAAATACCATGAATTTGGAAAAAGCTCGCGAATTCAAAAAGGTCCACAAATTTGCAAAAGCTCCACGCATTTGAAAAAAGTTCACGAGTTTGGAAAAAGTTGTTGAATTTGAAAAAGTTTACGCATCTGAAAAAAGTTTGTTAATTTACGAATTTGGAAAAAGTTCACAGATTTGAAAAATATCATGAATTTGGAAAATAATGTTAATTTGAAAAAAATCATGAATTCCAAAATAATCATGAATTTGAAAAAAGTTCATAAAATTCAAAAAATATTCACGGATTTGGAAATATTTCATAAATTTGAGAAAATTTTGCAAGATAGAAAAAAACTTCATGCATTTTAAAAAGTAAACACATTTAAAAAACAAAGTCATGCTTTTTTGAAATGTTGACAAAGAAATGAAAACGGGCATTCGAAAAAAGATCACAAATTTGGCAAAAGATTGCAAATTTGAATAAGGATCACAAAATTTGAAAAAGGTTCATGCATTTGAAAAAAGATCACGAATTCACAAATTTGAAAAAAGTCTGTGCATGTGATTAATGTTCTCGAATTCATGAATTTTAAAACTTTTGCGAACTTGAAAAAGGATCACAAAATTTGAAAAAAGCTCATGAATAGTAAAAACAATTCTTGGATTTGATAAAATCATGGATTTGAAAAATATTCATAAAAATTGAGAAATATTTGCAGATTTGGAAAAAGTTCATAAGTTTCAAAAAACTTTGCGAGGTAGAACAAACTTCACGCATTTGGAAAATTCACCCAAAGCGAAACACAAAGTCATGTGTTTTCGAAATGTTGACAAAAAAGTGAATATACGCATATGAAAAATGATAAAATTTTTGGAAAAAAAACGCATATTTGAAAATAGTTTGCACATTTGAAAAAACATGTGAATTCATGAATTTGAAAACAGTTTGCGCACTTGAAAAAGTGCACGAATTTACGAATTTGGGAGGAGTTCGTGAACATGAAAAACGATCACAAAATTAGAAAAAAAAACATTAATATGAAAAAAATCATGAATTTATTTTTTTCCCAAATTTGAAAAGTTCATAAATTTTGAAAAATGTTCGCGGATTGGAAACATACATCTTGAAAAACAAATCCACACGGTTTTTGAAATGTTGGCAAAAAATAACAAAAGAAAAAAGAAAAAAGAAAAAAAGACTAGGAAAAATAGAAAAACCCAAAAGAAAAACCGAATGAAAAAATAGAAAGAATACCGAACTAGCAAGCTTCCCAGAACCAGGCTGCACCAGCGGCTGTGAACTACACTCGCAGGCTGCGAGTGATACAATGCAAACTAGAAAACGAATTAAATGGGTCGAGCCCAAAATTGGGAGGGGGGTGTGCGCCGGTTTGTGCAAACGCCTATAGCTGGCTCTGGGGGCGCCAAATAGGTGTCCTGTCTTTGGATAAGATGGTAACTATCGTTTTCGATCGTCAAAGTCTACTTGACGATCCGACTACAAACGTGAAAGGATGTCGCGCCTTAGCAATCGCTAAACCAACTCCGAGAGGTTATTAACCACGCCGGAGCATGATCAACCTTACCACGGGGGTCTATTTCCTGCAAGCAAGCGAAGAACAAGCAAGAAACTGATATTACAATCTGGATATTGCGAATTTAAGAAGAAAGCTTTATTGATCAAAGTGGTCGTTGAACACAAATGAAGTACGCGAGTTGCAACTATGTCGAACTTTAATCTAAACAAAACCCCAGGCAAAAGCTACTAGATTGATCTACTTATATAAGAGCAAATGGTGGCGGCCAAGGAGGTGGGAGGACGTCCCAAGGCAGCCCAAAACTAACCCTAGGTCGTACAAGGCCCATGGGCCCAAGTGAAGGCGATGCAACACCTTTGGACTTGTAGTTTGACTCGGATTGTGCTGCAGCGTCAGATTGTTTCATCAATATCTCAACGCCCCAGACGAATTTGAAGGTGGGTCCAATTGGGTTGGAAAGTGCACGAAATAAACTTTCCAACAAAAAAAAAGAATCACCCAATTCGGAGTCCGGATGAAAGAGTTCTTGGTGTTTTGAGTCAGGTATGTCTGTGCAGTCCGAATTTGAGTCCAGAACGTGGGTGACTTGGACTCTATCTTTTCTTGGGTTGAAAGTGACATGAGAGGACTTTTTTGAACAGCACAAAATCATTTCCTTTGACGCGAGATGACTTCTTGAACAACACCTAATCATTTTCTTTTCCTTGGTCTTCACACGTAGTTCGTACAAGTGTTTAGCATTTCTACATTTAGGCATGAAATAAAAATAGGTGAAGTATTTTTGTTCCGAATAACATAAATAAATTATTGCATAATTCTTATGAGAAATCACCTCACCAATATGCATGTATGCAACATTTTTTGTCGTATCCAAGGTAGCCATGTCCTCATTAACACGCGGGCTAATAACAAACTTCTTGTTCAATAGCTAACCCGGGCTTTAAATAACGCAGTATTGTTAGATCGAACTTTTTTGAATATTCAAACACATTTTTTTAAGGAATTAAATACTTTTTGAAACACGAAATATTAAGAAAAATCGAACAAAATTTTAGAAATTTAAATATTTTTCCAGTGGCGACGTTGTCGGTGATGTTCCGGGCGATGACGACAGAGACGAGCCAGCGATGGAGACCATGCGGATGAGAGTGGCCGATAGCGACGCATGAAGGCATCCCTTGTGCGACGTGTCCAACCTTGCCGCACGATTGATGACGAACTGACCGGTGTAGAGTCGACGCTGATGTCGGAGTAGAGACGCGTGAGGATGACGGACGGTGGGTGACGCAATCCAATCTACGATCAGTGAACCAAAAGGCAGAAGACCGGCCAAGGGACCGATGGAGAGAAAACCGATCAAGGGATCAGAAAAAACTCACTAGGGCAGCCGATCACAAATCAACGGACGAACCCTGCTACGGGTCACACGACCCCGGGGACGATCATGGAGATCGACCGCCCTGGAGATATGCCTAGATAATCTAACGGAAATAAGCAAGAAAACACCATAATTAAACATCATTGTAAAGTAGATGTGTTTAATGTTGCAATAGATCAACAAGTGATAGAGTTGAATGATTGATTTAGTTCAAGTAATTAAGCTTCTAGATCTTTGTTCATCATTGGATCTGCATGCCACCTTCAACAAGTCAAACATAAGCAATCTAATGGAGCAATTCCATCTTGCAGATTTTTCTAGTCAAGAAAAAGATTGGTTCGAGTGCGAGCTGCCACATTTCCATCTTGATACATTAAACCATCCAAGATCAAAAAAATGTAAATCACTTGCTGATCTCATAAAAGGAATAGTTGAGACTGACCAGCCTTCTGACAATCCAATGGTTGAGAGGTTGGTATGATTGGTGATAACTCTCCCGCTATCAACTGCAATGGTAGAACGAGCCTTTTCGGCAATGAAACTAGTCAAGACACACCTTTGAAGTACGGGAGATGATTTTCTTTATCATCGCACGATAGTCTACATTTGCAAGGAACTAGCAGCCAAGTTTAGCTCCGACTTCTGAATTAATAGAAATGTACTTATATATATATGTATACTATTCATCACCCAGGATGCAGAATAAGTTATTCTTCACCCGAGGTAATCTTACGATCGCTTCATAAATAAATTACGTTTGAAATACAAATAGTTACATTCATATCGATTCTCTACGTAAAATTTGGTATAAGAAAACAAAAATATAGGTTATAAGACCAGAAATATCGCATTTTATGTATGTTTTTACGTTCGTAATTTTACGTAACATAAAATATTTTTTACGGTGAGTATATATTTTCTTACGTTCTCTTTTTACATATGAAATAAGAAAAAATTTACGAAACCTAAAATTACGGTGCATGTCGGACGAACAACGCCACGCCCCACCCGAGTTTACTGCCCCCCCCCCCCCCGGCCGAAAGGCAAGCCACGTACTCCCTCCGTCCCAAAATTCTTGTCTTAGATTTGTCTAAATACAGATTCCCTCCGTCCCAAAATTCTTGTCTTAGATTTGTCTAAATACAGATGTATCCTCTCTCCGTCCCAAAATTCTTGTCTTAGATTTGTCTAAATACAGACTACGCACTTCCGTGCCTGTCCAACGTAATTTTTTACTTTCAGTCAAAATAAAATTACACCGACGGTTCGTTCCTAATTCCCACATCCCACAGCTCTCGCCCCCATCTTCCTCGGAGAACCTTCTCTCTCCCCATGGCTGGATGCGAGCGGCTGCTCCGATCAACATCGCGACGGTTTCACGGCGAGTTGATTCGGCTCCGGGAGGATTCGCGGCGTGGTGGGTGGCCTTGGCGGTGCAACAATTGGTGGCCTGGTCAACGGTAGGCTTCACGGCGGGCGGAGGGAGAGGAACGGCTCACCCACCTGCAACCTCGTCTCCAGCAGGAATCGAGTAGGGCCATCGCTCCCCCACCTCACTCTCCACCAGCAGGCTGCTAGTACTTGATGATTGCCACTCGTACGTGAGTACCACCAGCCACCTGCAACGAGATCCCCTATCTCCAGATCCAAGTTACCTGAACTTCATATGCCTCCCAAGGTTAGAGAGATTTTGAATTCGGTCCAATTTCCTCAACATGTGACCCTGTTTTTAAAATACATAGAGATTTGTGACCCATTTTTGTGACTGTAAGCAGTCTCGATTGTGAATATCCCCAATTGCGTCAATTTTTTTCTTTCTTGCATCGAATTGTCTGAACCAGTCCAATTTTTGTTATGGTGGATTAATACTGGGTAAGATTCTATGATTCTGTGATGGACTTAAACTCAATGTGAATGATCTTATGTAGGTAGATTCAGTTGCAGGAGCTCAAGTTTCTGTTCTTGGTTGGATCAATCTAAATCTAGTTTATGTGATGGTATTATGAAAATAACAAGTGGAGGCTTCATATTGCAGGCAACAAGAAGAGTACGCATTAATTATATTCTTATAATGCCGGTCTTGTTTGCTTTCAAAGTAGGCTGACCATGCGTTTTTACAACACATACTCATGACAAATGGTTCGGGGTTCATTCACCCATTCATCTTTTTCCTACTAGCTTTTTTCATCATTCTGTGTGAGGGAGGTAGTTCTCTTTGTCTTCATGTGCTTGACGCATGGGGTGATCTCGAGCCTGAGTCCAGCGATCTTTTTTTTAGTTGGCTGTGCTACAGATTTTTGTTTCAGGTTTTGTGGTCTAGTACCGTTTTTCATCGCAGAAAGGCCTGCTAGTCGTCCATACATACTACGGGCTTGCTTTATTTGCAATTGCTCTTTTCTATGCAATTTCTATCAATGCTGCCTTTTCTTCTTCAAGAATTATGCAATTGTTATTAAAATCCTACTTGTTTAATCAGATGCCTAGTTGTTTATTTTGATTTCAGTTGACTGTCTCATATATTATTTTTGAAGGTATCACCACGAGCAGGAGAAGCAAGGGGAAGCTACATTTCCAAGCGGATGCCAACTGTTGCAATTGGAGTCAATAACTTGTTCTCATGGTATGCACACTGTCGTTTATGTACTTTCCTGGGTTTACATGCCCATATATTCTATGCTAGTTCATCATACCCGTAACCATGGTTTGACTGTCCGTTTCTATTTACCAGCAGTCATGTATTAACCATTTTTTAATTTTGTCTCCGTCCTAATTGATCTTGCACTTATTGACTAAATAGGTGAATGAATAATTTATCTTGTATGCTCTGTATACAAGTACTATGTACTTCAATAAATACTAATGAAAGTACAAAATTGATATGCAAAAAAATTGGCTCACCTTCTGTGTGTTGCCAAGTTATAATTTCTTCTCCATCATGTGATGAATTCTCAATTTTTCTTCTTCTTATCATGCTCATTGTTGCTACCAAAATATAATAGTACATAAAATTGGGCACATTTACTGAAACAAAAATTCTATCTTTCAAATATCTACTTTCTGGTAGAGCTTGCAGACTTAGCATGTATTTTGGCATACCTTTGGATCTCATTCTTTCTGTCTCGGCACTTGGTATTTCTTCCATGCGGGGTGTTTGTGTTAATGCCTGAGTGGGAATTGCTGCAACAGCAGTGATACACTTTGGGAGAAATCTGGGATAACGTAGGCTGCAGGCTCAAAATTTCATTCACTAGTTAGTTTTGAAAATAGTCCCTGTCCGTAGTTTTTCCAGAATCCTGCTTTGTGGCATTTATTACTAAAATAAGCAATCAGATTTGCGGGTTCCTACTCTATATTGGAGCTTGAATATTTAGCATCTCTTTTGGCACATTCTGTAAACAAACATAAAAAAACACAACTTATGTTTACCGCACAACAATTAATCCTATAGGGAAGGTCCATGTCATCTTTTTTGCTTCAGATTATTATTGCCGTAAGGCATTGATCTTGTTCATCTTTAACCTATTTACATGTCTCTCAGAGCTATCCTTTAAAATATGATTAACTACTTGTAAGATGAATATTCCTCAGGTGATTTCCTATTTTTAGTGATTATTTGTGTGCTTGCCCATTAGATGATTATCCAGTCTGCTATTGATAGCCCGTCGTTTACAAAGACAGTTTATGGGCTCCAGATTTATTTCTATTAATCTTGTGCTTTTAGGAATTGGTGGTGGCAGTCGTCTCAACAAGACAGTGAGTGCAAAGCGCTGGTTTCCTATGATGTTTTGTTATGCAACACCGTTTTGCCTTTCATTCGTTGTCCAACAGATCAAAAGTAGTCTCGGAAGTAATGAAGGCTGTGCTTGACTATCTGATTGACGAATTCTGAAACATGTGGTCCTGTGGAGAAATTTTTGCAAGTTCCCTTGATATACTATTAAACCTGGTAGGTATAATTGTATAACTGTATAAGTACACCTATAAGCGTCATCTGAATCATCTGATATATTGGATGCTCTCAGTCGATGACTATACTTATAGTTGCCTTTGTTGTATGCTCTTCCCTTTCTTTGCAACCAGTGGCACTGTTTTAGTTCTGGATCTTTCTTAAAAGAGCAAGTTGTATATGTCTCTTAGTAGAGAAAAGGCAAAGCGGTATACTACCTATGTACCGAAATACTTGTTGAAGAAAACCAGTACAAGTTCCCCCATCGAACAAGTATTGTGGTACATAGGGAGTATTACACTGAATTTATCAAGCAAGCATGCAGTTCTTCTATGGCTGCAAATGTTTTGTAATAATATATAGGAGGAATCCACGCATTAGCACTACATTAGTCCATGACTATGATGCATGGGAAAGAAACTATGTTGGTACTGTTTATGCCATTTATTACATGTAATTATCAGCAAATTATAAAACATTGGCAATCTAAAAAAACATTGGAATTCCTGTACGTTCAAGTTTTGCAAAAATGCCTCTGTAATCTTACGTTGGCTATAGTGGTGGGGACTGGTGAGGTAATCTTACAACTCCTGCACTATTTCTTACGTTAGCTAGTGGGGAAGTAATACGTTAGCTAGCTAGCGGGGAGGTAATCTTACGTCTTGTGTAAGTGATTACGGGAGGCTGGTTGGTTTGCGCCAGCGCACCATCTGGCTAGGGTGAGGAATAACAATTCTTCACCCTGGATGACGAATAGCGCGACCATATATATATATATATTATATATATATATATTTATATTTATATTTATATTTACTACCAAGATCTCCTAATATTCCCAGCATTCAGTATGTGTTTATATATATCCTATGATTTTAGTTTTTGAACCCCCCTCCCCCCCACACACACCTCCCTTTTGTTGGCTCTGTCCCTGGAGAGGAGGGGCAAATGAGGAGTGACGTTAATTTTGAACCCAACCGCCCTTCCCACACCCACATCTCGATGAAACGACACGATCTGATTGTGCAGTTGACAACACGTGCGTCAATCGAGCGTAATTGTGCGGTTGCAAGATGCATCATGACAACACGTGCGTCAATCGAGCGTAATTGTGCGGTTGCAAGATGCATCATTTGGGACGATTTCTCGTAACAATGCTGGGAGAAAGAAACTAGAGAACTAATGAACACCATGATATGCAGCACACGCGGCTGGTAGCCCTATACGCCGCACGTTGTGGCATTTTGCCGAGCAAACGCATAGGTGAGTGTGTTGCTGTGCCGACCCATTGCAACACATAGTAGCGAGAAGGGAATAGGGCTGTAGCGACGGGTCGAGATGCGTACTGTAGCGCTTGGGTGCACTGTAGCAGACCATCACTAGCGTCTCGGTTCAATGTAGTGAACTAGGCACTGTAGCTAACAGGTTTATTTGTTCCTTTTTTATTTTGATTCTTTTTTAAAAACATGATTTTTTTTTAGATTTCCAAAAAAATCGTGACGCAACTATTTTGTGCATTTTTTTACAAATTTTAAAACAGGAGCATTTTTTGAAATTCCCTAACATTTTCCAGAAAAGCGCATCATTTTAAAATTTGGGAACAAAATTTGAAACAGGAACTTTTTCTAAATTCTGAACAGTGTTTTGAAAAACACAATTTTTTTTTCTAAAATCCAGAAACAATTTTTTTAAATCTATGATGAATTTTTTAAAGGAGAACATTTTTGTAAATCTAAACAAAGTTTGAAAAATGCAAACATTGTATAAATGTGTGAACAAAATTTGGAAAAGGAAACATTTTTTAAATTCTGAACAAAATTTGAAAACATGATCATTTTTTGAAAGTCTCAACAGAATTTGTAAATATGAACAATTTCGGAATCTTTGGACAATTTTTAAAAAATGGAAAACAATTGAAACCCTATACATTTTTTGGAAAGGTGAACGTTTATGATATTTTCATTTTTTTCGAAAAAACGAATATTTTCTGAATTCATGGGCCAATTTGAAAAAGGCGAACGTTTTTTGAATCTATGATTATTTTCGGAAATAGGAACATTTTTTATAATTTCAAAACAATATTTTAAATTTCTGAACTTTTATAAAAAGAAAAAAGAAGCTTGAAAAAAAACTGGCAAGAAGAAAATTTCTGCCATTGGCCCAGAACGCTCTGTGCGAAGCGTCCGCAAATCGACGCAAAGAACGGCGAACAGGAAACCCGACACGATCCCCTCAAAAAAAAAAAAACGCGGGTACCCAACGTCTGTTTCTCGCGCCCTTTCTTCTTCTTCGCCTCCCTCCCTCCTCCTTCCGTACCAGAATTTACTCTGCCGCCAAGCAATCCACATCCGCCCGCCTCCCCGGTCTCGCGAGCGAACGAATCCAACGCTCGCAGGAACGCCGTCTCGATCGCCAGCGAAGCTCTCCAGGATCCGCCTCACGCTCAACGCCCGTTTGGTCACTGGTCCCCTATCTCGTTTCTTGAATCTTGTCCGCGCGCGTGCTAGTCTCCAGGATCTCGTTTCTTGAATCGATTTGACTTACGGTTTCTTGTCGATTTCTGGTCGATTTCTGGGTCGAATTGAATCGCTCTGTATGCCCTAATCTTGTTTGCATCGATTGTTTCTTGCTGTTCTTGATGACTCTGACCGACATGACATCACCAGAGAGGAGCAGCGGGCAATGTTCGTCACCGTGGCCGCCGCTCCAGGAGGCCGGCTCGAGCCCCTACATGCCGTCTCTATGCTCGCCGTCCAGCAGCCCTGCCGTCAATCGCTATGTGAGTTCTCGATCCCGTGCCCCCCCTTCGCCTGCGCCCTGTGCGTGGAGGTCGTTCGACGAAATGCCTGAACGGGTGTAAATCTTCTTGCTTTCCAGGGCGACAGGTTCATTCCCAACAGGTCAGCGATGGACATGGACATGGCGCACTACCTTCTGACGGAGCCAAGGAAGGACAAGGAGAACGCGGCGCCGTCGCCGGCCAAGGAGGCGTACCGGAGACTGCTACCTGAGAAGCTGCTCAACAACCGCACCAGGATCCTCACGTTCCAGAACAGGCTGCCTGAGCCTGCGAACAACTTCCTCGCGGAGCTGCGTGCTGATGCGGCTTCCATCCAGGAGAAACCGGCGAGGCAGCGTCGTTACATCCCTCAGGTACGGCACGCTTTCTTGTGGTGGTGCTCATTGGTGTTCCAGTTTTAGTGCTGATTGGTGATGATTGCTGACTCCGATGTACATTGTAAACCTGATGATGCAGTCTCCAGAGAGGATGCTGGATGCGCCAGGCCTCGTCGACGATTACTACCTCAACCTGCTGGACTGGGGAAGCGCCAATGTGATGTCGATTGCACTGGGCAACACGGTATACCTTTGGGACGCCTCAAGTGGCTCGACATCTGAGCTCGTTACCGTTGAGGAGGATGATGGCCCTGTCACTAGTGATAGCTGGGCTCCCGATGGCCGGCACATTGCTATTGGCCTCGACTCCTCAGCTGTCCAGCTCTGGGATTCCAGCTCTAACCGACTGGTTGGTGCTTCTTGGCCTCTCCTGTTAATGCTTTATTTTATTAGCAGCATTATTTTTATGTTTAGTCGCTGATCATGATTTTCATTCTGCAGCAGAGAACACTGCAAGGTGTGCATGAGTCGAGAGTTGGTTCACTGGCATGGAACAACAACATCCTGACCGCTGGTGATATGGACGGCAAGATTGTGAACAATGATATGAGGATTAGGAACCATGCTGTGCAGACATACCATGGACATGAGCGGGAGCAGGCAAGAAGCTCGCCAGTGGTGGGAACGACAACCTTCTCCACATATGGGATGCGTCTATGGCATCATCTGCACACTCTACAGGTCGCACCCAATGGTTACACAGGCTTGACGACCACTTGTCTGCCGTGAAGGCGCTTGCATGGTGCCCATTCCAGAGCAACCTGCTGGCATCCGGCGCTGGCGTAGGTGACCGATGCATCAAGTTTTGGAACACACACACTGGCGCATGCCTTAACTCTGTCGACACTGGGTCACAAGTGTGTGCGCTGCTCTGGAATAAGAATGACAGAGAGCTGTTGAGCTCGCATGGTTTCACGCAGAATCATCTCGCCCTATGGAAGTACCCGTCGATGGTTAAGATGGCTGAACTCAATGGCCATACTTACCCTGTCCTCTACATGGCCCAGGTAATCTTTGCTCCCTATGCTTTTTTGTAGCTAAGTTGACACATATTGTGTGCACAGATGGCTTATTATGGTTGTCTTTTGTTGACCTTTGCAGAGCCCTGATGGTTGCACAGTAGCATCTGCTGCGGCAGATGAGGAACTGCGGATCTGGAGCGTTTTCGAGACTTCTGATGCTCCGAAGGCTACAGTCTACAGGGGAACAATTAATAGTTACAATCACATCCGCTAGAGAGAAGTCCATATTATAACTCTGAACTACCACCAAAGTCTAATATCCAAACCCCAAACTTCAAAACCGTCCACTTTAGTATGCTGGTAAATTATATTAGTTGCTACTTTCACATTGATCCAGATGAACGTCAAGACCAGTTTGATGTATTATACATACAGATGTCGGTTATATGTAGTATTTTTTTGTAATGAACTATGCAGCGTCTCGAAAGCATGTGTCGTCCGAGAGTATTCGAACTGTTGCCTCTCAAACTATATTGTGATGTTTCCTACTGACTCTGGTTTTGCTGTTGACATATGAGAGGCCTGGAGGCGCTTCTCTTTTGGTGCCTTCTTTATGCAAGTTGAAGCCATCATGGTCTGTGACCACTATTTAATTATGTTATTCTTTACAGGAAATACAACCTGCCTCTGCAATGGAACTTGGATATTCCCACCAGAAATCGAGCCTAGCAAAATTGGAGCAGAGCCTTACCTTCAGGTTAGATATTTTCAGCTTCAAATGTTGGAGGATCTGATGTGTTGTGCCAAGACTCGATTTTCTTTTCTCTGAGAGCTGATTGGGGTGGCAACTGGCAAACCCATATATGTTAGCCTCCCTCATGGGCTTCTTTCAGTCAAAGAATTGCATGTCAATGCTTCTCCGACAGATGGTGTTTGTGCAGAAGAACTGCAGATTACAACCGAACAGGTCCTTCGATTCCCACGATTAGATTATCAGTGACATAATCCCATGAGGTTAGTAGTGTATTAATTCGAAATAAATTAACAGTGTATTCTTTTTGAGCTGAAATTACCGGTGTATTTAGTTCAGAGGAAAAGATTAGCACGGTGTTAATGCAGACCGTGGTACTAGTGTGTTTGCAGTTCGTGCAACGTGAGCCATAATGTTTGTTTTAGAAGGAAAAGACTTGGCTGCTTAATTCTAAAATGCACCAAGGTGATAGCAACCAAACTGGAAGGAAGTTACAGGCGACCGGGCTACGAACTTTGTTACTTAGTCTTTATTAAGCTGACACCTCCCCTTATTTCAGGCACAAACAGATTGCTCCTCAGGTTGCATATGTAATCAGCCACCAAACTGTAAAACCAAAGAACTCTAGCTGAACTGCCTCGAAGAAGTACGGATCTTGGGCTTTGCAGGAACTGAGCATTAAGTCGATCTTTTGATTATTCAGTTGGAAAACAGTTTTAAAAAGGATGATGGTAACATTCAATGGATCCATCACTGAAATCAAGGGCAAAGAGCTACGCCAGTTGTTATTAAACTTCTCCAGACCAGAAATATGTATGTTTGCACTAGTTCCATGACCTCCCATCTTGAAGAAGGTTTTATACTGTATGTTCTAAAAGACAGGGCACCAACCCTGTTCGCTTGCACTAGTTGTCAAGTGGAGCAACTTTACTTTTGCGAGAGTGGACTCTTTTTAGCCTGTTTAACTCGAGTAGCTTGTTCGCATGTTTGTGAAACTGCGCCCTGTGACTTATTTAGCTCTACTAGCTTGTGTTCCAGTATATGTGACACTGCACTGTATTAACTTGTTTCCATGCTGGATGCACACTTGGGGTTGTCCTACCGTCTCAGCTGCTAATCTTTGTTTGCAGGAACGCCCTGACTCAATGCGGGGGCATAAGTGAACTTCATAGAGTAAGAATTTATGTAGGCAACCCCCAAATTTTCATAAATGGTATCACTTACACTGACAATCCTCTAAGCATGAGTATTCTTTATTGAAAAATAGAATCGACCCTCCAAGAAATAACACATATTATGATGGTAAGATCTTGATGAGCTCAGGCAATGTCCCCTCTCACTCCAGCTTGAGGGACAAGCTCCAGCAATGAACTCCAGTGCATCTCACCCTCTCGATGCACTAACTCGAGAAGGAACTGGCGGAATTCCCCTCTCTCGCTTGTGATCCCTAACCGATGGCCGACATCGTGTTGAAAGTTGGTACTCCTGTTTTTAGTTATATGGTCTCAATGACTATGAAAAGGGGATGTTTCTGGTGTGCATTGTTTGATTGATGATCTGCCAGGTTGCTTAGGATAAACCTGCCAAGCATGTGGTTGTTTTTTGTAGTTGAGTATTTGTGCTTTAGTGATAGCTCAACTTGCAGATTGGTTGCAAAATTAGTATCAATTCTTTCCCGCTTCATTTTGCTCTATTTGGAGATGCATATCAGGGTCCGTGGGTCCAATGAACTCAGTATACCGTTGTAGATCATGCAACATTACTTCATTGAGTGGCATATACTGTTATATACTCCCACATGGTAATGAACATAGCACGAGTGCAAGTGCTACATCTTACTTTGCCTGCAACATGTTCTGGTATCTTCAAAAAATATTTAATAATTCCTGAAAATAGAAAATACTGGAAATTTTCAAGTTCAAAATGTTGCAGTATTTATCCGATACAAATACCTTTTTAATGATACATACGCCAAACATATACTCGTAGACAGACGCCAGACGGGCCTGAACAGTTTTCCTCATGCATGGGCAGGAGAACTCCCATATTATTCATAAACCGGTTCAGAATACAAACATCAATACGAACATATACACACTGACATTATTCGTAAACCGGGTCAGAATACAAACATACACACACAGATACCTCAAGAACATATTAGTATTTGGTTCACATAGAAAGCTTCCTCCTATGCCAATAAGAGATCCTACCCATCGAGCATTTATGAGCCTCCATGGACTGGCAGGCAGTTTTGCTGAACCTCAGCTGCCACAAATGATGAACAAAAACAAGTTAGCTAGAATAATAACTTAATTTAGGCAGCGAAAATGTCTTGTGTTTACGCAGAAAAAACAGCTTACGTCTGTTGACACATCTGGACGGTCCATCTTGTCCGAGGATGTCACCGACAAAAACTAGTAACACCAGGAGGATCAGCAGCAGCCGAGCCAAGGCCGAGTAGTTCTTTGCCATTGTTGCCTGCTGGCAGAGGTGTCTGCTTCCTGTGATTTTTGGAGTGGCAAATTAGCTAGGAGGCCTAACAGTTTGTGCAACGGGTGGGTGCTCAAATTTGCAATGCCAATTCAAGCACTTACATAGAGCGTGTAATTCTGAAAGTAGGTTAGGTCCGAACATGGGAGAAGAGATGCTTGCTTTTGAGGATATCAACCAAAGGGCGATGGCTTTTGCTACACCACAAGCCAGCAAGGGTATTGGTTAATTTGCGTGCGGGCGTGTGTGTGTGCGCGCGTGCGTGTCAAGGACCAGGGGTTTTCGTCAAGTTCCTTCCAATAACTTGTCATCCATGTACATGAACCGTCTATTTCCTTCTTCTATATAAAAGGCAGTGCTCCTGCCGGTTTCTCGTAGAAATAAAACCAGGCACTGGAACTTGGTACAGCGCAAATGTCCAAATTGCAACAATCATAACGAAACATCAGCAATCGAACGACTAGACACCAACCTACTGTCGCAATACATTTGCATGGCCATTTTCAATGATCAGTGGAGGAAAGGTATAAGCATTAATTTGATGAACATTGTTGGGGGGAGCTAATTGAACACACGACTAGTGTAGCTGGTTACGGAGTTTACAAAGTTTACAAAGTGCAAATTATACGGCCGATACAGACCTGTTCAACCAAAAAGAACACCAGACAAATTGGCTCACAGAAGGTGCAAATAAGAGTAATCTCTCAGCACATATTCTTATACGGGGCTTCGGTCCCCTCCAAACTATGAGTTCTCTAACCTCCAGCAAGTTGCCACACAAGAAAACCGCCTGAATCCGAGAGTGGTCATGAGGAGAAGAATCAGTAGCATCTTATTAGTGACTGACATGGACAAAGTGTCGTTTCTTTTTTAAGTACAGAGCAAAATACTATAGCATGTTGAACAACTGCAGGCAACAACTTAAGTGAGACAGGAAAACTTGGGGAATTAGTACCTGAAGTGCAGCGTGCCCCGGACCTAGTTACCACCCAACAAGCAACTCTGCTCATACAATGCTTATAACTAAGAGAGATGTTGTGTGGCCTGTACCGGGACTGTTGTTGATGCCAGCCACAGAAGACTCCCCGCTAATATCGAGCAGAACCCCTCAACCACATCATGAAGTGCAGCAGCATCTTCTTGAGTCCATTCAATGAGAGACTAGTGTGGCTGTCCAATATCAGCCAGGACACTGTAATACCCAATCTGCTACCGAAACATCTTGAGGAGGGCACCGCTGCAAATGATTGGGACAGTTAGAAGAGGGCACCGCTGCAAATGATTGGGACAGTTAGAAGCTATCAATGATAGCAAGCGTATACTACGGCGCAAAACTGTAACCATAACAGGTAACTGTTGAGAAAACGAAAAGACTTTATGAGCTATTTAGTTCAAGAAAGAGATATGTAGGAGTACTCTGAACTATCTGGTAAACTATATGTAATAAAAAAATGTATAGAAGGAGAAGAAGATACGAACATGTACGCCTGGTCTTAGTTCATGACTGAACAGGGCCATGCTCAAAGATCAGATTAAGGCGGTTGTTGGGATGCGTGCTGACTAATCTCTCCACGGAAGCCTTTACAGCGTCAGCATTGCTCCTTTTCGTACCAAAGCAACGTATGGCAAATTTGTAAGTAAGGAGGCCAGGGAGGTTTTCAATCCCGAAATACAAAGCACTAGCACTTCTGTGAGACTCATCTGCAAAACTGCCGAGAAAGACAGTCTTCAGTTTTTCTAACTTGGGCATACATCTTGATGCAAAGATGAGATCCATCCTATCCCCCTCCACGAAATAAGTAAGCACTCTCAGGCATCGGAATCCAGCTTCACGGCTGACTGCCAGCCTTCTATCTTTCAAAGAAGATTCATTCTCCTTGTTTTCGAGACACAAAATGAGCAGACTGGGTAATGCTCCAAGAATGCAGAGATCTTCATGCCGGATTCTCTTCACTTGCAACCGTAACTTCTGCAGGTTGACAAGATATCCTACCCAATCCGGAACCTTTGGAAGGACACAAGACCGGGTAGAAAGTTTCTGGATGTTAAGCGACGGAGAAGTGCACAATGTATTCAGTGAGATGCTGTCATTATCATTCCAAATAGTTAGAGAACAAAGAGTCTGTGTGCATAGATTATGGAGAGAAGAAGCAATAACTTCTTTGTGCTCTTGCGCACCATCATGATTAAGGTCCAGCTTTCTTAGATTCTTAAGCTGTCCAAGCTCTTGCCAAAAGTTATATGACTGCCAGGCACACCATTTCAACGTCTCGAGTGCTTGCATCTTTGTAATTCCAACCGGAAATCTAACACCTTGGTTAACCAGTAAATGTGCCAATTTTTGAAGATTGACAATACATGCTGGTAAATCTTTTACCTTGGTGTACCATATGTCCAGCATCTCTAGGCACCGTAGATATCCGATTTCTTCCGGGAGCTCGCTTACCTTTGTCCTTCTAATGTTGAGGTACCTTAGCTGAAACAGCCTCCCTACATTTGCAAGATGGTGGTTTTCCAATTGGTGGCATCCCCCAAAGTCCATAATACGCAAATGTCTGAACTCCATCATTGAAGGGATTTTCACTGCAACCCCAAACACATTGAGTGATCGGACATGATACAATGTAAGGCTCAGCAGCACGATAGAGTTTCCTTCCCCTTCAACTTGCATTGAGAGCCGGCGTACTTTGCTTTGTGTCCCAATAGTTAAGCTGGGGACACCAATGAAAGTAACAAAGTTCTCTTCAATGGACTTGGATACTATGAAATCAAGAATTGTGTCATGAACTCGGCAAGTAAGCACTTTAGCATATTTGTTCAGCTTCACAGGTTGGATCAAACTCCTATTGATGAGCTCATTAAAACACCTCTCTCCTAACTCATATGCCGAATATATGCTATCTTTCTGAATGAATCCTTCGGCAATCCATCTCCATATTAAGACTTTCTTCTGAATAATAGAATCCTCTGGAAATATACTGAGATACAAGAGACAGGTTTTCAGATGAGAAGGAAGATCAAAGTAACTAAGTGACAATATCTTTATCATTCCTTCAATGCTAGGATTCCTTTCAAGTGCGCGGCCAATTGAATCTTTCACTTGGTTCCATAGTTGCTCTGATCTCTCTTTATTAGCCAACAAACTAGATATAGCAATGATTGCCAAAGGTAAACCATCACATTTTTTCAGAATTTCTTCAGAAATTTTCTCAAGGTGGGAAGGGAGGTCTTCTTTGGAATCAAATAATCTTTTGTGAAATAGTTGCCTTGAGTGCACAATACTAAGCGGCCTCATATTATAGATATGGCCACCAATTGATAAACGACATGAACAAGCGACATCACTCATATGAGTAGTGGTGATTATTATACTACCACAATTTGTCATGGGGAACACGTGCTTAATAACGTCCCATGTTTTATTGTCCCATATATCGTCAATCACTAGAAAATACCTGCACATGATTTATGAGTGATTAGTTTGTATGGCTTAAAATCACAACAAAACAAAAAGAAAGAGAAACTTACGAATTCCCTTTGATAGCATATAAAATGTAAATGGGAGCTCTATGCAACATAAAGAGGCCACCTGGCTAAAAAAACCAACAGAGGCCTATGCATTTAAAAGGGTGCTAACAAAATTTTATTTCCTACGTAGGTCATATAAGATAGTACCTATTAATAGCATAGATGCTTGATTACAGAATCAATTATGCTAATTATTGTGATAAGGAAGGTTCCCTTTTGGTGCATGCATTCTGAGAAGCATAGACCAAAGAACCTATGCTAATTCTATGCTCTTACCACTTATACATGCCTTAATTTTCCCCCAAATGCAACAATCTAGTTAACTAGTTAAGTACTTACAAAGAAGGGTTTGCATACAATTGACCATTATATATTTTTTCTTCCCCAAAAAACATAAAACACCATTATGGGACTATTTTGGTGATAAATTTATCGGTGTAGTTTTTGTGTGACAAAAACTTAATAGTTATTTATACACGAAAGGATGAAAAGTAAATAAAATCGAATACAATATTACCTTTTGTCCACTAGATAATCACTAATCTTGCTTATCAGTTGTTGTATGCTTCCTGCTTCTGTATGAGCGTAACCTTGACAACTAACTTCACTGAGAATGGTTCTCAATATATTTGTCATGTCTGGGTTTCGTGACACTGATATGAAAGCCTTACACTTGAATTTCTCTTTAAGCTCTTGATACACTAGGTTTGCAAGAGTTGTCTTACCCAATCCTCCGGACCCAACAATAGACACCATTTTCGGTTGCACTTGTGTTGACGCACATCCATTCTCTTCGGTCAATAGTTTGATCAATTCGGCCTTGCGTTCATCAATTCCAACAAGCTTTGATGCGTGCTCAAAGATAGCAAGAGCTCTAGGGTCAACAGTTCCATTTTTGGTGTTGGAGAAGACCTGACGAGTCTTGTACCTTTCACTCCTCTCGCCCACCTCAATGGCTCGTTTCTTCAAGTCTTGGAACATCTGATGGTGACGCTTCCTCTTTCCCCACATCCCCATCATGTGCATCATTTTCTTAATGAAGCCATCTGGCTTAGCATCTTCGTCTTGCATGAAGTCGTCGATGGAGTCCTCTATATCATAGGACAGCTCACGCACCGCCGTCATCCAAACCATATCTTGCACATCAAGGTCCTCAGCCTCCGGCATTTTCAGGAGAAACGCATGCATGAATGCGAGTTCATCTGTGAGAGATTTGATCTCACTGCCCATCACCTTGCAAAGCTTGTACTCATCGATCAGTAGAGTGGCAAGCTTCTCCAGGACGGAGTTCAGGGCCCCTGTCGCTGCACTCACTGGAATACCTTCCATGGTCATGAACTAGAAGAACACACCAGAGGATTTGGTGCTACCGATGCACCTGATCTCCGTAATCTGCTTTAGAAGCATGGAAAAAACACAAATTCTTGTAGGATGCAAGTATTGTAAGTATAATATATGTGCATCGTAGCCTTTAACTCAGGCCATTTGTATTTATCATCGATGAATTTGTCATTTTTGTTTCTCACGCTATGTTTCAAATTTGAATCTGGAACTTTGTGTTATGATAGATTCTTATTACTATTGTGACATGATGCTTTTTCAGAATTTTTCAACATTAGTAAACGGGATTATTCTTTTAACTGGGTGCACTGGTGGCACCAATTGGTTCAGTATAAAGGTCAAATGAAGTGAGGCAGTGACAATAATAAACAGCTAGGTTTGCGTCGTCAAGCTAATCTAAACCCTGAAAATAGAATTAATCGAAGTAACATGTAGGCCACTAAGCTCAAGCACTCAACAAGCTAAAAACGGACCCCGTGGCAACTCAAGCCACCCGGAGGTGGGACGGCAGAGGGGTGGGGGGTGAGGTGGCACCTGGGTTTTCCTTCACTAGTGGCGGCTCAGACCCCAGAGCCAGCTCGCAGTGCAGGTCGAGCCCACTGACGGTGAACAACGGATTTGTTTCTGTCCGTGACGCCGATCTGAACCCTGAATGAGGTTGGATTAGCCGAGGTAAGCCCAACCATTGCTGCGCCGAACGAGAGCCATAGAAGGAGATGGAAGCAGGGTGGGGAGGAGGCGTACCTGCCTAGCGGGATGGGTCCGCCGCGGAGGATGCCCGGCCGCGTGGTGAACCCGGCGCCTCGTCCGCGAAGAGAAGAGAGGATCTGCTCTGTTTTTCTTTCCAATTTTCTGACATCTGCCATGTTGAGACTGGTTTTTCTACCGGTCTCAGTTTCTTCCGGCTATCCGCCTGCCGTCAGATGGTTCTGAGATTCGGACTCCCTTATACCGTAGTCAAACATGACCGTATGTTCCATTCTGTGTCGGTACACATTTCATATCGTACGGGCATGATTATGTACACGTGCACGATGTCTCTGTGGCCACTAATTCAATTCGGTGCTAGTCATTGAGATACTTGCACGCCATCCAGTCGCAATCTTCACCGGCTACAGCTCCCGTACGCGCCTCCACCGCCGCCACGGTTCATCGAGATCCTAGATCCTCTTTGAAGATCCCACACCTCGAATCCTCGAATCGGCCAATAAGGTTACTCATGCTGCCCCGTATGCTGCATCTTCCGTAAGAAGTTCTAAACTTTAGTATGATTTGCTTGTTTTTTTTTAGTTCTACATTATGCTCTGTTTTTCATAGTAGCCTTGATGGGTACTCTCCTCAAAAATCGCCTTGACGTGGTACTTACATATCTTAGTGGAGGTGGTACTTGCATATCTTAGTGTCAGATGACAAGTGTTTGTGTTAATTCATTGTAAGAGAGTTGAATAATATTGAAATGTGTAGTTACTCACCCGTTCGAGTTTATCCCCTGTCAAGCTCAGGATCCATGTCGTTCTTTCCCCACCAAGCCGCCAGCGGCAAATTAGGTCAAGTCCAGTCATGCGGGGAATAAAGATGACCTAGGTATCGTCTCGGCCCCACGTCCAATCGATACGGTACCCAACATGTACACACGTATACATGGCTACCGGTTCGATACACAATCAGTTCTATACATATTGACCGCCAAATACCGCACAAATCTCATCGCTCTATCTTGTGGCATCTGCATACCCGGTAGAAACCGGTACCACTAGTTTTTCATTTTTAAGACAAGAATTTTGGGACGGAGGGAGTATTTTTTTCCGATCGAGTCTTCTGCTCGCCGCCGCTAGTTTTTCGTTACCCGGCACAAATCGCATTTTATTTCATGAAATTAAGAGGCGTTACATTACTGCATCGTCACTAAGAAAACACTCCAAAATTACACAAGCATTCGTGTGGGAGCAGGAACAGAGCAACACATAGCAGTAGAGTTCTTGTAAATGCTTCAGGATTTTACAGCAAGTAGATCAACTGGCGTTCCAAAGTCAGAGGTCGAGGAGCTGGCAGTTCTCCCAGAGCGTCTTGGCCGAGCGCCGGAGCTGCGCGGCCTCTGCCTCAGTGAGGTCCATCTCGGCAACACCGAGGATGCCGCCGCGGCCGAGGCGGGCAGGCAGGCTGAGGAACACCTCGTGGCCGTCTGAGATGCCATGGAAGCCCGAGGCAAGGACAGAGACAGGGTGCACGCGTCGCTGGTCGCGGAGGAGGGAAGCAGCGAGGCTGGCAACAGAGTAGCCAATGGCCCAAGAGGTGTACCCCTTGAGGCCAATCACCTCGTAGGCGCCGCCCACCACGGCGCGCCGGATCCCCTCCAGCGCCGCCTCGTCGAAGTTCCGGTGGCTGTCGCGCAGCGACTTGAACGCCGGCATCCCACCCACGCTGATGCTCGACCAGATCGCCACCGAGCTGTCGCCGTGCTCACCCACCATGTATGCCTGCACAGGGACCCATTTGCTTTGCTTGGTTAGTTAGTCCGTGATCATTTCCGGTACTCCATTCTCTAACCAGTCATAAAAATCAAGCCTTCTGCAACCCATTCATTGCAATGTTGATCAATGTTCATTAGGTTCAGAATTCTCAGATCACACTGGTTCCCCATTCCCATTACTAGGGAGATGGGCACCATACAAAAGAACTCCAATTCTAGATGATTTCTAGCTATGCATCATAAGATTATCCCAGTTTGACATCTCTACTTTTCCGCGATCAAATTCAGGAAGGAGTAAACGCTAATCAGTTGTGTTCAAAACAAAACTGAACTTACAGAATACCAATATACCATGTGGTATTTGGTATTGTCAATTTGTCATCCACAACAAAAAACTATAGCAATTTCTGATATACATTAGGAGTCAAACGATAGGTTACCAAGCACACGAACAATGCTTTGTTTGCCTTTTATGTATCATCATATTTTCACTTACGGACCATTTCCAACAAAAAGATTGTGTGGTGCTCTTAAGTAGATTTAACCTGTAGGTCATCTTTGATGCTTAATGCTACCTGTAAACCCACTCTAGTGCTATGTTAATTAAACTGATGTTAAATGTTGCCACTTGGTACTTTTTTAGATACAACGATTGCCGATGCTGACCAAAAGTTCTACCATTTAGTAGATTTGTTATCCATTTTAAAATTGTCTTTGTAAAAAAGAACGCTAAAGGTTGCATGTTTAGTAAATTCCACAAATCGAACATCAACTGATGCTAAACTGAACCCAAATCCTTAAACTTGTCATCTAGTTTTAAATGTCATGATAATCTATACAAACCGCACTTGCTCAGCCATCCATGCTGGAGTAGGTATCAATCATCCAAATACATGATCCGAAAGTAACAAGGCTGGCCGTTCGAAAAAGGAAAAAAAACATTCAGTTGTACTACTGAATGTCGACACTGAGCTACTAATGGACAGTGACGACACTGTCGCAATTTCTTAAGTAGATTTCACCTGTAGGTCATCTTTCATACTTTATTTTACCTGTAAAACAAATTAGTGCCATCTTAAGTAAACTGATAGCAAATGTTGTCATACGGTCCTTTTGTTTACTTTCGTAGATACAGCGATTACTCATGCTGAACAGAAGTTCCATTTAGTAAATCTGTCATCTAGTTTCATATGTCAACGTAATTTCCAGGTACCGCCTTTACCAAGCCATCTTGTATTCATATGAACAGAGTAGCTATCGATCACCAGACATATATGACCTAAGGAGTAATTATCCACCCACGGACCCACCAAACAAACGAAGTAAGTCTGGCTTGTTTTGTTCGATGGAAAAAACAACACTAAAGATTGCACGTCAAAATTCCTCTTTCATGGTTAGTAATTCTGTAAATCAAACATCAACCAATACTGACCAGAAGTGAAGTTTACTGAAGCTGTTATCTAGTTTCAAATGTCACAATAATTTCCAACTACCGCACTTATCCAGCCATCTCATAGTTAACTAAACATATGAACAAAATAGTACTCCCTCTGTAAACTAATATAAAAGCGTTTAGATCACTGAACGGAGGGAGCAGATATCAATCCACCAAACACATGATCCAAAAGTAATCAACGAGCCTTCCCGTACAGAAAAAAAAAACAATATTCGTACGTTCTACTGAATGTCGACACTGAGCTACACTGACGACACTCTCGCATGTGGAGACCAGTCAAGGACAGGCACATGCTCCCACGGCGCCACCGCCGCGTGGCATCACCCTACTGATTAGTGAGTACTGACTCCACTGTCCAATCCGGCGACGAGCGAGCTCGATGGAGCTAATGAATCATGGATTGAAGGATGGATTCAGGAGTGAGTTACTAGTATTTACCTGCACGTCCTGCGCGTTGACGTCGAGGTGCTCGGCGATGAGGAACCTGAAGCGGGAGGAATCGAGGTTGGTGCCGGAGCCGATGACGCGGCTGGCGGGGAAGCCGGAGAGCCTCCAGGCGACGTAGGTGAGCACGTCGACGGGGTTGGAGACGACGAGCAGCAGCGCCTCCGGGGAGTGCTCGGCGACGGGCGGCACGATCTTGCGGTAGAGGGCGACGTTCCGCTGCAGCAGGTTGAGCCTGGTCTCGCCGGGGATCTGCCTGGCCCCGGCCGTGACGATGACGAGGTCGGAGTTCTTGGTGACGGCCGAGTCGGTGCCGGAGACGATGCGGACGCGCGGGAGGAAGGCGGCGGCGTGCTGCAGGTCGAGCGCCTCGCCGCGGAGCTTGTCGGGGAGCGCGTCGACGAGCGCGATCTCGTCGGCCAGGTTCTGGGTGAGGATGGTCTGCGCGATGGCCATGCCCACGTTGCCGGCCCCGATGACGGAGATCTTGGTGAGGCGGCGGTGCGGGACGGCGGAGGAGGTCGGGGTGGCCGGGCAGCCGTCGGCCACGGGCCGGAAGAAGCCCGACGACGCGCCGCCGGCGTCGAAGCCCAGCTCCGACAGCGACGACGTCTTGTGCATCCTCGACGGAGTGGGGAGGGGATGGAATGGGATGCCGGTCGGATCAAATGCTGGACTGCCGGACTGGGATTGGATGATGAACTTGTTCTTCGTGGGGAACGGAATGGGAATGGCCAATGAGTTTATAGGCGAATCCTGGGAAAGTGAAACCGCTTACCGGTTACCGGTTTTGACTAGTCGTGGTTTGGGACTTCACTTTTCGAAGGACGGGAAAGAAAAGTATACCGGGATTATTTTACTCGGGCAGTTGTGCTGGACAATGCCGACCGGCTCAACATGACGGGTGCCTGCAAACCCGGCGGATAATAAATACCTATATGGGTTTATAAATGGAAAAAATAGGAAAAATAGAAAAAAAATAATCCTTTTTGTGGTGAATACACAAACATTTCTATCTGATGTACATACACTTACAAAATTCATGACCATCGAAAGTACATGAACATCTATTTTATGCAAACAATTCTTGTGATAGTCATGAACATTATGTTTATATTGGAACCAGTATGTAGGATCATAATTTGTGTTTCATTAGCTGCAAGTGACGGTGTCATATATAGGCTTTCTTACATAGACTTAATTCATAGACGCGGCCTTCCCAGTGTCGAGCGGCACTGTCCAGATGCTGCCCGAGTGTTGCCGCAGTGGTGCACGACATCAATATGATGATTCAGAATCAAAATTGAATCCAAATGAAAATAGCGGCATCGATAAAAAATGGTTTCTCTCTTCCGTTGCAAACGCACGAGCATGCTTGCTAGTACTACTCCTAGGTAGACTACATAGCTTCCACGATTTTACTTTAAGAAGAAAGATCATTATATATCTTCCACTGTCATCTTTGGATTCGTTGTAGTACTGCGTTAGTATGTTTGCCAGCTGGACCGACAGGAAAGGCTTGATCTTGGGTTAACCGGAGCAGGAAAACCACGGTTGCAGATGGAAGTTTTGCTCTCCTTTGCAGTTGGGCCATTCGCCCAGCTTTGTATACTCAAAACATTTTCTTGGAGAAGAGGCTCAGATCAAACCGGCCGGCCCGCTAGCCACCAAGTGCGAGTCAACATGCGAACCAATCTGTGGTTGGATGGTTAGAGGGACAGTGGTATTCCCAGTCCATTAGGGTTCAAGTCCTGGTGCTCGCATTATTCCTGGATTTATTTCAGAATTTCCGGCGATGCGCTTTCAGTGCGAGGAGACGTTCCCGTCGACGACGAGGCGCCTACGGTGACTTTGTAAATTTCAAGATAACATGCCGGCTCAGTCTCTCGGAGGTGCTCATAGGGATAGGTGTGCGTGTATGTATTCATAGGAGTGAGTGTATACGTGTATATATGAGCGCTTGCGTCTGTACTAATGTTAAAAAAAAAGTGCGAGTCAAAGATGGCTGATAAGAGACAGTTGTGTTCGCAGGTCAACACATAAAAAGGCATGTATCGTCTGTTGGCGGACCTGTTCCAGTTCCAATAACATGCCTTCTATCTAAGGCGTTGCCAAATCGCCATGCTCGCCGTACATGTTACATCATCGATACGTGAAGTTCGTTAGGTCACATATATTTGCAAGGCATGCAGCCTAAGGAAGGGGCCATCAAAAGAAATGAACCAATGTGGAACTTTACCAGAAGATGTATCTTTTTCTCTTTCTCTGTTTCTCTTTTTCAAGAAGATGTGTGGCTGGGTTTAAAAAGGGCATCGAAAGAAATGAATCAGAGAGAGAAAAAGGAAGCTTTGAAAAGTCTAAAAATAATTTAATAAGTTTACTAAAAGAAGCACTTATATTACACAAGTATTTTTTTCGTTCTTCTTACTCCGTATATTAGGTTTACTAGCAAACATGTCCGTGCGTTGCAACGGGAGAAAAAAAGGTTGACATGCTTCGCTATAAAGCAAATGTCAATTATCATTAATCAGGCTAGACAGATAGATGATAAGTTTGATGATAACAAAAATGATGAATCAATTAACAATAGGAGTCCTTGGGGCGCTAGTTCGAAACTTGGGAAGTGAATCCTAGTCAACTAATCGGATGAACAACCTTATCTTTAGATTACCATAATGGTAAAAAAATACCGCACACGCAATGCTTCTTTTGAGTTATCGACATCGGATAATAAAAATATAGTATACTTCGTCCGACGTCCAGCCATGCACGGTGTGTTAACCGCGATGTCCTATCGTATTCTATACTTCTTGTTTTACTTAGTCTGTTGTACCTCAATTCAGGACTAATCATAATTTCCTCTTTTCTAGCTTTATTGAAAGTGCGAGCATATAAGCCTTTGCCGTGTGTCTTCTAAGCCTTTGTCAAACATTGTCTAATCCTTATCCATGTATATATGATGTTTGTTTCCTTTTTAGTTTTCGCCTCCACATAGTCGGTATGAGTTCGTGAGGGAGAAAACAATATTTTTTTTTTGCAAATAAGACATAAACATAGTTAATTTAAACCTTAAAATAAAAATATGTAGCATAGAATCAAATTCGGTAAGGGAATAAACACATCTGTGCGCTAACACGTCTCGGAGAGATTTGGTGACACCCTCGCTAGCTAACACGTCTAAGTGTTGAAAACTCAACACGCGTGCACGCTAGCTAACACGTGGGCTGTTTTTTTTTTTTTTGAGAAGTAACACGTCGGCTTTGGTAGTAGAAATCAGCGCCCTCGTTGGCGCTCCACGCCCCACAACGTCGCACCTTCTCGTCGGTTTCCAGGATAGCGAATCTCCTCCTTCCTTTCAGAAACCTCCCCCACCCCGATTTCCAGAACTGCTGCCTGCACTCACCGCCGCCGGGAGATCCCTGCACCCGCGCGTGCCGCCGAACCCTCCTCGCTCCTACACATGGCCATGGCGGGAGGGCTCCTACACATCTGCGCGCTTCCGGGAGCCCGACGGCGGGGCCATGGCGGGCACACGTCCGCGCGCTGCCAGGAGGAGTTCCGCGGCGGCCATGGCTCCTCCTTCGCCGGGATTCCCGCACCCCTGCTCCACAACCGCCACGCCAGCGGCCATGGCGGGCTCCTTGTCCTTATTCTCCCTGCACCCTGCAGCCGCGGACGCCCCCGCCTACCCGCCGACGCAGCCGTAACCGCCGGGTCAAGAGCGGCCCGGAGGCAGAGGAGGTATGGTGCGATGCGCAGTGGGAGGCGGCGTGGCCACAGAGGGCGCGACCGGTGGTGCTCGCCGGGGAAGACGGGGCCCCAGACGGCGCCGGAGCAGGCGCCAGGGATTCTGGCGTGGGGCGTGCCAGGAGCCTGACGGATGACGACCTAGAGGAGCTCAAGGGGTTCGATTTGCAGCAGCAGCAGAGCAGCAGACCAGGTAGATCGGCGGCCTTCCAATCTTCAAGACCAGAGGAGGCTTTGAAATCGCGCCGGAGCCAGGGGTGCCTGCGGTTGGGGATTTTTGGGGCACGGGCGAGTGCGGAATCGACAAGCGGCGAGGGCTGGTCATATATGGAGGCACCTGGGGAAGGCGCCGAATACGATACGTCTGATTCCTTCCAAAACTGCTTGCGCAGGCCCAATAGGCAGCGACGGCCCGAGCACGTGAACGAACGAAAGTTTTAATTGTGTTGGGATCAATTACAGACACCAAGTAATTAGTACCACCTCGTTTATATTACGATTTTGTCTATACAAATCGTAAAGGCGTATTATGACATGAAAAGAAAGCGTATTGTGACGGTGAACCCACGGAGTCAATCCGTGCTTTATTATTAGGGAAAGATCATAAGGCAAATCTTTTGAAGTTTGATCAAGATTACATAATGAAGTACTAGCATTCACAATACAAACTCAATATCATTAGATACATCATGGAATATATTTTCATATTGTATTTAACTGATTTTGTATATGTTAATATTTTTAATATAATATAATGTTGGTTAAACTTTACAAAGTTTGACTTAGGACAAAACCTAATATGTGGAGTAAAACAAATGGGGGGAGTACGTAGCATATAAAAACACTTTTTAAGATTATATAGAATCATATTATTATTATTTTTTAACACAATACAGATGCAAGCGCTCATACATACGCGCATACACTCACCCCTATGAACGCACACACGCACACCCTATCCCTATGAGCACCTCTGAGAGATTGAGCCGGCATGTGACTTCTCTTGAATACTTACTTTAAAAAAATATGAATGTATTTTCTTACACGTGAATATATTTTAAATACACGATGGACATTTGACAATACGCGATGACTTTTTAACAAAGACGTGGTGAGCATTTGATAGAAGACATAGTGAACATTTGTCAACTATGCAATGACAAATGTATTTCTTATAATTTTTTTTAAATCATGCTTTACTAAATATATATTTTTAAAATATATGAATATATGTATGTATAAGAATTTTTTTTAAATACACGATGACCATTTTATTTTAGATATAAGAACAATTTTGAATATACATGAACAGTTTCCCATAATATAAGTGTTTCCTTATTTTAATATTTTTAACAAATATCCATTAATATTTTTCCAAAATATAAATAAAAAGTGCAAAATGGTTAATGGGTCGGGCGAGAGCTTGTACACTTTCCCTCCACTATCCACGACAATAAGCGCTGATGGTGGATCTTGTTCCGCGCATAATGCGTCGAATCACCAGTGATATATCTCGCTTACTGCGAGACACACTATAGCCTCGCCTGCAGGAATTACTAAACTGGGACGGCCAAAAAGTTGTTCTGGGAATGTGCGATGAATAAATTAATACATCGCATGAACATCTTTTTAACGTGTGTTGAACTAACGTTCATAAAAACTAATGGGCCGACCCACTACATTGTCGCTCAAAGGTCGCCTATCATATCCACGTGGAATTGCGAGAGCTATATCTTGCTTATAGCTAGTATACCTCTCGTCTCGCCTGAAGGTTTTCTTCCCTCGCGTAGCTGCTAGGCTAGCCCATTTGTCAGTTTTTTTTTCATTAGCTGGGATGCTCTTTGGTAGTAATTAGGGCCCTACTGTTTCATCTTTTTGGGACAGTTTTATCTGTACTGTTTTGGTTTGGTAGTAATTAGCTAGTAGTAATCGATCGATCGTTGTACTGTTTTGGTTTGGTATTGTGTGGTTTTCACGTGTTTCTTCTTCTTAGTTGTATTCTATTTCTTTCTTTCGGTTTTCACAGTTTCTTCACCAATTTTCTTCTGTTTTCTGCTTTTTCTTTGTTTCCTTCATGTTTTTTTCTTTCTCATTTTTTTTTCGTTTTCACTACTTTTTCTTTTCTTTCTTTCTCTGTTTTTCTTTGTATTCTTGTTTCTCTCTTGGTTTTCATCGATTTTATCGCTTTCTTTTTTTTTTTCGTTTCTTCGGTTTTATAGTTTTTATTTGTTTTTTCCTTTTTATCTTCAACACAGGTCTACATTTTTCATACATATGTATACATTTTTTGTGTACATCAGAAACATTTTCTTATACATATTTAACATTTTTCAGTACTTAATTAATAATTAAAAAAAATATTTTTGGCGACTACTTTTTCTCATACATATTGTACATTTTAAGTATATATCAGGCACATTTTCCAATACATGTTTAACATTTTTGAAATATATAATTGTAACTTTTTATACAGGATCAACATTTTTGAAAAATTTTATGTACAATTTTTTAATACAACTTCTATCGTATCTCTTCGTCGACAAAGGAAGGGGATATGCAAGCGCCTTGTGTTGATCTACGGTGCATTCTGGCCGGCCGGCCGCACGGATGAGCTCGACCAAACGATAAAAACGGTTAGTTCATTTTTAGCATCGGATTCGTTCGCGTCTGTCAAATCGTAGAAGTGTAGTCATAGAACTACATGCACTGACAACTAGCTAGAAAAATTCGATCTTTGATACTGTCTCATAAATCAAATTTTGAATTAATAGCTATATAATCTTTGACTATCAATATGGCATGTTTGGATCTGAGCCCCGAAGTGCCCGGCCAAATATTTGGCGTTGATGAGCGCAATAGCCACTGTTTGGTTGTGATCCAATTATTTGGGTCTCCCCAGCTCCATTACCTAATCCCGTTTACACAACCAAATTTTTTTGGAGGCGTTGATGGTCCTTCCCTCCACCAAAATTTTGGCGTGCCGTTGGTTAGTTGGGTGAATACTACAACACATATGAAATCGATCCTAGATCTTCCAATATGTAATACATTATGTATCTATATCTATCCTATGATTTTTACGCTACTAATTCTTGCCCCCCCTATATCTGTCCTAGCATCCCAAGTAGCATGGAGCGATGTATAGCTGCACCCACGTTGAATAGCGATTAGTCCGATTTATATCTTCTCATTTTTCTGTTTCAGTTTTCTCTTCTTTTTTCCTTTCCCCGTTTTCTTTTCTGCCTTTTCATTTCATTTTTTGTTTTCCCCTAATTCTTTGAAGTTTATTTTTTTGGACATTTTTATCTTTTTTCTTTTGAAAGAATCATGAATAATTTCTTAACAATTCCTACACATTTTATAAAATGTTGACTATTTTTAATCTTTGCATATTTTTAAAATTCATGAATGAATTTTGTGATCATTTTTTACATTCATTATTTTCGAAGGAAAAGAAGAATATTTTAATTTTTTGAAATTTGTATAGTTGTTTTAATCTTTCGTGAACATTTCTTTAAGATATAACTGTTTCAAATTTTGATCATCTTTACAAAATTCATTTAGAAGCTTTTAAAAATTGCATGACATTTTTTGACATTCCTTATTTTTTATGTTTACAAAATAATTTGAATTCACGAATACACATTTAAATCCACATACATTTTTTTCTTCAAAATTCATGATTCTTTTTCGAATTGTCGCACATATTCTGTTCCATTGAGCTGACTAGTTTTTGGTCACCGAGCGCTCATTGAACAATTCAATTTTCCCTTCGATTTTTAGGTGACCACTTTATGTTGTTCACATATTTTAATTTTAGTTTCAGAAATATTCATGTAAATAGAAAAATGTATGCACGTCTTTTAAAAATCTTCTTGCAGTTTAGAGTTAATTTTACAAAGAATGTTCCTGTGGTTTTTCTTCAACATATTACGGAAGCAGACGCTCATGCCTGAAATAAATCCAGGAAATGCGAGAACTGGTGTCAAGTCTAAGTCTAGGAACAGATATGAACTATAAGTTGCATGAATTGTTTTCTAAAACAGGTGCATAATATTTCTTTAATGAATTATAAGTTGTGTGAACTTTTTTCTAAAACACGTGCATAATTTTTTCTATTTACATGAATATTATCAAATTCAAAATAAAATATGGGAAAGCAAAACAAGGCCAAATAAACACTGAAGGGAAAATGCGAGCACTGGTGTCCAGTCTAAGTCTAGTGTTTACTTGAACACACCGACGATGGTAAGGATGATATTGATAACTTACGTACAAACAATATGCTAACTTTGACCAGGCTGGAAAAAAAGGGGGGTTTGGGTTGGTGTGGGGGGGGGGGGGGGTCGTTGAAGTATACATCAGTAATTTCTATGCAAATAGCATGATAATTTACGCATCATAGACTTGATAAATTACGTGTGAACATCGTGGTAACTTTGACCCCGGGGGAGGGGGATTTGTTGAAAACACTAAGGAGATTGAGAGACTAGACGAAGTCTCCAAAACATGTCGATTTAGGCATACTCAACCAATATGTTCTCCGTGTCAGCAAAGTCCTCTAGCTGATGGATAGTCATGGTGTTGCTCGGTCCGAGAGAAACATCGTGCGGAAACTAGTTCCATTTGCAATGTGTGGGTGAAGGTTGAAGTAGGATTTCAAACCTTTTCCCTTGAGGTCCTTGGTATCCCGGGATTGCTCGCGCTATCCCACGTGACATAAGACCAATTTTGATGTCCATGACCCATGTAGGGTATTTGTGGCCATTAAGGGCAAGTTCCTCAAATTCTTTAGCCATCGGTTACTTACATGGGTAAACTAGAAATAATTAATTTACGGGCGTTTTAAGGACCATCATGGTTGATGTTGTAATGAACTTTGCAAAATTAATGAAATTTCAAGAAGTTGGCTTGAAATCATTAGTGTGAACTTCAAATTGTTAACCATGATATTTTGTAGATAATCTCTAAAAGAAATCTTGGAGTAGATCTAACAACATTAGAGGAGTATAATCCAATGAAATTAGTAGATACTCACACTTCAAATGCCTTATGTCATGACTTAATAAAATGTATGGAAGAGCACTTTTCAATCATAATGTTAAAATGACAAAATGTAGGCTTAAACAGTAAAGGTAGATAATCTGCAATGCAGTAGATCTACACTCTACCCGGTGATCCCAAAACACAAATTTAAAGAAATCACTTAGAAATTTGCATATAAATTCTTGCTTGTATTAATTAAGCCAAAAGGCTCAATTAAGATGAATTGTTTTTTATTTGCAAGAAATTGAAAATCTCAATTGCAAATAATGGATGTAAATAATATCAACATGTAGAATAACATGGAAACCTATTGCATCATAGTTTATTATGGAATACAAGGTACTCTACAGATATACAATACTAATTTAACTTTTATTTTTGCGGCGACAATACTAATGTAACTAATAGTAATAATGTTGCAAATTTGATGCTTGAATTGTATAGAATTAAAATTAGGTGATCTTGTATCAAATCGCTAGATAATTCAACCTAGTGAATTGATATTTTGCGAGAGAAAAGTAATATCAATCACAATGAGATTGTTTGGCATGAGAAAATAAATATTCTCAATCACAAATATACTATTGTTGTACCGATAGAACTACGCAGTAATACAAGCGAGTTCAAGCTGCAAGTTATGACAAGCATGAAGGCTTTGCATGCATTACGGGAAGGCTTATCTGCACAAACAACAATCAATCCAGAGGCTTATCTGCTCGTAATAGGAAGTTATGCGTAACCGAAACAACAGGGGGCTGCCATCGCGACATCGCCACTATACAACGCCGGAGCCGCTTCCTCGCCGGGAGGAGTCAGGCTGAGGGCCGTGGTCGTAGACGCCGCCGTCCTTGCCATGACGCGTTCGGGATTCATCGATGTACATGAAGAATGCGTCAAACACGAGATGATTAGTTTTGTGCTTAGTCAGAATGAACGAAATTAAACCAGGCTGATGTTCTCGTGATTGATTTCTTGAAGGGATGCATGTGTGCCAAAGCAAGCATATTCATCTTTTCCGTTGATGACTCATGCGCGCCGTTGGTCGAGGGCTGCGATGTCACGAGCCAGTCGATGGCCACCGCCTCCACTGCATCTTGGGTGCCCACTACGCCGGGAGACGCGACGCCGGGATGAGCGTGCTGGCCCTTGCTGCTGGGGCGTCGTAGAAAACCATGTCACGCCAGGACACTACTAGGGAAAACCCTAGTAGTAGCGCGGGGAATTGGTCTGGTGATACGTCCATTTTGCATCATGTTTTTATGTTGATATTTATTGTATTATGGGCAGTTATTTCACATTATGGTATAATACTTATGCCTTTTCTCTCTTATTTTACAAGGTTTACACAAAAAGGGAGAATGCCGACAGCTGGAATTCTGGACCGGAAATGAGCAAATATGAGAGACCTATTCTGCACAACTCCAAAAGTCCTAAAATTTTACGGAGAATTATTTTGAAATATATAAAAAATATTGGGTGAAGAAACTACCAGAGGGGACCCACCGGGAGGCCACAAGCCTGGGGGGGGGGGGCGCCCTACCCCCAGGGCGCGCCTTCAGGGCTTGTGGGCCCCCTGGCCACCCCCCGGTGCCCATCTTCTGCTATATGGAGTCTTTTGACTTGAAAAAAAATCATAAGAAAGCTTTCGGGATGAAGCGCCGCCGTCTCGAGGCGGAACTTGGGCAGAACCAATCTAGGGCTCCAGCGGAGCTGTTCTGCCGGGGAAACTTCCCTCCGGGAGGGGGAAATCAAAGCCATTGTCATCACCAACGATCCTCTCATCGAGAGGGGGTCAATCTTCATCAACATCTTCATCAGCACCATCTCCTCTCAAAACCCTAATTCATCTCTTGTATCCAATCTTTGCCTCAGAACCTCAGATTGGTACCTGTGGGTTGCTAGTAGTGTTGATTACTCCTTGTAGTTGATGCTAGTTGGTTTATTTGGTGGAAGATCATATGTTCAGATCCTTAATGATATTCATTACCCCTATGATCTTGAACATGAATATGCTTTGTGAGTAGTTACATTTGTTCCTGAGGACATGGGAGAAGTCTTGTTATAAGTAATCATGTGAATTTGGTATTCGTTCGATATTTTGATGAGATGTATGTTGTCTTTCCTCTAGTGGTGTTATGTGAACGTCGACTACATGACACTTCACCATGATTTGGGCCTAGGGGAAGGCATTGGGAAGTAATAAGTAGATGATGGGTTGCTAGAGTGACAGAAGCTTAAACCCTAGTTTATGAGTTGCTTCGTAAGGTGCTGATTTGGATCCACGTGTTTCATGCTATGGTTAGATTTATCTTAATTCTTCTTTCGTAGTTGCGGATGCTTGCGAGAGGGGTTAATCATAAGTGGGAGGCTTGTCCAAGTAAGAACAGCACCCAAACACTGCTCCACCCACATATCAAATTATCAAAGTAACGAACGTGAATCATATGAGCATGATGAAAACTAACTTGACGATAATTCCCATGTGTCCTCGGGAGCGCTTTGCTTTATATAAGAGTTCGTCCAGGCTTATCCTTTGCTACAAAAAGGATTGGGCCACCTTGCTACACTTGTTACTTGTTACCCGTTACGAATTATCTTATCACCAAACTATTTGTTACCGATAATTTCAGTGCTTGCAGAGATTACCTTGCTGAAAAACTCTTGTCATTTCCTTCTGCTCGTCGTTGGGTTCGACGCGGTGCCGTTGCCGGGGAGTGAAGCGCCTTTGGTGAGTGGAATTTGGTAAGGAAAAATTTATATTGTGTGCTGAAATTTTTGTCACTTGTCACTGTGGAAAATAATCCTTTGAGGGGTTTGTTCGGGGTATCTTCACCTCGACCGGAAGAACAAAGAGTTGCTCCTCAACCTACTGCACATACTGAAAAAATTTATTATGAAATTCCTTCGGGTATGATAGAGAAACTGCTAGCTAATCCTTATGCAGGAGATGGAACACTGCATCCTGATATGCATCTAATCTATGTGGATGAAGTTTGTGGATTATTTAAGCTTGCAGGTTTACTCAGAGATGAAGTCAAGAAGAAGGTCTTCCCTTTATCTATACCAATATAAAAAGACCCAAAAGGGCAGATCCAACAAATCTCGTCCGTCAAATCAGGTCAATCCAACGACTCAGACTGCTTCAATGCTGAGCGCTCAACACGTTTAGTGTGCAGTTAATATCATACCAAATATTAAATTTCAATGCTAAACACATAATTAATACGCAAATAATATCCTACCTAATATTTACGTGTAATTAATATATTACCTAATATCAACGTGCATTGCACGTACACATTTACTAATACCTACTAATAAACGAAATAGGTATTCTTAGTCCGTCATGCTATTTTACATAAAAACTCCTGATGTTTTTAATATTAAACCTGTAGTACATATTAAATGTTTTTTTAAAGATCCATATCTTTTAAACTCTAACTCCAAATTTAACATGTTATATATGGAATTTGATTAGAAAAATATGTACAATCTGAATATGATATTATTTTACATGTTAACCTTGAACTACGCTTTTGTAGGCTAAGACCATTTTTGTTTGGGTCGCAGCTACAAATTCTTATAATATAGACCATCTTTCGTAGATTAAGAACATATGGTATTTTTTTTTCTCCGTTGCAACGCACAGGCCCTTATGCTAGTGTAAGAAAAAACTATCTTGAGTAGCTACTTCTCCAATTTCTTTTTTTTTTGTTTTTTGCAGATCTCAATATTATTATTGTAATCTATACCTACTAATAAACGAAATAGGTATTCTTAGCCCGTCATGCTATTTTACATAAAAACTCCTTATGTTTTTAATATTAAACCCGTAGTACATATTAAATGTTTTTTTAAAAGATCCATATCTTTTAAACCCTAGCTCCAAATTTAACATGTTATATATGGAATTTGATTAGAAAAATATGTAGAATCTGAATATGATATTATTTTACATGTTAACCTTGAACTACACTTTTGTAGGCTAAGACCATTTTTGTTTGGGTCGCAGCTACAAATTCTTATAGTATAGACCATCTTTTGTAGATTAAGAACATATGGTATTTTTTTCTCCGTTGCAACGCACGGGCCCTTATGCTAGTATTTGAAGGGAAAGGCATTGACATGGTATAGGCTATGCGATGATATTGGGACTTGGAATTACAACCAATTGAAATTGGAATTTCATCAGAAGTTTTATCCTATGCATCTGGTTCATCGTGATCGGAATTATATATATAATTTTTGGCCTCATGAAGGAGAAAGTATCGCTCAAGCCTGGGGGAGGCTTAAGTCAATGTTATATTCATGCCCCAATCATGAGCTCTCAAGAGAAATTATTATTCAGAATTTTTATGCTCGGCTTTCTCGTAATGATCAATCCATGTTCGATACTTCTTGTACTGGTTCTTTTATGAAGAAGACTATTGATTTCAAATGGGATCTCTTGGAAAGAATTAAACGCAACTCTGAAGATTGGGAGCTCGATGAAGGTAAGGAGTCAGGTATAAACCTTAAGTTTGATTGTGTTAAATCTTTTATGGATACTGATGCTTTTCGTGAATTTAGCACTAAATATGGACTTGACTCTGAGATAGTAGCTTCTTTCTGTGAATCATTTGCTACTCATGTTGATCTCCCTAAGGAGAAGTGGTTTAAATATCATCCTCCCATTGAAGTAAAAATAGTAGAACGCATTAAAGCTGAAGAAGAGACTGTTACTTATAATGTTGATCCTGTTATTCCTACTGCTTATATTGAGAAACCACCTTTTCCAGTTAGGATAAAAGAACATGCTAAAGCTTCAGCTGTAGTTCGTAAGAGTTATGCTAGAACGCCTACACCCCCTGAACTAACTAAAGTTGAACCTAGTATTGCTGGGCATGTTATTTATTTCTGTGATGAAGCTGCTAGAATTGCTAAACCCGATGATAAAGATAAACATAGACCTATTGTTGGCATGCCTGTTGTCTCTGTTAAGATAGGAGATCATTGTTATCATGGCTTATGTGATTTGGGTGCTAGTGTGAGTGCAATCCCTTTTACTTTATACCAAGAAATTATGAATGATATTGCACCTACTGAAATAGAAGATATTGATGTTACGATTAAGCTTGCTAATAGAGATACTATCTCACCAATTGGGATCGTTAGAGATGTTGAAGTCTTGTGTGGGAAAATAAAATACCCTACTGATTTTCTAGTTCTTGGTTCCCCACAAGATGATTTTTGTCCCATTATATTTGGTAGACCTTTCTTGAACACTGTTAATGCTAAAATAGATTGCGAGAAAGAAACTGTTAGTGTAAGTTTCGGGGATGTGTCTCATGAGTTTAATTTCTCCAAATTTCGTAGAGAACCCCATGATAAAGAATTGCCTAGTAAAGATGAAATTATTGGTCTTGCTTCTATTGCCTTGCCTCCTACTGATCCTTTAGAGCAATTTTTGCTAGACCATGAAAATGATATGTTCATGAATGAAAGAAAGGAATTAGACGAGATTCTCTTTAAACAAATGCCTGTTTTAAAACACAATTTGCCTATTGAGACTCTTGGAGATCCTCTACCACCCAAGAGTGATCCTGTGTTTGATCTTAAACAATTACCTGATACCTTGAAATATGCTTATCTCGATGAGAAGAAGATATATCCTGTTATTATTAGTGCTAACCTTTCAGAGCATGAAGAAAAGAAATTATTGAAAACTCTGAGGAAGCACCGTGCCGCTATTGGATATACTCCAGATGATCTTAAGGGCATTAGTCCCACTCTATGTCAGCACAAAATTAATATGGAACCTGATGCTAAACCAGTTGTTGATCATCAGCGCAGGTTGAATCCTAAGATGAAGGAAGTGGTAAGAAATGAAATACTAAAGCTTCTGGAAGTAGGTATAATCTATCCTATTGCTGATAGTAGATGGGTAAGTCCTGTTCATTGTGTCCCTAAGAAGGGAGGTATTACTGTTGTTCCTAATGATAAAAATGAATTGATTTCGCAAAGAATTGTTACAGGTTATAGAATGGTAATTGATTTTAGAAAATTAAATAAAGCTACTAGGAAAGATCATTATCCTCTAAACTTCATTAATCAAATGCTAGAAAGACTATCAAAACATACACATTTCTGCTTTCTAGATGGTTATTCTGGTTTTTCTCAAATACCTGTGTCACAAGAGGATCAAGAAAAAACTACTTTTACATTCCCTTTTGGTACCTTTGCTTATAGACGTATGCCTTTTGGTTTATGTAATGCACCTGCTACTTTTCAAAGATGTATGACTGATATATTCTCTGACATTTGTGAAAAGATTGTTGAGGTTTTCATGGATGATTTCTCTGTATATAGAACTTCTTTTGATGATTGCTTAAGCAACCTTGATCGAGTTTTGCAGAGATGTGAAGAAACTAATCTTGTCTTGAATTGGGAGAAGTGCCACTTTATGGTTAATGAAGGTATTGTCTTGGGGCATAAAATCTCCGAAAGAGGTATTGAAGTTGATAAAGCTAAAGTTGATGCTATTGAAAAAATGACATGTCCTAAAGATATCAAAGGTATAAGAAGCTTCCTTGGTCATGCTGGTTTCTATAGGAGATTTATTAAAGACTTCTCTAAAATTTCTAGGCCTTTTACTAATCTCTTACAAAAAGATGTTCCATTTGTTTTTGATGATGATTGTGTAGAAGCATTTGAAATCCTTAAGAAAGCTTTAATTTCTGCACCTATTGTTCAACCACCTGATTGGAACCTACCCTTTGAAATTATATGTGATGCTAGCGATTATGCTGTTGGTGCTGTTCTAGGACAAAGAGTTGATAATAAATTAAATGTTATCCATTATGCTAGTAAAACTCTAGACAATGCTCAAAGAAATTATGCCACTACTGAAAAAGAATTTTTAGCGGTTGTATTTGCTTGTGACAAGTTCAGATCTTATATTGTTGATTCTAAAGTAACTGTTCACACTGATCATGCTGCAATTAAATATCTTATGGAAAAGAAAGATGCTAAACCTAGACTTATTAGGTGGGTTCTCTTGCTACAAGAATTTGATTTACATATTATTGATAGAAAGGGAGCTGAGAACCCCGTAGCAGACAACTTGTCTAGGTTAGAAAATATTCTTGATGACCCACTACCTATTGATGATAGCTTTCCTGATGAACAGTTTGCTGTTATAAGTGCTTCTCGTAGCACTCCATGGTATGCAGACTATGCTAATTATATTGTTGCTAAATTTATACCACCTAGTTTCACATACCAACAAAAGAAAAAGTTCTTCTATGACTTAAGACATTACTTTTGGGATGACCCACACCTATATAAAGGAGTAGATGGTGTTATTAAACGTTGTGTACCTGAGCATGAACAGGAACAAATCCTACGCAAGTGTCACTCCGAGGCATACGGAGGACACCATGCTGGAGATAGAACTGCACATAAGGTATTACAATCTGGTTTTTATTGGCCACTCTTTTCAAAGATGCTCGTAAGTTTGTCTTGTCTTGTGATGAATGTCAAAGAATTGGTAATATTAGTAGACGTCAGGAAATGCCTATGAATTATTCACTTGTTATTGAACCATTTGATGTTTGTGGATTTGATTATATGGGACCTTTTCCTTCCTCCAATGGATATACACATATTTTGGTTGCTGTTGATTATGTTACTAAGTGGGTAGAAGCTATTCCAACTAGTAGTGTTGATCATAACACCTCCATTAAAATGCTTAAAGAAGTTATTTTCCCGAGGTTTGGAGTCCCTAGATATTTAATGACTGATGGTGGTTCACATTTTATTCATGGTGCTTTCCGTAAATTGCTTGCTAAGTATGATGTTAACCATAGAATTGCATCTCCATACCATCCTCAGTCTAGTGGTCAAGTAGAATTAAGTAATAGAGAAATAAAATTGATTTTGCAAAAGACTGTTAATAGATCTAGAAAGAATTTGTCTAAGAAACTTGATGATGCATTATGGTCTTATAGAACTGCTTATAAAACCCTATGGGTATGTCTCCGTATAAAATGGTATATGGAAAAGCGTGTCACTTACCTCTTGAACTAGAACATAAAGCTTATTGGGAAATTAAAGAACTCAATTATGACTTCAAGCTTGCCGGTGAGAAGAGGCTATTTGACATTAGCTCACTTGATGAATGGAGAACCCAAGCCTATGAAAATGCCAAATTGTTTAAAGAAAAGGTTAAAAGATGGCATGATAAAAGGATACAAAAGCATGAATTTAATGTTGGTGATCATGTCTTGCTATACAATTCTCGTTTAAGATTTTTTGCAGGAAAACTTCTCTCCAAGTGGGAAGGTCCTTACATTATCGAGGAAGTTTATCGTTCCGGTGCCATCAAGATCAACAACGCCGAAGGCACTAACCCGAAGGTGGTGAATGGGCAAAGAATCAAACATTATATCTCAAGTACCCCCATAAATGTTGAAACCAATATTATTAATACCATAACACGGAGTACATAAGGGAAACCTACCAGAACGCTCCAGACCCCCGAAAAGGAATAGGTATGTGATACGGTAAGTAAACCGACTCCAAAACTTTTTCAAAGGCAATTTTACTCCATTTTGGAATATTTAAAAAATTAGGAAAATAAAAAGTAGTCCGAAAAGTGCACGAGGAGGCGACAAGCCATGGGGGCGCGACCCTACCCCCTAGGTGCGCCTCCCAGGCTTGTGGCCACCTCGTGTGCCCTTCGGACTCCGTTTTCTCCCCGAATACTTGTTACGCACGGTAAAAATTCATTATATAATCTCCCGAAGGTTTTGACCACCGTATCACGACAGAATCCTCTGTTCTTATTTCATGTTGTTTTTCTGTCAGATCTGAAAATTTGTCGTCGCAAGATTCGGAGGGAGAGAGCTATGTCACTGATTATATCGCAAACCCAAAGGTCTATGGGGAAGTAGATCATTACGGTTGGACCACGGAAGAGGAGGAAGATTTCGACATGGAGAAAACAAGGAATGATAGCTCTGAGGAAGACGAAGATTCACTACCTCAACTGGGGGATATGTACATGGAATTCAAGAAGTCAAGCCTCCCTAAGGTCCAATCTATCCCATCCCGTTTTCTGCAGGACAGTAAGGCGACATTATGCAAAAGTATATTAAAGCTTGAGCTCGAGAATGATGATTTAAGGGAGGAAAATTTTAGCCTCAGACGCAAGCTGGAGAAGAAGAATGCTACAACTTCATCATCACCACCTCCGAAGAAGGAGACTTGAGTACATGGGTATGGGCACTCCCCTGGCTTGTGTCAAGCTTGGGGGAGGTGCCCCGGTATCGTATCACCATCACATCTTTACCTTTATCGTTTATCTTAGTTCGTTCATTTTGGTTATATCGTTATCTAGTATAATAAAGTTTTAATATGATCTAGTCTTTGAGTTTTGCCTTGGGTCCTATCTATGTAATCGAGTTTGAGAGTTATATAATAAAGAGTAGTTTTGAGTTGAAGGCTTTGCTTTCTTGCTTTGATCTTTGAAAATAAAAAGAGAATGAAAGAAATAAAATGATTATATAACAATCTTATGAAAGGTGATGACTTCACATAAGTATGTCGCATAAAATTTATTGAGGGTTGACAAACATTGTTTTGGTCATTATTGCAATTAATAGGAAGTAATAAAGAAAGAGAAGTCTCACATATAAATACACTATCTTGGACATCTTTTATGATTGTGAGCACTCATTAAAATATTATATGCTAATAAGTTGATGTTGGACAAGGAAGACAACATAATGAGTTATGTTTTCTTATATCCGAATAGAAGTTATATTGTCATGGATCCTCCAACATGTTGAGCTTGCTCCTCATCCTATGCTAGCCAAAACTTCTGCACCAAGTAGAGATACTACTTGTGCATCCAAAATCCCTCAACCCAGTTTTGCCATGAGAGTCCACCATATCTACCTATGGATTGAGTAAGATCCTTCAAGTAAATTGTCATCGGTGCAAGCAATAAAAATTGCTCTCTAAATATGTATGATCTTTTAGTGTGAGGAAAATAAGCTTTATACGAACTTGTGACGGGAAGAAATAAAAGCGACGGACTGCATAATAAAGTTCTCTATCACAAGCGGCAATATGAAGTGACGTTCTTTTGCATTAAGATTTCATGCATCCAACCATAAAAGCGCATGACAACCTCTGCTTCCCTCTGCGAAGGGCCTATCTTTTACTTTTACCTTCTATCCTTATACAAGAGTCATGGTGATATTCACCTCTCCTTTTTATACTTTTTCTTTTTGGCAAGCACTATATGTTGGAGAAGATATATATATATATATATATATATATATATATATCCACTCGGATGTAGGTGTTCATAAACTATTATTGTTGATGTTACCCTTGAGGTAAATAGTTGGGAGGTGAAAATATAAGCCCATATCCTCCTATGTGTCTGATTGAAACTTTGATCTTATAAGTATCGTGTGAGTGTTAGCAATTGTGAAAGACTAAATGATGGTTGAGTATGTGAACTTGCTAAATAAGAGCTCTTACATTGACTCTTTCTGATGTTATGATAAATTGCAATTGCTTCAATGACCGAGATCATAGTTTGTTAATTTTCAGTGAAGTTTTTGGTTCATACTTTACCTTGTGAATGAATTATCACTTTAGCATAAGAAGTTATATGCCAATATGTTGCTGTTCCAAAAATGATCATGATGCCCTCATGTCCGTATTTTATTTTATTGACACCTCCATCTCTAATCATGTGGTCATGATTATCGATTTCGGCTTTCGCTTGAGGACAAGCGAGGTCTAAGCTTGGGGGAGTTGATACGTCCATTTTGCATCATGCTTTTATGTTGATATTTATTGCATTATGGGCTGTTATTTCACATTATGGTACAATACTTATGCCTTTCTCTCTTATTTTACAAGGTTTACACAAAGAGGGAGAATGCCGGCAGCTGGAATTCTGGACCGGAAAGGAGCAAATATGAGAGACCTATTCTGCACAACACTCCAAAAGTTCGGAAATTTTACGGAGAATTGTTTTGGAATATAAAAAAAAATATTGGGCGAAGAATCTACCGGAGGGGACCCACCAGGAGGCCACAAGCCTGGGGGGCGCGCCCTCAAAGCTTGTGGGCCCCCTGGCCATCCCCCGGTGCCCATCTTCTGCTATATGGAGTCTTTTGACCTGGAAAAAATCATAAGAAAGCTTTCGGGACGAAGCGCCGACGTCTCGAGGCGGAACTTGGGAAGAACCAATCTAGGGCTCCGGCAGAGCTGTTCTGTCGGGGAAACTTCCCTCCGGGAGGGGGAAATCGAAGCCATCGTCATCACCAACGATCCTCTCATCGAGAGGGGGTCAATCTTCATCAACACCATCTCCTCTCAAAACCCTAGTTCATCTCTTGTATCCAATCTTTGCCTCAGAACCTTAGATTGGTACCTGTGGGTTGCTAGTAGTGTTGATTACTCCTTGTAGTTGATGCTAGTTGGTTTATTTGGTGGAAGATCATATGTTCAGATCCTTTATGATATTCATTACCCCTCTGATCTTGAACATGAATATGCTTTGTGAGTAGTTACGTTTGTTCCTGAGGACATGGGAGAAGTCTTGTTATAAGTAATCATGTGAATTTGGTATTCGTTCGATATTTTGATGAGATGTATGTTGTCTTTCCTCTAGTGGTGTTATGTGAACGTCGACTACATGACACTTCACCATGATTTGGGCCTAGGGGAAGGCATTGGGAAGTAATAAGTAGATGATGGGTTGCTAGAGTGACAGAAGCTTAAACCCTAGTTTATGAGTTGTTTCGTAAGGGGCTGATTTGGATCCACATGTTTCATGCTATGGTTAGATTTATCTTAATTCTTCTTTCGTAGTTGCGGATGCTTGTGAGAGGGGTTAATCATAAGTGGGAGGCTTGTCCAAGTAATGACAGCACCCAAGCACCGGTACACCCACATATCAAATTATCAAAGTAATGAACGCGAATCATATGAGCATGATGAAAACTAACTTGACGATAATTCGCATGTGTCCTCAGGAGCGCTTTGCTTTATATAAGAGTTCATCTGGCTTATCCTTTGCTACAAAAAGGATTGGGCCACCTTGCTGCACTTTTGCTACACTTGTTACTTGTTACCCGTTACGAATTATCTGATCACCAAACTATCTGTTACCGATAATTTCAGTGCTTGCAGAGATTACCTTGCTGAAAACCTCTTGTCATTTCCTTCTGCTCGTCGTTGGGTTCGACACTCTTACTTATCGAAAGGACTATGATAGATCCCCTATACTTGTGGGTCATCATCTGGCCCCGCGCTACTGCTAGGGCGCTACACCTAACTTTTAGCAGTAGCGCCTGTCTGAATCCATGCTACTGCTAAGTCAGTTATCAGTAGCGTGGGGTTAGACCGGCGCTACTGCTAAGTACTAGCAGCGTGTGTTGTTACCCAGCGCTACTACTCTTCGTCTGTATTTCATTTCTTTTATTTTATACTGTGTTTATATACCGTTATACAAATTTTGATACAATAGCAATTAAGAGATTTTTATATCATTGTGATCATGATGAGTTATTATATAAGTAGGTGAAAGAAATGCGGATTAGATTTAAGTGGATGGATCCAAAGTGGCCAAGTTGGATTAGTAGGATGATCTGTTTTTCTTCCACCCAATGATATAATAACTCATCATGATCATAATAACAACTCATCATCATCATAATAATAACAACTCATCATCATCATAGTCATATAAGAACTCATCATCATCATCATCATCATCATCATCATCATCATCATCATCATCATCATCATAACAAGTCCTCCTCCTCATCATCATAGTCATATAACAACTCATAATTCTAGCACATAACTCATCATCATCACCATAATAACAACTCCTCATCATCATCATAGTCATAATCAACACTAGCTAATTGTTCTTAGCACATGACAAGTACTAGTTAGGACCTACTTCTCTCTCTAAGGTAAAATAGCATAAAACAGGATAGCCCCTCCATCTCCATTATGGAGAATGGAGATCAACTTGTCTCCAATTTGTGGGCTGTGCACCATGTTACCTCCAAGTAGTTCCCTACGATCATTCATAACTTTTCTCCATCCTTTGATTGTGAGCTCTTCACCTCTTCGAGAAATCGAGTATGGACAGCGTGAACCGTACGCAGACTTGGCCGTAAGCTAATCATATCCATGTCACCTTCCATATACATCAGATGAGGCACACAATCCTTCGGGTGTTTCTGTTGAAGAACATAATAATAACATAGTTAGCATGTAGTTTAGCTTAAGAAGAATGTATGCAAAAGATGCACTTGTGACATAATAGTAAAAAAAATCTTACCATGCTATTTCCATGGATGCTACCGTAGTTCAATACATGGACTAGTGGCACGTATTGAGCATAATTTGGGTTAATTACTAAATTAAAGTCTCAACATCATTAATAAATAAGACAAGATGATTTTTCTCCTCGCAAGTTAGTTCAGAGCCATAACTATAGTAGGTATTGTCTACTACTTCTGTACATTTCTTGAAGAATGAAAATAAGTTGTCAACTATTTTTAAATAAAAAATATAAATTACTTAACAAATTTATTTGACAAACTCACATAGTGGTAGAACTGGAAGCATATCCACATCCGCCCAAATGTTGATATTATCTTCACTATCATCTTCAGGATGAATATCGAAGGTTATTTGCATATCCTCCTGAAATCCATAGGCCTTTGATGTCGCTTGAACTACGTTGATATTTCCCCAAAGAGGAAGGGATGATGCAGCACAGCTACGGTAGGTATTTCCCTCAGTTATGAAATGAAGGTATCAATCCAGTAGGAGAACCAAGCAACACTATGTAAATGGTACCTTCACACAAAGAACAAATACTTGCAACCCGACGCTTATGAGGGGTTGTCAATCCCTCTACGGGTAACGGTGCCAGAAATTGTCAAGTTGACGGTATAAAAAATTGTGGTAGATTGGATAAATAGATCTCGATAAAACGTGAAATAAAATAAACTATAAAAAAGTGCAGCAAGGTATTTTTGGGTTTTTGGAATAATAGATATGAAAATAAAAGCGAATAAAAATAGATCTCAAAGAAAATATGATAAAGAATAGACCCGGGGGCCATAGATTTCACTCGTGACTTCTCTCGAGAAAATAGCATACAGTAGTTAACAAATTACTGTTGGGCAATTGATAGAAGATCGAATAATTATGCCGATATCCAAGGCAATGATCAATATATAGGCATCACGTCCAAGATTAGTAGACCGACTCCTGCCTGCAACTACTACTATTACTCCACACATCGATCGCTATCCAGCATGCAACTAGTGTATTAAGTTCATGGAGAAACGAAGTAATGCAATAAGAAAGATGACATGATGTAGACAAGATCTATTCATGTAGGAATATCCCCCATCTTGTTATCCTTAATAGCAATGATACATGCGTGTCTTGCTGCCCCTTCTGTCACTGGGAAAGAACACCGCACGATCGAACCCATCACAAAGCACCTCTTCCCATGGCAAGAAAAATCGATCTAGTTGGCCTAACTAAACCAAAGATTCAAAGAAGAAATACGAGGCTATAAATAATCATGCATATAAGAGATCAAAAGAAGACTCAAATAATATTCATGGATATAAATCTGATCATAAACTCAAAGTTCATCGGACCCCAACAAACACACCGCAAAAAGAGTTACATCAAATAGATCTCCAAGAGACCCTTGTATTAAGAATCAAAAGAGAGAGAGGAAGCCATCTAGCTACTAACTACGGACCCGTAGGTCTATGATGAACTACTCACGCATCATCAGAGAGGCACCAATAAGGATGATGAACCCCTCCGTGATGGTGTCTAGATTGGATCTGGTGGTTCTGGAACTTGCGGCGGCTAGAATTGTGTTTCGTCGACTCCCCTAGGGTTTTTGGAATATTGGGGTATTTATAGGGCGAAGAGGCGGTGCGGGAGGCCACCGAGGTGGGCACAACCCACCAGGGCGCGCCTAGGCCCCCAGGCACGCCCAGGTGGGTTGTGCCCCCCTCGGGGCACCCCTCTGGTATTTCTTTGGCCCAAGTTGTTCCTTCTGGTCCATAAAAATTCTCCAAAAAGTTTCACTGCGTTTGGACTCCGTTTGGTACTGATATTCTGCGAAGTAAAAAACAAGCAAAAACAGCAACTGGCACTGGGCACTATGTCAATAGGTTAGTCCCAAAAAATGATACAAAGTTGCTATAAAATGATTGTAAAACATCCAAGAATGATAATATAACAGCATGGAATAAGCAAAAATTATAGATACGTTGGAGACGTATCAGCATCCCCAAGCTTAATTCCTACTCCTCCTCGAGTAGGTAAATGATAAAAACAGAATTTTTGATGTGGAATGCTGCCTAACATGTTCATCACATATTCTTTTCTTTTGTAGCATGGACATTTGGACTTTTATATGGTTCAAAGCAATAGTCTAGTTTTGACATGAAGATTTCAATACTCAAGCATATCAACAAGCAACCATGTCTTTCAAAATATCAACACTAAAGAAAGTTATCCCTAGCCCATCATGCTCAATCATTGATCCATTCATGAAACACACTCGCATATTAGCTACATCCAATGCTCAAGTACGATCATAGTGTCCCTTAGTTGGTGCTTTATAAGAGAAGATGGAGACTCAAAATAAAAATTGCATAAAGTAAATAGATAGGCCCTTCGCAGAGGGAAGTAGGGATTTGTAGAGGTGCCAGAGCTCAAAGCAAAAATTTAGAGATAAAACATTTTGAGAGGCATACTTTTCCCGTCAACGAAAACGATCGAGTAATTCCCAACACTTTCCATGCTAGATATATCATAGGCGGTTCCCAAACAGAAAATAAAGTTTATTCCTTTTTCCACCATACTTTCACATTCCACGGCTAGCCGTATCCATGGGTACCGTCCATACCAACACTTTCCAAGGAATTTATTATTTGACAACATAAAGTGAAGTTCTTTTTCATTTTGGGACTGGGCATCCCTATTACCTTTGCCATACTCTCATGCAATGACAAGTGAATAAACACTCATCTTGAGAATAACACATCTAGCATGGAAAATATTGGCCACCCCCTGCCGCTTCATGAGCGGTACGAGCACACAAAAAGGAAATTTATTTTGAAAATTAGAGATGGCACATACAAATTTGCTTAGAACGGCAAGGAATTACCGCATATAGGTAGGTAATGGTGGACTCATATGGCAAAACTGGATTTAAAGGTTTTGGATGCACAAGTAGTATTTCTACTTAGTACAAGTGGAGGCTAGCAAAAGATTTAGAAGCAACCAACCAAGAAACGAAAAATCACATAAGCGAGCATTAAGCATAACTAACACCGAATAATGCACCACAAGTAGGATGTAATTTCATTGCATAACTATTGACTTTCATGCTTGCATAGGGAATCACAAACCTTAACACCAATATTCTTACTAAAGCATAATTACTCACCAACATGACTCACATATCACTATCATCATATCTCAAAACTATTACAAAGAATCAAGTTTATTTTGTCCAATGATCTTCATGAAAGTTTTTATTATATCCCTCTTGAATATCTATCACTTTGGGACTAGTTTCATATATTGTAATTGCTTTTGACAAGCTCAAATAAATTTAAGTGAAGAACATGAGCATAAAAGTTTTCGTCTCTCAAAATAATATAAGTGAAGCATGAGAAAATTTCTTCAAAATTTTACCAACTCTCAAATAAATCTAAGTGAAGCATGAGAGCATTTCTTCAAAAATATTAAAGCACACCGTGCTCAAAAAGATATAAGTGAAGCACTAGAGCAATTCCATAGCTAAAAAGATTTAAGTGAAGCATAAAGAGCAATTCTAACAAATGATAGCATAATTTGGCTCTCTCAAATAGGTGTGTCCATCAAGGATACTTATGACAAACTAAAAAGCAAAACAGGCAAAGACTCATATAATACAAGATGCTACAAGCAAAACTCATGATATGTGACGAATAAAATTATAGTTCCAAGTAAAATACCGATGGTCGTTAGAAGAAAGAGGGGATGCCCACCGGGGCATCCCCAAGCTTAGCTGCTTGTTTCTCCTTGAATATTAACTTGGGGTGCCATGGGCATCCCCAAGCTTAGGCTCTTCTTACACTCCTTATTCCTTCATCCATCGTGATCTCACCCAAAACTTGAAAACTTCAATCACACAAAACTTAACAAAACCTTCGTGAGACCCGTTAGTATAAGAAAACCAATCTTTACTTTAGGTACTGTTGCAAACCCATTCAAATTTTATTATTGCATTATATCTACTATATTCCAACTTTTCTGTGGCTTACACCCGATATAGTCCATAGATTCATCAAAATAAGCACACAATGCAACGAAAACAGAATCTGTCAAAAACAGAACAATCTGTAAAGATGCGAATTGTTCTCATACTTCTGTAACTCCAAAATTTCTGAAACATAAGGAAAACGTAGGAAATTCGTATATCAATCGTGTGTAAAAAATTCAGAATTTTTCGTCTCTTCTCTGAATTTACAAAATTCTTATACTGGACGCAAAAGTTTCTGTTTTCCAACAAGATCAAATCAACTATCACCCAACATGATCCTAAAGGCTTTACTTGGCACAAACACTAATTAAAACATAAAAACACAATCATAACAGTACCATAATTGTGCAAACACTCAAGAACAGAAAGAAAAAGGCAAAAATAAATTTTATTCATTGGGTTGCCTCCCAACAAGCGCTATCATTTTATGCACCTAGCTAGGCATAATGATTTCATTGATGCCCACATGAAAGATAATAATTGAAACACAAAGAGAGCATCATAAAACATGTGACAAACACATTTAAGTCTAACATACTTCCTATGCATAGGAATTTTATAAGCAAACAAATTATCAAGACAAGGAATATCTAACATATGCAAGGTAGGAGAATAAAACATTGACGATCTCAACATAACGAGAGGTAATTTAGTAACATGAAAATTTCTACCATAATATTTTTCTCTCTCAAATTCAACAATATAACTATCATATAAAATTTTCTCTTCATGATCCACATGCATAAAGGTTTTATAATCTTCCAAGATAGTGGGATTAACATCAACTAAAGTCATGACCTCTCCAAACCCACTTTTATCAAAAATTTCGTAAGATTGAACACTCTCGAAATATGTGGGATTTTTTTAACCTAAAGTTGACACTCTTCCAAACCCACTTTCAATATTATTGCAACCATTATTATCAATAACATATTCATCAAGAGGGTCAAATAAATTTTCAGGATCATAAGAAACATTATCACCCCAATCATGATCATTGCAATAAGTAGTAGACATATCAAAATTAGCATCCCCAAGCTTGGGATTTTTCATATCATTAACACAATTGACATTAATAGAATTTATAATAACATCATTGTAATCATGCTTTTCATTGAAAGATATATCATGAATCACTTTATCAATTTCTTCTTCCAACACTTCATCACAATCTTCAGATTCATGAATTTCAAGCAAAACTTCATAGAGATAATCAAGTGCACTCAATTCACTAGCAATTGGTTCATCATAATTGGATCTTTTAAAAAGATTAGCAAGTGGATGAGGATCCATGTCAATAGATTTTTAGCAAGCGAAGATGCAAGAAAATAAAAGGCACATGGTAACACAAGCAAACAAAAGATCGAACGAGAAAAAGGAAAACGGAAAGAAGGCAAATAAAAAGGCAAATTTTTGTGAAGTGGGGGAGATGAAAACGAGAGGCAAATGGCAAATAATGTAAATTGCAAGGGGATGAGATTTGTGATTAGGAACCTGATAGATGTTGATGATGTCTCCCCTGCAACGGCGCCAGAAATTCCTTTTGTTGTCGCTTGAACTACGTCGGTATTTCCCCAAAGAGGAAGGGATGATGCAGCACAGCTACGGTAGGTATTTCCCTCAGTTATGAAACCAAGGTATCAATCCAGTAGGAGAACCAAGCAACACTATGTAAACGGTACCTGCACACAAAGAACAAATACTTGCAACCCGACGCTTATGAGGGGTTGTCAATCCCTCTACAGGTAACGGTGCCAGAAATTGTCAAGTTGACGGGAGAAAAAATTGTGGTAGATTGGATAAATAGATCTCGATAAAACGTGAAATAAAATAAATAATAAAAAAGTGCAGCAAGATATTTTTGGGTTTTTGGAATAATAGATCTGAAAATAAAAGCGAATAAAAATAGATCTCAAAGCAAATATGATAAAGAATAGACCCGGGGGCCGTAGATTTCACTAGTGGCTTCTCTCGAGAAAATAGCATACGATGGGTAAACAAATTACTGTTGGGCAATTGATAGAATATCAAATAATTATGATGATATCCAAGGCAATGATCAATATATAGGCATCACGTCCAAGATTAGTAGACCGACTCCTGCCTGCATCTACTACTATTACTCCACACATCGACCACTATCCAGCATGCATCTAGTGTATTAAGTTCATGGAGAAACGGAGTAATGCAATAAGAACGATGACATGACGTAGATGAGATCTATTCATGTCGGAATAGCCCCCATCTTGTTATCCTTAATAGCAACGATATATGCGTGTCTTGATGCCCCTTCTGTCACTGGGAAAGAACACCGCACGATCGAACCCATCACAAAGCACCTCTTCCCATGGCAAGAAAAATCGATCTAGTTGGCCTAACTAAACCAAAGATTCGAAGAAGAAATACGAGGCTATAAATAATCATGCATATAAGAGATCAAAAGAAGACTCAAATAATATTCTTGGATATAGATCTGATCATAAACTCAAAGTTCATCGGATCCCAACAAACACACCGCAAAAAGAGTTACATCAAATAGATCTCCAAGAGACCCTTGTATTGAGAATCAAAAGAGAGAGAGGAAGCCATCTAACTACTAACTACGGACCCGTAGGTCTATGATGAACTACTCACTCATCATCGGAGAGGCACCAATGAGGATGATGAACCCCTCCGCGATGGTGTCTAGATTGGATCTGGTGGTTCTGGAACTTGCGGCGGCTGGAATTGTGTTTCGTCGACTCCCCTAGGGTTTTTGGAATATTGGGGTATTTATAGGGCGAAGAGGCGGTGCGGGAGGCCACCGAGGTGGGCACAACCCACTAGGGCGCGCCTGGGCCCCCAGGCGCGCCCAGGTGGGTTGTGCCCCCATCGGGGCACCCCTCTGGTACTTCTTTGGCCCAAGTTGTTCCTTATGGTCCATAAAAATTCTCCAAAAAGTTTCACTGCGTTTGGACTCCATTTGGTACTGATATTCTACGAAGTAAAAAACAAGCAAAAAACAGCAACTGACACTGGGCACTATGCCAATAGGTTAGTCCCAAAAAATGATATAAAGTTGCTATAAAATGATTGTAAAACATCCAAGAATGATAATATAACATCATGGAACAAGCAAAAATTATAGATATGTTGGAGACGTATCAGCCTTGCATAGAGCTCTCCAATTTAAGCAACCAAAATATGAGTGATTAACTGTATTGTAGAGGTTAACCCGAAAAGCGTAACCATGTTGAGTCCTAAGGTGAGCTTTCCTTGTCTCCATATTCTCACTATCTTGGAAACCGAGCTTCTCCAAGACATACCGTCTTGCATGGCAGGGGATGCACTAGTCAAATTGTAAAAAACAGAAATTACACATTGAAGCAAAGAAGCACAAGTCATGATTAATTACGAAAAAAAATACTTGTCGTCGTTACATATCGTAAAAACATCGAAGGTCTTGTCCAGCTTGATGGTGAAGAACCTACCGTTTTCCAGGTGAGGCCGGTCGCACATACCTCGGTCGTCACCGCAGTAATCGCACTCAGGGATCCTATCATCGTCAGACATTTCCTGTGTTCATGATTCAAAGATTATAAATGGACGGCAATTACCAGGAACTCAACACACATATCACTATTCAGCACGGGTTGACTTTCGGTCTGTCGAGTCTTCCTTGAAAACTCTCATCTCACGTGGTGTATATGGTGGGCACTCCCTCTCTGATACATTTGACAGTCGGTGATGGTCACTCCTCCCTTTGTTCCTGAGTGCATTACACCAAAATGTCTAGGACACGGGAATGAAGGAGAAGCGACCCCCACGACAACAGTTGGGATTGTTCCTCTCTGATATTTCGACAATAATATGGTGGACACTCCCTCACAGATATTTCAACCGTCGGTGATGGTCGCTTCCCCTCCTTCTCTCATGCATTACCAAGGTATATCACGAGAAGAAGGAGAGGAAACGACCCCCACGACAAATGTCGACATCCTTCCTTCAAGAACAGACTAAAAGTCACACAAGGAGCCTGTAACACCCCATGTAATTAACCACAGTGATCACCCTTAGTTAATGCCATGTCAGCAAATTTAACAGTGCCTAGTCATCATTTGCATCATATTGCATTTCAAACTCCTAATTCAAACTTCAAATTAATTTAAAAGTGAGAATAAAAGTTGTTCCAAATTGGAAACTAAAATGTTCATTAAATAGAAAATAATTCAGAGGCAATTATAAAATTGTAACCAACATCAATGGGATTAGTTAAGTGACCCTAACAGCCTCAAACAGTGGCTAACAGCGACATTAAATAACCTTTTATTTAATCAAAGATAAATATGACATTATATTTTACCCAAACTAGTTTTTGGAGATAGATTATAATGCACTGCAATTTATGAGCTGAGCCACACATTTTGTAAAAGTCATTTAGTGGCCTAAGAAATTGCAAAACAGAAAAGAAAATAGAAAACAAAACAGAAAATAGAAAAAAAGAAGAAAAGGGGTAAAGGCCTACTGTGCACTTGGGCTCCCAGTGCTACAGCGCCAGCCCAGCCCACCCCGCACCTCCTTCCACCTCGCACTGCTCCTCCCCGCGCGCTGTCGCCGCGCGCACGCACCGCACCCTGGCCTTCCTCGCCCCTCTGGTCGACAGCGCGACGCCCGCGCCCGCGCCGTGGATAAGGGCAGAGCCCCGCGCACCCCTGGCGTCCCCCTCGCCACTCTCTCTCCCTCTCTCCCCTTTTCCCAATCGCCGCCGAACGCCACCGCCGCCATGGCTCCGGCCTAGCCACGGCCACCGTGCCCCTCTCGTCGTCGCACCGTGTCCAGCTCCCTCCTCGACGTCGACTACGTCGACTACGCCGAACGGAACAAGCCGGGAAGCCTCCACGCCGCCGCCATCTTCTTCTCCTTCCTTGGATCGCCGCTGTCGGTCGCCGTCGATTCCGGCTGCTCCGCGCCTCCCCGAGCACGCTGCCACTTCCCTACGGCTCCCGGTGAGCCACCGTGTCTCTCCCCTCACTCCCCCACACGGATCCATCGCCGTAGCCGCCGCGTTAGAGACGACCGAACTCCACCGCGTCCGGCGCTATTCCGGCGACCAAATGGCCTCACAACCGAGTCCGTTGAGCTCGCCGCGTCGCGTAGACCTCGCCTAGCTCCTCGCATCGCTCGCTAGCGCGTTGCCTCGCCGATCCCGAACTCCACCTAAACGCCATCGCCACCGGCAAGGTCGTGCCGCTCGTTTTCGGCCGTTTCAGCCACTCCGACCACCGCCAAACGATGCGTCGTCGTCTCACCGTTCCAACGCACCCACCCGCGACCAAAATGGTGGCTTGTGCGGGGTTTTCGACCGGTGCCCGTAACCGCGCCACCGCGAACGAGCTCGCCGGCGAGATTCCGACGAGTCGCCGGCCACCGCTGACCTGGCCCGACATGTGGGACCCGCTGTGCCACTGACCAGTGGGTCCAGTTGACCTGTTGACTGGGTCAACTGCTGACTGGGCTCGCCCCGTGTCTATGACATGTGGGTCCTGCCGTTTAAATGATTTTAGATAAATAGATAATCTATAGATTAATTAATTAGTTAATTAAAACACTAATCACCCACCGACAATAGGCCCCACCCACTAATTAACCTAATTAGTTTAATCTAACTCTCTTTAATTAGCTGAGTCACTGACATGTGGGTCCCACTGGACCCACAGGTCAGGTTTGACTCTCGTCAGCTGGGTTTGACCTGCTGACGTCACACCTATGTCATGATGATGTCATCATTTACTATTCTGGATAATTCGAATTTAAATAAATAATTAAATTCCAGAAAATTCTTTAAAACTTTGAAAAATCATATAAAATAATCTGTAACTCAGATGAAAAAGTTTTATATATGAAAGTTGCTTAGAACGACGAGACGAATCTGAATACGCCCTTCGTTTTGCTGTCAGGTGCCCCTAACTACCTAAACATTGAACTTTTAGACTGATTTTGATAAATGAATAGTGCTCAACTTTAATAAAATAAATCCAAATAAATTCCTAAATTAACTAAATCATTTAGTTAGACAGTAGAACACCTCTGCATATCATTTATGCATGTCATGCATATTTTTTGCATTTTTGCCGTGAATTTATTGTTTCTTTCCCCCTCCTTCTCTCTCGATAGACGCCGAGACTGACGCCGCCGCAGCAGAGTACGACTACGCTCCGGACGAGCAGCCTTCTGACGACCAGCCCCCCTCAGCAGAGCTTCCAGGCAAGCCCCCCCTTGAACATCCCGATATCGCCCATTCTATTATGTCATGCTTGCATTAGATTTTGCTACTGTAAATGATTGCTCCTATTCTGTTGCATGGCCTACTTTTGTAACCTGCTTATTGCTACCTTACCTGCCTATTTCAAACTGCTTAGTATAGGTTGGTTAGTGAACCATCAGTGACCCCCACTTTGTCCTTGTTGCCTCTGCTTCATCATCGACGACTCGATCAACATGATCGACGACCAGAGACCGACACCTCACTTCACCCCCCTTTTGTTGTACGACTCTGCATAGTTACTATCGAGTGCCGAGGGTGATACCTCGTAACCCACTCCTGATGATAACTCTGTAGTATAGCTGTTCGGTCGTGGTCATCGAGGGTGATTCCTCCTTAACTACTCCCGATACGACTCTGTCGTGCAACCCCTCAAGTGTGAACCTCGAGGGTGATTCCTCCTATGTTCACCTTGATGATTTCATCTGAGTGGAATCCACCGAGGGTGATTCCTCGGGGTTTCCCCCTTGATGTTATGACCACACGGTTACTTTGACCTTTGTCGCAGGCGGGTCGACCCTGAGGGGTACCCGCGGGGAAATTATGCAGTCGGGTTGCCAGGAGGGCACCCGAGAGAGATATTGTGGCGGAGCATCAGAAACTCTGATCATCTCCGCGAGTTATTAAATACGCCTAACGGATTTGGGTAATTGATCTGAGTTGGCCAATGGCCTATACGCACAACCACCACGCAGGATAATGGTTATGGGGCCCTCTACGTCGTACGTTTCTCCCGAAAGCTCATCAGACGTCACAGTTCACCGTGCAGGCTGATTGTTGGGGTTGGGCTGGATACTTCACTGACGAGTTCAGTGTCGCGCGTGCTCCCCGGCCAGTCTCGCAACACGCAGGACTGCCCGGGGCGATTGCCCAAGACCCCTGGGTGCATAGGTTAGTCCGGCATGTTGACCTCTCTGCTGAGCCTAGGTAGGGCGCTACTTCGTGTCGATCTCCCAAGGCCGGGCATTACCCAGCAAGTGTGTCAGGCCAGAGGTGATCGAGCGTGTTCGGTAACAGTAGTGCACCCCTGCAGGGAAGTGATCTATTTGAATAGCCGTGTCCACGGTAACAGGACGCTCAGTTTGGTATCCCGATCTATTACTTGAACTAGATACATGTTTAACTAATTAAAGCTTCGGGATCGCTTCCTCGCAGGGAGTCGAGGAAGGATCTCTAGGCTTTGCCTCAACATGCTTGCTTAATAAAATGCTTTTCTGTACTCTTCTAATTGCTGCAAGATGGTGGCTTCGTGAAGATACTAGTCTTCGATAGGACTAGGTCTTCTCTCTATTCAGGCATTTCTGCAGCCCAGTCCACATATACAACCTTTCTTTGATAATGTTGCATATGTAGTGTAGATCCTTGCTTGCTGAGTACTTCGGATGAGTACTCACGGTTGCTTTGCTACCTCTTTATCCCCATACCCCGTTTGATGTTACCTCAAATGATGGAGCCCAGGAGCCAGATGCCACTGCAGGAGCTTACTACCAGGAGGGCCCAGACGGCCCGTACTACTGGATCGAGCTAGCCGACCAGGAGTAGGATCGGAGGCCCCAGGCAGGAGGCCTTCGCCTTTCAATCTAGAGTCGTTGTTTTTGCTAGCCTTCTTAAGGCAAACCTTGACTAACTATGTCTGTACCCAGATATTATTTGTATGACTGACTTATGTATTCGGATCCTCGTGATCCCTGGTATGTAATATTCGTGGATCTCCATTTATTTATGTTAGAGTTGTGTTGTGATATCTTCCCGTGAGTCTCTGTGCATGATCGTGCATGTTTGCGTGTATGATTAGTGCACGATTGAGACGGGGGCGTCACAAGTTGGTATCAGAGCCGACTGCTTGTAGGAAGCCCCCTTCCAATTCCTTGGTCGAAGTTGAGTCTAGACATCAAAAAACTAATTTACTAGCTTGGCTGTGTGGCTTACGGGCCCACGTCGCCATTGGGTGGTATTAGGATCTTTTATTCCTCGTCTATACTCTAGGACTCTGATCTCTCTTCTATTCGGGTTAAATGAATTTACTAACGCCGACACTTAGGATCTCGTAAATCTCGTCTACCCGGAGAGCTGGATATCTGTGCTTAATTCCTTACTATTGATCTGATTAGTCTGATAATCATTTTCCTTTCCATTGGTTTGTTTAACCTTTCTTTCCATGCTATCATATGTTTCTCACACTGTCTTTTGACACTTGTGGAACCTCTCGGCAAAATGTGTCGTGATCAGCGTCAACATTTTGATTTCTTCCGTGATGTTAATTGAATTCATGGTGAGCAATGCCATCCTTGCACCTCGCTGATCTGTGTTATCATCAACAACCTCTTTGACTACCTGCCCACGCATTGCTGTTAACCCCGAGCGAGTACAGGCTATTCTTGATTGGACTCCCTCGAAGAATGCTAAGCAAGTTAGGAGTTTTCTCGGACTCGCTAGTTATTACCGTCGATTCGTCGAGAACTTCTCAAAGATTGCAAAGCCATTGACGAATCTACTCCACAAAGGTGTTAAATTTGAGTGGACAGAAAAATGTCAAGAAAGCTTTCAGACGTTAAAAGATAAGTTGACATCTACCCCAGTGCTAGCACCCCCGGATACTCGCAAGGATTTCGTGATATACTGTGATGCATCTCGTCAAGGATTAGGCTCTGTCCTAATGCAAGAGCGCAAAGTGATTGCTTATGGCTCTCGACAATTGCGTCCTCACGAAGAAAATTATCCAGTGCATGATCTCGAACTTTCTGCGGTTATTTATGCTCTGAAGCTATGGCGACATTACCTTCTCAGTAACCATTGCGAGATATACACGGATCATCAGAGTTTGAAGTATCTATATACTCAACCAGATCTGAACCTTCGCCAACAAAGATGGCTCGAGACAATTGCCGATTATGATATGAATATCTCATACACCCCTGGCAAGGCTAACATAATGGCCGATGCTTTGAGTCGCAAGGCTTATTGCAACAATCTTATGGTTCAGGAAGCACAACCTGTTCTTTATGAAGAGCTTCGCAAATTGAACCTTCATATTGTTCCACAGGGTTATCTCAATACCCTGGTTGTTGAACCAGATCTTGAGCACATCATCAAGATTATGCAAGGGTATGACTCTGAAGTAGAAAGGATTAAGCGATACCTCGAAAAAGGAAAGCCGTCGGAATTCCATCTTGATAATGATGGGGTCCTATTCTTCCAACGCCGTCTCTTGGTGCCCAAATTCAAGGATGAGAGAGAGCACATTATGAAAGAAGCTCATGACACTTCTCTGTCAATTCATCCTGGTAGCACAAAGATGTACCGTGACATTTGTCAGAGATACTGGTGGCCTAATATGAAGCGAGACATTGCTCGTTATGTTTCTGAGTGTGACGTTTGCCGCCGCATTAAAGCAGAACATCAAAGACCTACTGGAACTCTGCAACCCCTTGATATTCCTGAATGGAAATGGGACAAGGTCCAAATGTATTTCATTACTGGTTTTCCTAGATCTCAGAAGGGTCATGATGCTATCTTTGTCGTCATTGACCGATTCTCAAAGGTTGCTCACTTTCTGCCAGTCAAGGAGACAATCACTGCTAGTCAGTTAGCAGACTTGTATGTTTCCCGAATTGTGTCACTCCACGGTGTTCCGTTGGAGATCAGTTCGGATCGTGGCAGCCTCTTTACCTCAAGATTCTGGGAAAGTTTCCAAGAAGCTATGGGAACTCACCTGTCCTTCAGCACCGCTTTTCACCCTCAGTCACAGGGTCAAGTCGAATGAGTTAATCAAGTGCTCGAAGATATGCTTCGAGCTTGTGTCATCTCCTTTGGTAAGAAGTGGGAGGAATCTCTCCCGTATGCCGAATTGTCTTACAACAATAGCTATCAAGCTAGTCTGAAGATGGCACTGTTTGAAGTTCTTTACGGACGTAAGTGTCGAACCCCTCTGAATTGGTCAGAAACTGGGGAGCGCTCACTCGTTGGACCGGACATTATCCAACAAGCTAAAGAAAAAGTCCGCATTGTCCGGGAACATCTAAAAACTGCTCAGTCTCGACAGAAGAGCAACTATGACCGAAAGCACAAGGTAATGGTCTATCAGCCTGGCGAGCAAGCTTACCTTCGCGTCACTCCGTTGAAAGGCACTCATCGGTTCGGAATCAAGGGCAAGTTAGCTCCTCGCTACATTGGCCCGTTCCGTATTCTTGCCCGCCGAGGAGAAGTGGCATATCAGTTGCAATTGCTGCCAAATCTTTCTCAAGTGCATGATGTCTTTCATGTATCCCAACTTCGTCGCTGCTTCAAGGATCCCATTCGAGTTGTAGATCATGAAATGCTTGAATTGCGGGAAGATCTATCTTATCCAGAATATCCCGTCCGTATTCTTGATCAAGCTGAACATCGAACTCGTCAGAAGTCAATCAGATTCCTGAAAGTTCAGTGGTCAAATCATTCTGAAGATGAAGCCACTTGGGAACGCGAGGATCATCTTCGCGAAGAATACCCCGCTTTCTTTCAGTCTTCCTCTTAATTCTCCGGACGAGAATTCTTGTTAGATGAGGAGAATTGTAACACCCCATGTAATTAACCACAGTGATCACCCTTAGTTAATGCCATGTCAGCAAGTTTAACAGTGCCTAGTCATCATTTGAATCATATTGCATTTCAAACTCCTAATTCAAACTTCAGATTAATTTAAAAGTGATAACAAAAGTTGTTCCAAATTGGAAACTAAAATGTTCATTAAATAGCAAATAATTCAGAGGCAATTATAAAATTGTAACCAACATCAATGGGATTACTTAAGTGACCCTAACAACCTCAAACAATGGCTAACTGCAACATTAAATAACCTTTTATTTAATCTAAGATAAATATGAAATTATATTTTACCCAAACTAGTTTTTGGAGATAGAGTATAATGCACTGCAATTTATGAGCTGAGTCACACATTTTGTAAAAGTCATTTAGTGGCCTAAGAAATTGCAACACAGAAAAGAAAATAGAAAAAAAACAGAAAATAGAAAAAAGAAGAAAAGGGGCAAAGGCCTACTGTGCACTTGGGCTCCCAGTGCTACAGCGCCGGCCTAGCCACCCCGCACCTCCTTCCACCTCGCACTGCTCCTCCCCGCGCGCTGTCGCCGCGCGCACGCACCGCACCCTGTCCCCCCTCGCCCCTCTGGTCGACAGCGCGACGCCCGCGCCCGCGCCGTGGATAAGGTTAGAGCACCGCGCACCCCTGGCGTCCCCCTCGCCACTCTCTCTCCCTCTCTCCCCTTTTCCCCATCGCAGCCAAACGCCACCGCCGCCATGGCTCTGGCCTAACCATGGCCACCGTGCCCCTCTCGTCGTCGCACCGTGTCCAGCTCCCTCCTCGACGTCGACTACATCGACTACGCCGAACGGAATGAGCCGGGAAGCCTTCATGCCGCCGCCATCTTCTTCTCCTTCCTCGGATCGCCGCCGTCGGTCGCCGTCGATTCCGGCTGCTCCACGCCTCCTCGAGCACGCTGCCACTTCCCTACGGCTCCCGGTGAGCCACCGCGTCTCTCCCCTCACTCCCCTGCGCGGATCCATCGCCGTAGCTGCCGTGTTAGAGACGACCGAACGCGCCTCTGCGTAGCTCGTCGCCGGCGCTATTCCGGCGACCAAATGGCCTCGCAACCGAGTCCGTTGAGCTCGCCGCATCGCGTAGACCTCGCCTAGCTCCCCGCATCGCTCGCTAGCGCGTTGCCTTGCCGATCCCGAACTCCACCTGAACGCCGTCGCCGCCGGCGAGGTCGTGCCGCTCGTTTCTGGCCGTTTCAGATACTCCGACCACCGCCAAACGACGCGTCGTCGTCTCACCGTTCCAACGCACCCACCCGCGACCAATATGGTGGCCTGTGCGCGGTTTCCGATCGGTGCCCGTAACCGCGCCGCCGCGAACGAGCTCGCCGGCGAGATTCCGACGGGTCGCCGGCCACCGCTGACCTGGCCCGACATGTGGGACCCGCTGTGCCACTGACCAGCGGGTCCAGTTGACATGTTGACTGGGTCAACTACTGACTGGGCTGGCCCCATGTCTATGACATGTGGGTCCCGCCGTTTAAAATGATTTTAGATAAATAGATAATCTATAGATTAATTAATTAGTTAATTAAAACACTAATCACCCACTGACAGTAGGCCCCACCCACTAATTAACCTAATTAGTTTAATCTAACTCTGTTTAATTAGCTGAGTCACTGACATGTGGGTCCCACTGGACCCACAGGTCAGGTTTGACTCTGGTCAGCTGGGTTTGACCTGCTGACATCACACCTATGTCATGATGATGTCATCATTTACTATTCTGTATAATTCGAATTTAAAATAATAATTAAATTCCAGAAATTCTTTAAAACTTTGAAAAATTATATAAAATAATCTGTAACTCAGATGAAAAAGTTTTATATATGAAAGTTGCTCAGAATGACGAGACAAATCTGAATACGCCCTTCGTATTGCTGTCAGATGCCCCTAACTACCTGAATATGCCCTTCATTAGATTTTGCTACTGTAAATGATTGCTCCTATTCTGTTGCATGGCCTACTTTTGTAACCTGCTTATTGCTACCTTACCTGCCTATTTCAAACTGCTTAGTATAGGTTGGTTAGTGAACCATCAGTGACCCCCACTTTGTCCTTGTTAGCTCTGCTTCATCATCGATGACTCGATCAATGTGATCGATGACCAGAGACCGACACCTCACTTCACCCCCCCTTTTGTTGTACGACTCTGCATAGTTACTATCGAGTGCCGAGGGTGATACCTCGTAACCCACTCCTGATGATAACTCTGTAGTATAGCTGTTCGGTCGTGGTCATCGAGGGTGATTCCTCCTTAACCACTCCCGATACGACTCTGTCGTGCAACCCCTCAAGTGTGAACCTCGAGGGTGATTCCTCCTATGTTCACCTTGATGATTTCATTGAGTGGAATCCACCAAGGGTGATTCCTCGGGGTTTCCCCCTTGATATTATGACCACACGGTTACTTTGACCTTTGTCGCAGGCGAGGCGACCCTGAGGGGTACCCGCGGGGAAACTATGCAGTCGGGTTACCAGGAGGGCACCCGAGAGAGATATTGTGGCGGAGCATCAGAAACTCTGATCGTCTCCGCGAGTTATTAAATACGCCTAACGGATTTGGGTAATTGATCTGAGTTGGCCAATGGCCTATATGCACTACCACCACGCGGGATAATGGTTATGGGGCCCTCTACGTCGTACGTTTCTCCCGAAAGCTCATCAGACATTACAGTTCACCATGTGGGCTGATTGTTGGGGTTGGGCTGGATACTTCACTGACGAGTTCAGTGTCGCGCCTGCTCCCCGGCCAGTCTCGCAATGCGCAGGAGCGCCCGGGGCGATGGCCCAAGACCCCTGGGTGCATAGGTTAATCCGGCGTGTTGACCTCTTTGCTGAGCCTAGGTAGGGTGCTGCTTCATGTCGATCTCCCAAGGCCGGGCATTACCCAGCAAGTGTGTCCGACAAGAGGTGATCGAGCATGTTGGGTAACAGTAGTGCACCCCTGCAGGGATGTGATCTATTCGAATAGCCGTGTCCACGGTAACAGGACGCTCAGTTTGGTATCCCGATCTATTACTTGAACTGGATACATGTTTAACTAATTGAAGCTTCGGGATCGCTTCCTCGCAGGGAGTCGAGGAAGGATCTCTAGGCTTTGCCTCAACATGCTTGCTTAATAAAATGCTTTTCTGTACTCTTCTAATTGCTGTGAGATGGTGGCTTCGTGAAGATACTAGTCTTCGATAGGACTAGGTCTTCTCTCTATTCAGGCATTTCTGCAGCCCAGCCCACATATACAGCCTTTCTTTGATAATGTTGCATATGTAGTGTAGATCCTTGCTTGCTGAGTACTTCGGATGAGTACTCATGGTTGCTTTGCTACCTCTTTTTCCCCATACCCCTTTTGATGTTACCTCAGATGATGGAGCCCAGGAGCCAGATGCCACTGCAGGAGCTTACTACCAGGAGGGCCCAGACGGCACGTACTACTGGATCAAGCCAGCCGACCAGGAGTAGGATCGGAGGCCCCAGGCAGGAGGCCTTCGCCTTTCGATCTAGAGTCGTTGTTTGTGCTAGCCTTCTTAAGGCAAACCTTGACTAACTATGTCTGTACCCAGATATTATTTGTATGACTGACTTATGTATTCGGATCCTCGTGATCCCTAGTCTTTAATATTCGTGGATCTCCATTTATTTATGTTAGAGTTGTGTTGTGATATCTTCCCGTGAGTCCCTGTGCTTAATCGTGCATGTTTGCGTGTATGATTAGTGCACGATTGAGACGGGGGCGTCACAGAGCCCTGACAGAATGACAGTCAACCCGTTACATATATCGAGTAAGGACATAAAAAAATGGCATACGGTTTGCCGGAATGTCGTCTAATTCCTGTTCTAATAAATCACGGGCACTCGATGTTTCCTACTTTATAGCAAAAGTCATGCTGAAATCATCAGGAAATTCCAGCATGACCTTTGCTAAAATAGGACATATCGAGCGCCTGAAATTTGCCGGAACAGAAATGAATCAACATTCTCGTGTGACTCTCACATCCCTAGCTCAGTCATTGCTTGTCATTGCATAATCATACATGCATCATGTCTACATTTAATTGAAGTTGAAATGGGGATGATAAAAACCCTAGCACTAAATCAATTCAAATAGGTTCAATTCCAAACAATTTCAATGAACCCAAAATGCCTTCAAAAATGTTCATGATTTATGGAAAAAGGTGTAAACCTATACCAGAGATGATGCATATTTTCTAGGACATATTGGGCTTTGAATTAACTCACTAGGTATTTGGATTGGAGCAAATAAATGGCCATAAAAATATTCTTAGCTCCAATAATTCTGAAACTTTTTGTGGGGTTTTGGAACAATCCATATTGCATCCACAATTATTTTCAGAAGCAACAAAAAATATTTGGTTAGCAAACCAAATTCAAAGATACTGCAGAAAATAGCAAAATGGAAATAAATGAGAAATAAAAAAAGAAAGAGAGAGAGAATACCTGGCAGCCCACTTACCTGGTGGCCCAGTCGAGCCGGCCCAGTCCACCTCCTCAGTGCCAGTCATCCTCAACCTCGTGCCAGAAGGCACGAGGGCGCGTGTTCGACGTGCGCGGCCATGCGTGAGGCCACCTCCTGCCTCTCTGCTAGTTTCCCGACGCCCTGGACACCTCTATGCATGCCACACAATCCCTGGAACCCCTCGACCTCCCCCTCGTGCTACTCCCCCTCCTCTGCTCTCTCCCTTGCATGCAGGCGAGCGCGCTCATCGCCGCAGCTCACTGTTCTCGCGGCCACCAACCACCCCTCGTGCTCCCGCCGTGTCTAGGAGCTCCGGCTCCATTGCCCATGTCGTCCCCGCTGAGCCACGTGACTGGACGAGCCCCGAAGCACCGTCCCCGACGTCTTTCTCCTCCTCGGGCCACCGAGATTGCCACTGCCGCTCCGCTCACTCCGGCCCTTCCCCGAGCCCGCTACGACATCCACTGCAACCGCCGTGAGCCTGTGCCCCGAACCCCCCTCTCCTCTGTCTCGATTGCTCGCCGTAGCCATTGATTCACCGGAGACCGAAATGCGCCGCCATCTGCACTTGTCACCGATGACGCTCAGGTGACCATTTGGTACCGGGCGTGCGTTCATCGAGCTCGCCGTAGCGCGTAGTGCCCGCTAGTGCTCTAGTTCGTGCCATTTGCACGCCGTAGCAGCCTTCCCGTGCACACCCGAACGCCGGTCACCGCTGTCGATCTCGCCACCATCAGCTCCGGCCACCACCACCGTTCGAAGCGCGCTGGTGAGAGCTCTCCAATGAGCCCAGCCGGGCCTCGAACGATGCCTCGTAGCTGCTTTCCGCAACTCGCCGCCACGTCTGACCCCGCCGGCGGCTAAACGCCGGTGGGTTTGACCCCATTTGACCGGGGGTTTGACTCCCCTGGGTCACTGACGTGTGGGCCCAGGGCCCTAACTAAATTAGATTAGGATTAAGTTTAGTGTTAATTAACACTGTTAATTGATACGTCTCTGTCGTATCTACTTTTTCTAATGCCTTTGCTCTTGTTTTGGACACTAATTTCATGATTTGAATGAAACTAACCCGGACTGACGCTGTTTTCAGCAGAACTACCATGGTGTTGTTTTTTGTGCAGAAATGAAAGTTCTTGGAATTGGACGAAACTTTTTGGAGAATTATTTTACAATAAATAAAAAATACTGGAGCCAAGAACCACTGGAGGGGGTGCCCTGACTGGGCACGATACACCAGGGCGCGCCCCCCTCTGGCGCGCCCTGGTGGGTTGTGCCCACCTCGTGGCCCCACTGACCCTAATTCCAGCACTATAAATTCCTATTTTTGGAGAAAAAAATAGGAGAGGAAGCTTCATCGTGTTTTACGATACGGAGCCGCCGTCGCCTCCTGTTCTTCATCGGGAGGCCAGATCTGGAGCCTGTTTGGGGCTCCGAAGAGGGGAATCTTTGGTCTTCGTCATCACCAACCCTCCTTCATCACCAATTCCATGATGCTCCCCACCAGGAGTGAGTAATTCCTTCGTAGGCTCGCTGGTCAGTGAGGAGTTGGATGAGATTCATCATGTAATCGAGTTAGTTTTGTTAGGGGTTGATCCCTAGTATCCACTATGTTCTAAGATTGATGTTGTTATGACTTTGCCATGCTTAATGCTTGTGACTAGGGCCCGAGTGCCATGATTTCAGATCTGAATCGTTTATGTTTTCACCATTATATCCATGTTCTAGATCTGATCTTGCAAGTCATATTCACCTATTACGTGTTATGATCCGTAAACCCCAGTGTGACAGTAATTGGGATACTTTCCGGTGATGACCGTAGTTTGAGGAGTTCATGTATTCACTATGTGTTAATGCTTTGTTCCAGTTCTCTATTAAAAGGAGGCCTTAATATCACTTAGTTTCCTTATGGACCCCGCTGCCATGGGAGGGTACGACAAAAGATGTCATGCAAGTTCTTTTCCATAAGCACATATGACTATTTACGGAATACATGCCTACATTATATTTATGAACTGGAGCTAGTTCTGGGTCGCCCTAGGTTATGACTGTTATATGATGAATATCATCCAACGAGTTCACCGATCCAATGCCTACAAGTTTTCCACATATTGTTCTCGCTAAGTTACTATTGCTACTACTACTATTACAACTACTACAAAATTGTTACCACTGTTACCATTACCACTGCTATCATTACTATTACTATCAAAACTATCATATTACTGTGCTACTGATCACTTTGCTGCAGATATTTAATCTCCAGGTGTGGTTGAATTGACAACTCAACTGTTAATACTTACAAATATTCTTTGGCTCCCCTTATGTCGAATCTATAAATTTGGGTTGAATACTCTACCCTCGAAAACTGTTGTGATCCCTTATACTTGTGGGTTATCAAGACCTTTTTCTGGGCCGTTACCGGGGAGCATAGCTATATTTGTTGAGTCACTTGGGATTATTATCTATTTATCACTATGAAGAATCTGAAGGATACCAAAACCAAGATTTTTCCCTCTAAGATGAGGGGAGGTAAGGAACTGCCATCTAGCTGTGCACTTGATTCACCTTCTATTTTGAGTAAACTTGCAACACCACCACATGCTATTAATCATGATATGTCGCAAGTTATTGATGATGCTACTTCTATTATGAATGATGCTTATGATGATGCTAGTACCATGCTTGATGATAATGTGCCACTTGGTGAATTTCTTGATGAACAAATTGCTAGAGCTAAATATATTGAGATTGCTGAAACTGATGAAATTACTGAAACCGATGAAGTCTTTGAAACTAAGAATTATGAAACACCTATTAGACCTAACTCTCCTAGAACTGAATTGCCTAAGATACCTGAGGGTTTTGTTATGGATGAGGAGATAGCTAGAGACTTTCTTGCTTGCAATGATAGAGATGATCTTAAGAAATTATTATGTAAACTGAAAGAAAAATCTTTAAATGCTAGAATGAAATGTGATCCTAAGTTTGCCACTTCACCTATCTTTGTTACTGATAAGGATTATGAATTCTCTATCGACCCATAGTTAATTACTTTGGTTGAATCTGATCCTTTCCATGGCTATGAAACTGAAACTGTAGTGGCACAGCTTACTAAATTAAATGATGTAGCCACCCTTTTTGCTCATGATGAGAAAATTCGCTGCTACTATATTCTCAAATTATTTCCTTTCTCATTAAAGGGTGATGCTAAGATATGGTACAATACTCTTGCTCCTGGTTGTGTGCGTAGTCCCCAGGATATGATTTATTACTTCTCTGAAAAATATTTTCCTGCTCATAAGAAACAAGCTGCCTTACAGCAAATATTTAACTTTGCGCAAATTGAAGAAGAGAGTCTCCCACAAGCTTGGCGGAGGCTTCTTCAATTGCTTAATGCTTTACCTGATCATCCTCTTAAGAAAAATGAAATACTTGATATCTTCTATAATGGACTAACCGATGCTTCTAGGGACTTCCTAGATAGTTGTGCTGGTTGTGTTTTCAGGGAACGAACTGTTGATCAAGCTGAGGAATTATTGAATAATATATTGAAAAATTATGATGATTGGACTCTTCCTGAACCAGCACCTAAACCTACTCTGAATAAGAGGGGTATCTTATATCTCAGTCCTGAAGATATGCAAGAGGCAAAGAAATGCATGAAGGAAAAAGATATTAAAGCTGAAGATGTTAAGAATTTACCACCTATTAAAGAAATACATGGTCTTAACACACCACCACCACCAAAGGTGGTAGAGGTAAATTCTTTATTAAAGTTTGACGGAGGTGACATCCCTTACAATAAACATCCTAGTCAGTGCTTATATGAATTTGACAACTACATTAGAAAACATGATCACTTCAATGCAAATGTTATGAAATAATTGAAATACAACTCTGATATGATTGCTCGCTTGAGTGACTTGTTATTTAGAATTACTAATGATGTAAGAGGTGTGGGAAAACATGCTTCTATGGTTCAAACCCAACTAGAACAAGTTGCTAAATCTCAAAGAGAATTGCTTAATGAAATAAATAATAATATGAATGACTTTGCTATTAGAGTAGCAACTAGAGGAGACAAAATGACTCAGGAACCACTTTATCCTGAGGGACACCCTAAAAGAATTGAACAAGACTCTCAAAGAATTAATGCTAATGCACCTAGTCCCTCTAAAAATAAAAAGAAAGAGAAAAATGATAGGACTTTGCATACCTCTAGTGAACCTGAGAAAGAAAAGGGGCAAAGGCCTACTGTGATGCTGAAACTCAATCTGGTAATGAACATGCACCAAGTGATAATGAAAATAATGATGATGTTCATGAAGACACCCAACCAAATAATGATAAAGAGCTAGATAATGATGTTGAAATAGAACCTACTGTTGATCTTGATAACCCACAACCTAAAAATAAAAGATATGATAAAAGAGACTTTGTGGCTAGAAAACATGGTAAAGAAAGAGAGCCATGGGTTCAGAAACCCATGCCCTTTCCACCTAAACCTTCTAAGAAAAAAGATGATGAAGAATTTGAGCGCTTTGCTAAAATGCTTAGGCCAGTCTTTTTACGCACCCACTTGACTGATATTTTAAGGATGGCCCCCTATGCAAAATATATGAAAGACATTATCACTAATAAAAGAAAATATACCTCAAGCTAAAATCTCCACCATGCTTGCTAATTATTCTTTTAAGGATGGAGTACCTAAAAAACTTGGAGATCCAGGAATACCAACTATACCTTGCTCCATCAAAAGAAATTATTTTAAAACTGCTTTGTGTGATTTGGGAGCTGGTGTTAGTGTTATGCCTTTCTCTTTATATAAAATACTTGATTTGAATAAACTCACACCTACTGAAATATCTTTGCAAATGGCTGATAAATCAACTGCCATACCTATCAGTATTTGTGAGGATGTGCCCGTTGTTGTTGCAAATGTTACTATCCTAACAGACTTTGTTATACTTGAGATGCCCGAGGACGACAACATGTCGATTATCCTTGGAAGACCCTTTTTGAATACTGCATGGGCTGTTATTGATTGCAATAAAAGCAAGGTCACTTTTCATATCAATGGTAATGAGCATACGGTGCACTTTCCAAAGAAACAATTCCAAGTGAATGGTATTAATGTTATTGAAAAATCTCCGACCCTCACTATTGGAAGTTTCCAACTACCCTTACCTACTGCCAAAAATAAATATGACATACTTATTGTTGGGGACATGCATATCCCCGTTGAGGTAACTTAGTGTTTTACTAAAGTTATTTTGTTTCATGCTAATCGAAGGTGGTTGTTAATAAGACTTGATCAACCTTATTAATGGATCATTTTTGAAAGGTATGAAGTTGATGAATTTAGTAAGCACCACTTTCTGTCCTTACCTTTTGTTTTCTGTTTTTCTTAGTTAAATAAAATAAAATGCCATGTTTATCCTGTTTTTCTAGATTTTCTGTGCAATAAAAAATGACCCAAAAATAAAAGTTCTCAGAATGTCCTGAAATTTTAACATGTTTTTTTTCTGAATATTTCTGAATTTCTGGTGCAAATAACATCAGAGGGGGGGTGCACCTGGTGACCACAAGACACCAGGGCGCGCCAGCAACCCCAGGCGTGCCCTGGTGGGTTGTGGTCCCCACGTGGGTCCCCTCACTTGTCTCTTTAGCCCATGTCATCTCCATCCTCCAGAAAAAAATAACCATAGCTCTCTCTCTCGTGTTCTTGCTCTCAAACCCGCGGATTTCGATCTCTTTGCTCGAAGCTCCGTTTTCGAAACTCTTTTGGGGGATTGCTACTTGGTATGTGACTCCTCCATTGCTCCAATTAGTTTTTGCTTTAGTGGTTTATATTTTGAATAATTAGCTACTCTTAGTGCTGCTGTAGATGGGCTTGCATGTTGAATTCTTAGAGTTATAAATAGTTTGAATGCTTAATATGGTCTCTATGCATCCCTATGAGTAGTTGCTATCAATCTTGTGAAGTTTTGTTGACAAAAATTTTGTGTCCCAAAATGTTCAGAAATTGTTCGCAAATAAAAATGCAATTCTTTAGGAGTTCTTCGAGGAGGAGGTCCTCGGAGGCATCATCAAGCGGAAGCTCGGTTTGACAATCTTATGTTGAACCAAGTGCAAGCTCAATGCGGGACGTCGACACCAAATCATGCTTATGGCCGTGTAACTCGTTCATGGTTAGTGCAGGTACCAAGGAAGAATTTGAGCAATATATTCACAACACCGAGCTCGCTCCCTTCATCGAAGATAAGTGCATCCAACACCTCAACCTCACAGAAACGTTTACTAAGAAATTCAAATTTTATCCTCGTGAGTCTAGAGTTTCATTTAGCCTTTATAATAATGCTTTCACCATGCCTCTAGTAGACTTCTGTGTTGCATGTAAAATTCCATATTGTGGTTCACTGGACGAGCCACCAAGAGCTGAGTATGAGTCATTTTTAACTAGTCTCTGTTACAGTGAGGATAGAGGAGTGATTCAAGCTAGAATAAAAAGTATTCATTTTCCATCAATTCATTACTTCACACTCTTTAATGGCAAATGCATCATGGGCAAGCAAGACTGTAGCACATTGTGTGCCCCTGACTTGAGCCTCATACACACTGCTCTGACAGGAATTAAACATTTTAATCTTGGAGTGGTCATTGCACGGAGATTACAACACAATGCTTCTAGTGGTCACTTTTATGGTGGGATTTATGCTTCCCGTGTAGCTAGGGAGCTGGGTGTGACACCTTGGCCTAATGATGCCATTCTACCTACCCAGTACTTAGACTTTGAGGCCATGAAGCACCATAAGTTCCTAAGGGCACAATCACTAATTATACTTACAACTTGAGGTTCAATAAAGAACCCATTGTACATGTTGTTTTGCCTGCACCTGATCTCTTTGATTTTCACAGCAAAAGAAGATATTACGTCCTTGAGAGGGAGGCCCGTGAGTACAATGCAGCGCTCGAAGCAACTCGACGGGCTGAGGAGGCAGCACCGAGGACTTCCGTGAGCTATTATTCTGACTAGTATTCAGGCCGAGGCTGGTGATTACCAAGCTAGGCCAAAAGCCTAAGCTTGGGGGAGTACGTATTTCCACCAACATTATATTCATGTTAGCACATTTCATTCCAATTGTCGGTGTCCACACTTTTTCATTGTATTATCCATGCTAGATTTATTTTCTTGCTTTCTTCTTGTGTGTTTAAAAAACTTTGAGAAAATCCAAAAAAATATTTTTCTTGCTTCTTTTCGGTTTTTCTTTCTAGTTTAGTTAGTTGTAGTATTAAAAGAAAACCCAAAAAGATATCCCGATTCTTCTTTTGCTTGTTGGGAGCTCTCCCGTATAAATAGTTTTTCTCGTTTTTGTTTTCCCTTCTTTAATTTGCTTTCTTCAAGAAAAACTAAAAAATCCAAAAATATTTCAGTGTGTTTCTCTGAAATTCTTTTCTTTTTATTGAGTCATACCAAGGAGAAGACCACGATGAAAATGTTGAGTGGCTCTCATATGCATTATTGTTGATCTAACAAGAGCCCATATTATCTTGTCTTCTCCTTTTGAATAAAATGTTTGCAGATTCCAGCTTAGTCCACGGCACTCTTGCACTATTATTATTTTCATATCATTCGGTCATGCAAGTGAAAGGCAATAATGACGATATTTGATGAAGTGACTGTGGCAGAGAGAAGCGGGTATGAACTCAACTTGTTTTGTTTTCGTAAATATGTTTAACCTAGTATCCATGATTCAGCACATTATGATCAAACATGTTTGCAATGACAATTAGAAATTATAGTTTCTCATGCCATGCTTAAGTAGCTAGGAGTGGATAATGATTTATCTTGGATGTCAACATGCATTAAAATGATTGTGATGGTAGTATGATGATATGGTATCCTCCTCCGAATGTTTCAAGTGGCTTGACTTGACACATGTTCATGCATGTAGTTGAATCAAAACCAACATAGCCTCTACGATATTTATGTTCATGGTGTTCATATCCTACTCATTCTAGTATTCAATGTTTATTATTCATAATGCATGTTCATGACCATTTTCGCTCTCTAGCTGGCCGCTTCTCAACCTATTTGCTAGCCTTCGCCTGTACTAAGCGGAAATACTGGTTGAGCATCAAAATCCTTGAACCAAAGTTATTCCAGATGAGTCCACCATATCTACCTATATGCGGTATTACCCTGCCGTCCCAAGTAAATTTGCATCTGCCACCTCTAAAAAATTCTCAAACGAACATCTGTTTTGTGTGCCTGGATTGTTCATAGAGCGACAGGGGGTGGTCGGTATCTTCCATGCTAAGCGGGTTATTCTCATGATGAGTGTTTATTCACTCGACCTCGCACGAGAGGGGTGGTAATAGGGATTCCCAGTCCCGAAATCAAAGCAAAAATTGCAAATAATTAAACAAAACTCCCCCAGGAATGTTGTTGGTATGGACGGTACCCGTGGATTTGGCTAGCCGTGGAGTGTGTTTGTTGGTGGAGGGGGAGTAAACCTTTACTTTTATCGCTTGGGAACCGCCACTAATGTGTTTAGCATGGAAGATATTGATAACTTTTGGTCGTGACGTAAACAGGAAGGGTGCACCTCCCAAAATTTTATTTGTCTCTGATTTAAGCTTTGAGCTCTGGCACCTTTGCAAATCCCTGCTTCCCTCTGCGAAGGGATTATCTATTTAATTTTATGTTGAGTCATCACCCTTCTCAAACAAGCGCCAGACCTGCACTAGTAGAAAATAGGGCTTTGGTTTTTGCCAGATCAGAGCAACAGTCCCGGTCGACTTACGAACCAGGACTAATGCGTGCATCAGTCCCGGTTCGAGCGGCCAGGACGCTGGCTAGGCCTCGACAGGCACCAGTCCCGGTTCCAGCCACCAACTGGGACTAAAGGGCCTCGCTAGCCATTCAGCTTCCACTTTATTCTGCTAGCCATTCAGGTTGACGTGGGAGTAGTAATTGTCTTGGACTCGAGATGTAAAGAGCCTAAGCAGTGGGCGGACATGAGTGAAATGCTCCAGAAGTAAGTTCAATCATTATCGCACTATATCAGCAACTTTCGTTCATTTCCTGATATCAAGTAATCATTTTCTTTCCCGGGCAGGGTTTGGAAAAAGTTCACCAAGAAGGTACCGGGTGAATGAAAAAAGGAGCTGCGATTTCAACACCCCAAAGTAAGTAGTACTAGCTAGTTCCGCGCATCTCTCATTGATTCTAGTTTCAATACCATTATCATGCTTGATTATCATTTTGATTGAACTCTATTCTCGTAAAGTGCTTGTGGCAGGCACCCGGGAATAATTTATGTGGATACTATGTTTGCGAGTTCATTCGCCACTCGACCTTTGAGCGGGGCAGATCTTCACAACAATTTAAAGTACGTAAACAATATTCAAAATTTTATTTTATTACCATCAATGATTTGAGTTTCATTCATATATATGTATTGACCCCCTTCTTTAAATTAGATCTGGCAGAAGCGGGACATACTCCTACCAAATGATTGCATACAAGCAATTCAAGAGGAATTAGCGGGATTCTTTGTTAAGCACGTCATACCTAAAGACAGAGAATACCATCGGGAATTGCAATGCGATTTTGGTAGATGTTAGGTATCATAAGACATGTTATATTGTATATATGCATGATCGTGTACTATATGTAGTAGCGTCGAATAGATATACGAAAACTTGTTGTTCGACTAAAAGCACGGAGAAAGAGAGGTCACTTCTCTCTATATATGTTCATGACGATGTTGTGTAATGGTTCCTTCATTGCTATATGTAGTAGCTAGCGTGGAGTTAAATGGAAACATAAAATAAAAATGAAACCCTAAATGTAAAAGAATTGAAGGGTAAACACAAAAATAAAAGGGGGAAACACAATATGAAACCCCTAAACCCTCCAAAACCCTAAACCCCTCCTTAAAAAAACAAAAACCCCGGCGCCTGCAGCTGCTGATGCGTGGCTGCCTTTTAGTCCCAGTTGGTGTTACCAACCGGGACTAAAGGTCCTTCTGCCTGGGCTCCCCACAACGGCCACGTGGAGCTCCTTTAGTTCTGGTTCGTAACCCAACTGAGACTAAAAGTGGGGGCCTTTAGTCCCGATTGTTTAGTCCCGGTTGCAGAACCGGGACTAAAGGCCCTCCAGAACCGGGATTGATGCCCTGTTTTCTACTAGTGCCGAGAGCACTATTTGTCATCCTCATGCATTGTGTATAGTTAATGTTGAATGCATCATGACTGGATCTTTTCTACCATGAATTACAATGTTTAGTCGCTGCTTGAACTTTGGAGGTGCTCTGCATTTATGTTTTGCGGGCTCAAAAAGGGCTAGCGAGATACCACTATTGTCATATTATATCATGGTTGTTTTGGCAAAGTGTTGTTATCTGAGATATCTTATTATTGCTCGCTAGTTGCTTATGCCATTGATATGAGTTAATATAATTTATAAGAGTTATTGTTGACATGGTTAGTCATAATCTTTGCTGAAAACATGGGTGCTACTTAAGCTTATTTATGTAAACAAGAACAAAAGAGTTCATAAAAGTTTTTCTTTTTCACTTTCAGTTTGTCTACTGAATTGCTTGAGGACAAGCAAAGGTTCCAGCTTGGGGGAGTTGATACATCTCCGTCGTATCTACTTTTCCTAACGCTTTTGCTCTTGTTTTGGACCCTAATTTGCATGATTTGAATGAAACTAACCCGGACTGACGCTGTTTTCAGCAGAACTACCATGGTGTTGTTTTTTGTGCAGAAATAAAAGTTCTCGGAATTGGACGAAACTTTTTGGAGAATTATTTTACAATAAATAAAAAATACTGGAGCCAAGAACCACCGGAGGGGGTGCCCTGGCTGGGCACGATACACCAGGGCGCCCCTCCCTCTGGCGCGCCCTGGTGGGTTGTGCCCACCTCGTGGCCCCACTGACCCTAATTCCAGCACTATAAATTCCTATTTTTGGAGAAAAAATAGGAGAGGAAGTTAGATTGCGTTTTATGATACGGAGCCGCCGCCGCCTCCTGTTCTTCATTGGGAGGCCAGATCTGGAGCCCGTTTGGGGCTCCGGAGAGGGGAATCTTCGATCTTCGTCATCACCAACCCTCCTTCATCACCAATTCCATGATGCTCCCCACCGGGAGTGAGTAATTCCTTCGTAGGCTCGCTGGTCGGTGAGGAGTTGGATGAGATTCATCATGTAATCGAGTTAGTTTGTTTAGGGCTTGATCCCTAGTATCCACTATCTTCTGAGATTGATGTTGTTATGACTTTGCCATGCTTAATGCTTGTGACTAGGGCCCGAGTGCCATGATTTCAGATCTGAACCATTTATGTTTTCACCATTATATCCATGTTCTAGATCCGATCTTGCAAGTCATATTCACCTATTACGTGTTATGATCCGTAAACCCCAGTGTGACAGTAATGAGGATACTTTCCGGTGATGACCGTAGTTTGAGGAGTTCATGTATTCACTATGTGTTAATGCTTTGTTCCGGTTCTCTATTAAAAGGAGGCCTTAATATCCCTTAGTTTCCTTATGGATCCCGCTGCCATGGGAGGTTAGGACAAAAGATGTCATGCAAATTCTTTTCCATAAGCACATATGACTATTTAAGGAATACATGCCTACATTATATTTATGAACTGGAGCTAGTTCTGTGTCGCCCTAGGTTATGATTGTTATATGATGAATATCATCCAACAAGTTCACCGATCCAATGCCTACGAGTTTTCCACACATTGTTCTCACTAAGTTACTATTGCTACTACTACTGTTACAACTTCTACAAAATTGTTACCGCTGTTACCATTACCACTGCTATCGTTACTATTACTATCAAAACTATCATATTACTGTGCTACTGATCACTTTGCTGCAGATATTTAATCTCCAGGTGTGGTTGAATTGACAACTCAAGTGCTAATACTTACAAATATTCTTTGGCTCCCCTTGTGTCGAATCTATAAATTTGGGTTGAATACTCTACCCTCGAAAACTGTTGTGAACCCTTATACTTGTGGGTTATCATTAATTAGTCTAGACACAGACGTGCGGGTCCCTCTGGTCAGTTTGACCTGGACCGCCCCGTTGACTTGGTGACATCATAGTGATGCAATGCTGATGTATTAAATCATTTTCTAGATTTAGATTAACTTAAATAACCAGGAAATTCCAGAAAATGATATAAACTTCAAAAATTCATAATAAATCAACCATAACTCACATGGAAATAATTTATATATGAAAAATTATCAGAAAAATATGAAGAATCTGTTTATGGCATTTTCATGCATGTCAGAACAACTTATACTCCCTGGTTAGGACAAATCAAATAAATGGTATTTGATTAACCACACTAATCGGTGTGTTGAGGTACTCCGTTGCCTCGACATATATGTTGAAGTTATTAGGACACTAGGGTATCTTATAGAACCACCAAGTAACCCAACCTTGTGTTGTGTTCTTAGTGTGATGATTCTGGCCACCCTTGTCGAAAGCATCTTGTGATGCCATTTAGTTAGTAGGTATTCAATTTCTGGGTTCTTGAACCCATGATTCATTTCGTCCATTCCTGTTGATAGTATTTGCTCGTTCCTTTAGGATATTAATTAGTAACCTTGTGATAGTCTTCGAGGTCTGTGGTATATCATTCTTCCAATACCATGAACCATCATGGCAAAAGTTCTCTGATGTCTACTACGCAACCTTCTTCTTGTAGACTCGTGTTGAGCCTCCGAGAAAAGAGTTTTGTAGGACAGTAGCAAATTTCCCTCAAGTGGATGACCTAAGATTTATCAATCCGTGGGAGGCATAGGATGAAGATGGTCTCTCTCAAACAACCCTACAACCTAATAACAAAGAGTCTCTTGTGTCCCCAACACACCCAATACAATGGTAAATTGTATAGGCGCACTAGTTCGGTGAAGAGATGGTGATACAAGTGTAATATGGATGGTAGATATAGGTTTTTGTAATCTGAAAATATAAAAACAGCAAGGTAACTAGTAGAAAAAATAAGCAAAAATGATATTGCAATGCTTGGAAACAAGGCCTAGGGTTCATACTTTCACTAGTGCAAAGTCTCTCAACAATGATAACATAATTGGATCACATAACAATCCCTCAACATGCAACAAACAATCACTCCAAAGTTTCTATCAGAGAACGTAGGACAAAAACATGCATCAACCCCTATGCATAGATTACCCCAATGTCACCTCGGGAATCCGCAAGTTGAGTGCCAAAACATACATCAAGTGAATCAATAGAACATCCCATTGTCACCACAGATATCCCATCGCAAGACATACATCAAGTGTTCTCAAATCCAATACTCAATCCAACATAACGAAATTTCAAAGAGCAAGACTCAATTCATCAAAACAAGAGATAGAGGGGGAAGAACACCATAAGATCCAACTATAGTAACAAAGCTCGCGGTACATCAAGACCGTGCCAAATCAAGAACATGAGAGAGAGATCAAACACATAGCTACTGGTACATACCCTCAGCCCCGAGGGTGAACTACTCCCTCTTCGTCATGGAGACCGCCGGGATGATGAAGATGGCCTCCGGTGATGATTTCCCCCTCTGGCAGGGTGCCGGAACGGGCACCCGATTGGTTTTTCGTAGCTACAGGGGCTTGCGGACAGAGGAAACGGAGGGGGACGATTGCATGTTCGCTATGCTAGGGACGTGTGGCGGACGAACGGACCGCGTATTCGGATTCGACTCGTCGTTCTGAGCAACTTTCATGTACAAAGTTTTTCCATCGGAGTTACGGATTATTTTCTATGATTTTCTAAAGTTTAAACTAAATTTTGGAATTATTTAAATTATTAAATCCAACATTATCCAAAATAGTGCTTGCTTACATCAGCATGACATCAGCATGATGTCACAGGTTAATTAGACAGAACTGATTAGTCCTAATTAGGTGATTAGTTTAACTAAGTTTAAATAGATTAATTAAGTGATTAGGTTAATTAAACAAGGTTAATTGAATAATTTAATTTCTTTTAATTTTTTTGTTTGTTTTTCTCCAGGGGCGTGGGGCCCCGTTGCTAGTGGCCCATAGAGCCAATCGGGCGTGCAGGCGTAACGGGCGCGGGCGAGCGCCCGAGGCCACTTGGGCGAGGGCAGAGGGTGCGGCCGGTGGCCACGGCGGGCGGAGGCGAGGCGCCGGCGGCGAGCAGCGCGTGGGGCGACGGTGAGCGGGGTGTTTTCAAGGCCGGCATGAGGCGGAGGAGCAGCGGCAGCAGCAGGACAAAGCAGGGTGGGGTGGGGGGGGGGCGCAGGCGAGGGGCACGGCGATGGACAGGGGGAAGGGGAGGACGATCGGGGTCCTCACCGGCGTTGGTGAGCAGGGGGCGGGAGGCCGAGCCGTCGGGCAGGAAGTCGGTCCAGGGCCGAGAGATCGGAGTAGGAAAGGCCGATGGAGCAGGGAAGGACGAAGAAGGACCTAGGGCTGGAGGCTCCCCGGGAGGAGCATAGGAGCAGTGGGAGAGGACCGAACTGGAAGGAGAGGAGCCGGCGGTGCAGCTGCGACGAAGGTTGGGCGATTGACGAGGACGCCCGGCCGTCAAGGTTTCGGGCAGGAGAAGGGCCAGGTAGGCCCGGGGTCGGGCGGTGGCGTCGGGGGCGTGGGGGGAGGGAAAGGGAGAGAGGCGTGGGGGAGATCGAGGGGAGTGGGGAGGGGGTAGTGGGGTTCGTGGCTAGGGTTTCCAGTTCGGGGGAGGGGCCATATAGGCCAAGCGGGGCGTGCGGGGGAGTGGGCCGGCCTAGTCGGCCGCCTGAATGGCTAGCTGGGCCACGAGGCCCACTAGGGGAGAGGGGTTTTCTGTTTTCCTTTTCCTTGTTTTCTTTTTATTGTTTTGTCCTTTGTTTTAATTTCAAATGACTTTTGCAAAATATGATACTTGCCAAAATAAATGCTATGCAATATTTACCACTATTTTAAAATGGTTAGGGGGCAAATGGATTTCACGTTAATTGTAGATTAAATAAAATGGAATAAACACTTCTGTTTTGTTACTGTTTCTTGCTGTTAGAGTTACTTAATTAATTTAATTAATGTTGCTGCTATTTTTATAAATGCCTTGGGAATATTTGCAACATGATGGACATTTTAGTTCCAGGATTTGAACAACTTTTATATTTACTTTAAGTTTGAATTTCCATTTGAATTTTAATTATGAAATGAGATATGTTACTAATGATGATTAAGCACTGTTGATCATGATGACCTGGCATAATCAAAAGGGTGATCACTGTAGCTTAATACATGGGGTGTTACAAATCTCCTCCACTAACAAGAATTCTCGTCCCGAGAATTAAGAGGTAGAAGGGAAAAGATCGGGGTATTCAGCACGGAGGTTATCCTCGCGTTCCCAAGTGGCTTCATCTTTAGTATGATTTGACCACTGCACTTTGAGGAACTTGGTAACCTTTTGGCGGGTTCGACGTTCAGCTTCATCGAGAATGCGGATTGGATGCTCCTTATAAGATAGATCATCTTGCAATTCGAGCATCTCGTGATCCACTGCTCGGTGCGGAGATTCCTTGAAGCAACGACGAAGTTGCGACACATGGAAGACGTCGTGGATATGAGAGAATTGCGGCGGCAACTCCAATTTATATGCCAGCTGACCACGTCTGGCAACAATGCGAAAGGGACCAATGTAGCATGGAGCTAGCTTGCCCTTAATTCCGAAGCGGTGAGTGCCCTTCATAGGAGTGACTCGCAAATAAGCTTGATCACCAGGTTGATAAGTCAAACCCCATAGTTTGCGATCATAGTTGCTCTTCTGGCGGTCCTGAGCCGCCTTCAGATTTTTTCGAATGATACGGACTTGCTCTTCGGCGTGTTGAATAATATCCGGACCCACGAGCGGTCTTTCCCCAGTTTTTGACCAATTCAGAGGAGTTCGACACTTACGTCCATATAGAACTTTGAAGGGAGCCATTTTCAAGCTGGCTTGATAGCTGTTGTTATATGAGAATTCCGCATAAGGAAGAGATTCTTCCCACTTCTTGCCGAACGATATAACACAAGCCCGAAGCATGTCTTCAAGCACTTGATTAACTCGCTCGACTTGGCCTTGGGATTGGGGGTGATAAGCTGAATTCCAGGTAATATGAGTTTCCATAGCTTCTTGGAAACTTTCCCAGAACTTTGAGGTGAAAAGACCGCCACGGTCCGAACTAATCTCCTTCGGAATGCCGTGGAGTGAAACAATTCTGCAACCTTAGAGAGTTGGTCGACGACGACAAGAATAGCATCGTGACCCTTCTATGACCTAGGAAGTCCCGTAATGAAATCCATCTGAACCTTATCCCATTTCCATAGAGGAATAGGGAGTGGTTGCAGAATTCCAGCAGGCTTCTGATGTTCTGCTTTAACGCGACGACACACATCACATTCAGCTACATATCAAGCAATGTCCTGCTTCATTCTAGACCACCAGTACCTTTGACGGAGATCACGATACATCTTGGTGCTACCCGGATGAATAGACAGCGGTGAATCATGTGCCTCCTTCATGACCTTGTCAGTCATGAGTTCGAAGCGAGGTACGATAATGCGGTTTCTGAAATACAAGGTTCCATCTTCAGACAGCGAGAAATCCATGTACTTTTCTAGGTGAAGGTCTTTCATCATCAGTTCAACTTCAGCATCTTTAGCTTGCGCATTCTTAACAACTTTCTCAAGATCTGGTTGTATCACAAGGTTATTAAGAGAACCTTGTGGAACAATACGTAGATTTAGAAAGGGGGGGTTCCTACAGGCAGTCGGCTCTGATACCAACTTGTGATGCCCCCGGCTCAATCGTGCACTAATTATACACACAAATGCACACGATCAAGCCTAAGGACTCACGGGAAGATATCACAACACAACTCTAAAACATAAATAAAGTCATACAAGCTTTATATTACAAGCCAGGGGCCTCGAGGGCTTGAATACATAAGCTTGCGTACAAGCGTCAGCGGAAGCATCAGATATCTGAGTACAGATATAAAAGAAAGCACAGATAGGCCCTTAAAAGGCGGGGCAAAAGAAAACACTATGATCGAAAGGCGCAGGCCCCTGCCTGGGACCCTCTGAACCTACTCCTGGTCGTCGGCCAACGCGTAGAAGTATCCACCGTCGGGGTAGTAGTAGCGATCGTCGGCGGGGGCAGCTGTATCCGGGGCTCCGTCATCTGGTTGCACCATAAGGATATGGGGGGAAAAGAAAGCAAAGCAATCGTGAGTACTCATCCGAAGTACTCAGCAAGCAAGGATCTACACTACATATGCAACATTATCAAAGGAAGGCTGTATATGTGGATTGGGCTGCAGAAATGCCAGAATAGAGAGGAAAGCCGAGTCCTATCGAAGACTAGCATCTTCATCATCTTCAGCGGTCTTGCAGCATTAGAAGAGTGCAGAGTAGCATAATGTAAAGTAGTAGTAGTGTTATCAACCTCACCCAGAGATCCTTTATCGACTCCCTGCGAGAAAGCAATCCCAGAGCCATACAGTCATCAACCTCGTCCTGAGATCCCTTCTTGACTCTCTGCGAGAAGCAATCCCAGAGCCATAGTATCCAATTCTAGTTGTATCGATCGGGATACAACTCCGAGTATCCGTTACCGAGGATCCGGCTATGCATAGATTAGTTCTTCCCTGCAGGGGTGCACCAACTTACCCACCACGCTCGCTTAACTCCGGCCGGACACACTTTCTGGGTCATGCCCAGCCTCGGTCAAACGACACACCGCAGCCCTACCTAGAGCTCAGGAGAGAGGTCCCCGCCGGTCTACAACCTAAGCGCTCAGGGGTCTTGGGCCATCGCCCTGTGCTCTCCGGGTCGTTGCGAGCAGGGTGGATACCAGCGCCAACGGCATGATCCGACCCGGCCACAATGCTGAACTGGACGTCTGACAAAGCTTTCGGCTGATGCATACGATGCAGAGTGCCCATAACTTTTCCTGCGTGATGGTTAGTGCTATCGGGCCAGAGGCCCACTCAGATCAAATATCCAAATCATAGTGTGTTGGTAGTGCGGTAACGAGCAGAGACTCATGATCGATGTGACCCCGTCGCCCCGTCTCGAGGACTTGTGGCAAGGGCCAAGAATGCCCGGCCACGCCTCGTATTCATCACTCGGGCACCATCCAGGTCAACCCGTCTCGCAAAAGACTGTCGGGAACTCAGGTCCACCTCTACTGGGCGGTACCGCCTGTCCCTCCAGTCCTGCATTAAAGTAACTCCCTCGGGTCCCCCTCGGGGCCGACCCATTTCTAACAGGGTGCAGGGGTAAAGTCACAGTAACCGTGTGTCCATAACATCAGGGGAATCCGAGGTATCACCCTCGACGGATGCCCACTCGATGTAACCGTCAAGGTGAACTCGGAGGAATCACCCTCGAGGTTCACACTTGAAGTGTTGCACGACAGGGTCGTATCGGAAGTGGAGAAGGAGGAATCACCCTCGATGACCATGACCAAATAGCTACTCTACAAAGTTAACATCAGGAGTGCTATACGAGGTATCACCCTCGGCACTCGATGGTAACGATGCAGTGTCGTACAACCAAGGGGGTGATGTGCGGTGCCGGGGCCTGGTCGTCGAGTCTTCTGATGATCCAGCGGGGCAATCGGGACAAGTGGGGTCACTGATAGGTCTCTACCCAGCCTATACTAGATAGTTTAGGATAAGCAGGTAAGGTTTCAATAGCAGGTTACAATAAACAGGCTATGCATTAGAATAGGTAAAGCAGTAGCAGCAGCAATTCTAATGCAAGCATGAGAGAGTAAGAATAGGCGATATCAGTATGCTCAAGGGGGGTGGTGCTTGCCTCGTTGCTCGGCGGCAAAGGCAAGGTCGTCAACGGTGTCGTCGGGCTCCTGAGCTGCGTCGGTCTCGGGAACTGCGTCGGTGTCGGGGTCTACCGAGAGAGAAGAGGGGGAAGAAACAGTAAATATAAAGCAAGCAAGAGCAGGACATGACAATACGCAGAGCTAGGGGTGTTCTGACGCGGTGCTACACGATATAGGTGAAGAGGGAAAACATCCGGGAATGTTTTCCCGAAGTTCGGCATTTTCGGACAGAGGAAACGGAGGGGGATGGTTGCATGTTCGCTATGCTAGGGACGTGTGGCGAATGAACGGACCGCGTATTCGGATTCGTCTCGTCGTTCTGAGCAACTTTCATGTACAAAGTTTTTCCATCGGAGTTACGGATTATTTTCTATGATTTTCTAAAGTTTAAACTAAATTCTGGAATTATTTAAATTATTAAATCCAACATTATCCGAAACAGTGCTTGCTGACGTCAGCATGACGTCACAGGTTAATTAGACAGAACTGATTAGTCCTAATTAGGTGATTAGTTTAACTAAGTTTAAATAGTTTAATTAAGTGATTAGGTTAATTAAACAGGGTTAATTAATTAATTTAATTTCTTTTAATTTTTTTGTTTGTTTTTCTCCAGGGGCGTGGGGCCCCGTTGCCAGTGGCCCATAGTGCCAATCGGGCGTGCGGGCGTAACGGGCGTGGGCGAGCGCCCGAGGCCGCCTGGGCGAGGGCAGAGGGTGCGGCCAGTGGCCACGGCGGGCGGAGGCGAGGCGCCGGCGGCGAGCGACACGTAGGGCGATGGCGAGCGGGGTGTGGTCAAGGCCGGCACGAGGCGGAGGAGCAGCGGCAGCAGCAGGCCAGCCGGGGAGGGGGGGGCGCGGGCGAGGGGCACGGTGATGGACAGGGGGAAGGGGAGGACGACCGGGGTACTCACCGGCATTGGTGAGCAGGGGGGCGTCAAGGCTTGGGGCCGGGTCGGGGGCGAGGCGAGGAGGCGATGGCGAGGACTGGCGACGGCGTGGCGGGGTGGCGCCGGCGATTGGCGAGGGACGACGGCGTCGAGGACGCGGAGTCAATGCGCGACGGGGCGATGACGAGGACGTCCGGCGTGGGGGCGGGAGACGCGATCGTCGGGGTCGGGCGGTGGCATCGAGGGCGCGGGGGGGGGGGGAGGGGAGAGAGGCGTGGGGGAGATCGAGGGGAGTGGGGAGGGGGTAGTGGGGTTCGTGGCTAGGGTTTCCAGTTCGGGGGAGGGGCCATATAGGCCAAGCGGGGCGTGCGGGGGAGTGGGCCGGCCTAGTCGGCCGGCTAAATGGCTAGCTGGGCCACGAGGCCCACTGGGGGAGAGGGGTTTTCTGTTTTCCTTTTCTTTGATTTCTTTTTATTGTTTTGTCCTTTGTTTTTATTTCAAATGACTTTTGCAAAATATGATACTTGCCAAAATAAATGCTATGCAATATTTACCACTGTTTTAAAATGGTTAGGAGGCAAATGGATTTCACATTAATTGTAGATTAAATAAAATGGAATAAACACTCTTAATTAATTTAATTAATGTTGCTGCTATTTTTATAAATGCCTTGGGAATATTTGCAACATGATGGACATTTTAGTTCCTGGATTTGAACAACTTTTATATTTACTTTAAGTTTGAATTTCCATTTGAATTTTAATTATGAAATGAGATATGTTACTAATGATGATTAAGCACTGTTGATCATGATGACCTGGCATAATCAAAAGGGTGATCACTGTAGCTTAATACATGGGGTGTTACAAATCTCCTCCACTAACAAGAATTCTCGTCCCGAGAATTAAGAGGTAGAAGGGAAAAGATCGGGGTATTCAGCACGGAGGTTATCCTCGCGTTCCCAAGTGGCTTCATCTTCAGTATGATTTGACCACTGCACTTTGAGGAACTTGGTAACCTTCTGGCGGGTTCGACGTTCAGCTTCATCGAGAATGCGGATTGGATGCTCCTTATAAGATAGATCATCTTGCAATTCGAGCATCTCGTGATCCACTGCTCGGTGCGGAGATTCCTTGAAGCAACGACGAAGTTGCGACACATGGAAGACGTCGTGGATATGAGAGAATTGCAGCGGCAACTCCAATTTATATGCCACCTGACCATGTCTGGCAACAATGCGAAAGGGACCAATGTAGCGTGGAGCTAGCTTGCCCTTAATTCCGAAGCGGTGAGTGCCCTTCATAGGAGTGACTCGCAAATAAGCTTGATCACCAGGTTGATAAGTCAAACCCCATCATTTGCGATCATAGTTGCTCTTCTGGCGGTCCTGAGCCGCCTTCAGATTTTTTCGAATGATACGGACTTGCTCTTCGGCGTGTTGAATAGTATCCGGACCCACGAGCGGTCGTTCCCTAGTTTCTGACCAATTCAGAGGAGTTCAACACTTACGTCCATATAGAACTTCGAAGGGAGCCATTTTCAAGCTGGCTTGATAGCTGTTGTTATATGAGAATTCCGCACAAGGAAGAGATTCTTCCCACTTCTTGTCGAACGATATAACACAAGCCCGAAGCATGTCTTCAAGCACTTGATTAACTCGCTCGACTTGGCCTTGGGATTGGGGGTGATAAGCTGAACTCCAGGTAATATGAGTTTCCATAGCTTCTTGGAAACTTTCCCAGAACTTTGAGGTGAAAAGACCGCCACGGTCCGAACTAATCTCCTTCGGAATGCCGTGGAGTGAAACAATTCTGGAGATATACAACTCTGCTAACTGACTAGCAGTGATAGTCTCCTTGACAGGCAGAAAGTGTGCAACCTTAGAGAGTTGGTCGACGACAACAAGAATAGCATCGTGACCCTTCTGTGACCTGGGAAGTCTCGTAATGAAATCCATCTGAACCTTATCCCATTTCCATAGAGGAATAGGGAGTTGTTGCAGAATTCCAGCAGGCTTCTGATGTTCTGCTTTAACGCGACGACACACATCACATTCAGCTACATATCAAGCAATGTCCAGCTTCATTTTAGACCACCAGTACCTTTGACGGAGATCACGATACATCTTGGTGCTACCCGGATGAATAGACAGCGGTGTATCATGTGCCTCCTTCATGACCTTGTCAGTCATGAGTTCGAAGCGAGGTACGACAATGCAGTTTCTGAAATACAAGGTTCCATCTTCAGACAGCGAGAAATCCCTGTACTTTTCTAGGTGAAGGTCTTTCTTCATCAGTTCAACTTCAGCATCTTTAGCTTGCGCATTCTTAACAGCTTTCTCAAGATCTGGTTGTATCACAAGGTTATTAAGAGAACCCTGTGGAACTATATGCAGATTTAGAAAGGGGGGTTCCTACAGGCAGTCGGCTCTGATACCAACTTGTGACGCCCCCGGCTCAATCGTGCACTAATCATACACGCAAATGCACACGATCAAGCCTAAGGACTCATGGGAAGATATCACAACACAACTCTAAAACATAAATAAAGTCATACAAGCTTTATATTACAAGCCAGGGGCCTCGAGGGCTCGAATACATAAGCTTGCGTACAAGCGTCAGCAGAAGCATCAGATATCTGAGTACAGATATAAAAGAAAGCACAGATAGGCCCTTAAAAGGCGGGGCAAAAGAAAACACTACGATCGAAAGGCGTAGGCCCCTGCCTGGGACCCTCTGAACCTACTCTTGGTCGTCGGCCAACGCGTAGAAGTATCCACCCTCGGGGTAGTAGTAGTAGTAGTGATCGTCGGCGGGGGCAGCTGTATCCGGGGCTCCGACATCTGGTTGCACCACAAGGATATGGGGGAAAAAGAAAGCAAAGCAACCGTGAGTACTCATCCGAAGTACTCAGCAAGCAAGGATCTACAGTACATATGCAACATTATCAAAGGAAGGCTGTATATGTGGACTGGGCTACAGAAATGCCAGAATAGAGAGGAAAGCCTAGTCCCATCGAAGACTAGCATCTTCATCATCTTCAGCGGTCTTGCAGCATTAGAAGAGTGCAGAGTAGCATAATGTAAAGTAGTAGTAGTGTTATCAACCTCACCCAGAGATCCTTTCTCGACTCCCTGCGAGAAAGCAATCCCAGAGCCATACAGTCATCAACCTCGTCCTGAGATCCCTTCTCGACTCCCTGCGAGAAGCAATCCCAGAGCCATAGTATCCAATTCTAGTTGTATCGATCGGGATACAACTCCGAGTGTCCGTTACCGAGGATCCGGGTATGCATAGATTAGTTCTTCCCTGCAGGGGTGCACCAACTTACCCACCACGCTCGCTTAACTCCGGCCGGCCTCGGTCAAACGACACACCGCAGCCCTACCTAGAGCTCAGCAGAGAGGTCCCCGCCGGTCTACAACCTAAGCGCTCAGGGGTCTTGGGCCATCGCCCTGTGCTCTCCGGGTCGTTGCGAGCAGGGTGGATACCAGCGCCAACGGCATGATCCGACCCGGCCACAATGCTAAACTGTACGTCTGACAAAGCTTTCGGCTGATGCATATGATGCAGAGTGCCCATAACTTTTCCCGCGTGATGGTTAGTGCTATCGGGCCAGAGGTCCACTCACATCAAATATCCAAATCGTAGTGTGTTGGTAGTGCGGTAACGAGCAGAGACTCACGATCGATGTGACCCCGTCGCCCCGTCTCGAGGACTTGCGGCAAGGGCCAAGAATGCCCGGCCACGCCTCGTATTCATCACTCGGGCAACATCCAGGTCAACCCGTCTCGCAAAAGACTGTCGGGAACTCAGGTCCACCTCTACTGGGCGGTACCGCCTGTCCCTCCAGTCCTGCAGTAAAGTAACTCCCTCGGGGCCGACCCGTTTCTAACAGGGTGCAGGGGTAAAGTCACAGTAACCGTGTGTCCATAACATCAGGGGAATCCGAGGTATCACCCTCGACGGATGCCCACTCGATGTAACCGTCAAGGTGAACTCGGAGGAATCACCCTCGAGGTTCACACTTGAAGTGTTACGCGACAGGGTCATATCGGAAGTGGAGAAGGAGGAATCACCCTCGATGACCACGACCAAATAGCTACTCTACAGAATTAACATCAGGAGTGCTATACGAGGTATCACCCTCGGCACTCGATGGTAACGATGCAGTGTCGTACAACCAAGGGGGTGATGTGTGGTGCCGGGGCCTGGTCGTCGAGTCTTCTGATGATCCAGCGGGGCAATCGGGACAAGTGGGGTCACTGATAGGTCTCTACCCAGCCTATACTAGACAATTTAGGATAAGCAGGTAAGGTTTCAATAGCAGGTTACAATAAACAGGCTATGCATCAGAATAGGTAAAGCAGTAGCAGCAGCAATTCTAATGCAAGCATGAGAGATAAAGAATAGGCGATATCGGTATGCTCAAGGGGGGGTGCTTGCCTGGTTGCTCGGCGGCAAAGGCAAGGTCGTCAACGGTGTCGTCGGGCTCCTGAGCTGCGTCGGTCTCGGGAACTGCGTCGGTGTCGGGGTCTACCGAGAGAGAAGAGGGGAAGAAACTGTAAATATAAAGCAAGCAAGAGCAGGACATGACAATACGCAGAGCTAGGGGTGTTCTGACGTGGTGCTACACGATATAGGTGAACAGGGAAAACATCCGGGAATGTTTTCCCGAAGTTCAGCATTTTCGGACAGAGGAAACGGAGGGGGACGGTTGCATGTTCACTATGCTAGGGACATGTGGCGAACGAACGGACCACGAATTCGGATTCGTCTCGTCGTTCTAAGCAACTTTCATGTACAAAGTTTTTCCATCGGAGTTACGGATTATTTTATATGATTTTCTAAAGTTTAAACTAAATTCTGGAATTATTTAAATTATTAAATCCAACATTATAAGAAACAGTGCTTGCTGATGTCAGCATGACATCACAGGTTAATTAGACAGAACTGATTAGTCCTAATTAGGTGATTAGTTTAACTAAGTTTAAATAGTTTAATTAAGTGATTAGGTTAATTAAACAGGGTTAATTAATTAATTTAATTTCTTTTAATTTTTTTGTTTGTTTTTCTCCAGTGGCGTGGGCCCCGTTGCAAGTGGCCCATAGAGCCAATCGGGCATGCGGGCGTAACGGGCGCGGGCGAGCGCCCGAGGCCACCGGGGCGAGGGCAGAGGGTGCAGCCGGTGGCCACGGCGGGCGGAGGCGAGGCGCCGGCGGCGAGCGGCACGTGGGGTGATGGCAAGCGAGGTGTGGTCAAGGCCGGCACGAGGCGGAGGAGCAGCGGCAGCAGCAGGCCAGCCGGGGGGCGCGGGCGAGGGGCACGGCGATGGACAGGGGGAAGGGGAGGACGACCGGGGTCCTCACCGGCGTTGGTGAGCAGGAGGGCGTCGAGGCTTGGGGCCGGGTCAGGGGCGAGGCGAGGAGGTGATAGCGAGGACCGGCGACGGTGTGGCGGGGTGGCTCCGGCGATTGGCGAGGGACGACGGCGTCGAGGACGCGGGGTCGATGCGCGACGGGGCGATGACGAGGACGTCCGGCGTGGTGGCGGGAGACGCGGTCGTCGCGGTCGGGCGGTGGCATCGGGGGCGCGAGGGGGGAAGGGAGAGAGGCATGGGGGAGATCGAGGGGAGTGGGAAGGGGGTAGTGGGGTTCGTGGCTAGGGTTTCCAGTTCGGGGGAGGGGCCATATAGGCCAAGCGGGGCGTGCGGGGGAGTGGGCCAGCCTGGCCGGCCGGCTGAATGGCTAGCTGGGCCACGAGGCCCACTGGGGGAGAGGGGTTTTCTGTTTTCCTTTTCTTTGTTTTCTTTTTATTGTTTTGTCCTTTGTTTTTATTTCAAATGACTTTTGCAAAATATGATACTTGCCAAAATAAATGCTATGCAATATTTACCACTATTTTAAAATGGTTACGAGGCAAATGGATTTCACATTAATTGTAGATTAAATAAAATGGAATAAACACTTCTGTTTTTTTACTGTTTCTTGCTGTTAGAGTTACTTAATTAATTTAATTAATGTTGCTGCTATTTTTATAAATGCCTTGGGAATATTTGCAACATGATGGACATTTAATTCTTGGATTTGAACAACTTTTATATTTAATTTAAATTTGAATTTCCATTTGAATTTGAATTATGAAATGAGATATGTTACTAATGATGATTAAGCACTGTTGATCATGATGACCTGGCATAATCATAAGGGTGATCACTGTAGCTTAATACATGGGGTGTTACAACATTAGTCATAAAGAACTCACATACTTATTGCAAAAATTTATTAGCTATCGAAACAAAGTACTACACGCATGCTCCTAGGGGGATAGATTGGTAGGAAAAGACCATCGCTCGTCCCCGACCGCCACTCATAAGGAAGGCAATCAAAGAATAAATCATGCTCCGACTTCATCACATAACGGTTCACCATACATGCATGCTACGGGAATCACAAACTTTAACACAACTATTTCTACCAATCCACAATTACTCACTAGCATGAATCTAATATCATCATATTTATATCTCAAAACTAATGCAAGGAATCAAACTTCTCACATATTCAATGCTCTTTATATGAAAGTTTTTATTACATCCCTCTTGGATGCCCATCATATTAGGACTAAATTCATAACCTAAGAAAATTACCATGCTGTTAAAGACTCTAAAAATAATATAAGTGAAGCATGAGAGTTCATCAATTTCTATAAAATAAAACCACGGCCGTGCTCTAAAAAGATATAAGTGAAGCACTAGAGCAAACTGCCTAACTCAAAAGATATAAGTGAAGCACAAAGAGTATTCTAATAAATTCACAATTAATGTGTGTCCCTCTCAAAAGGTGTGTACAGCAAGGATGATTGTGGCAAACTAAAAAACAAAGACTCATATCATACAAGATGCTCCAAGCAAAACACATATCATGTGGTGAATATAAATATAGCCTCAAGTAAATTTACCAATGAATTGAAGACGAAAGAGGGGATGCCTTCCGGGGCATCCCCAAGCTTAGATGCTTGGTTGTCCTTGAATATTACCTTGGGGTGCCTTGGGCATCCCCAAGCTTAGGCTATTTCCACTCCTTATTCCATAGTCCATCAAATCTTTACCCAAAACTTGAAAACTTCACAACACAAAACTTAACAAAAAACTCATGAGCTCCGTTAGTATAATAAAAGCAAATCACCACTTTAGGTACTGTCATGAACTCATTCTAAACTCATATTAGCATTATATCTACTGTAGTCCAACTTCACCATGGTTCATACCCCCCGATACTACCCATAGATTCATCAAAATAAGAGAACAATGCATAGAAAACAGAATCTGTCAAAAACAGAATAGTATGCGAAGACCTGAATATTACTCATACTTCTGGAACTCCAAAAATTCAATTAATAAAATAGAGTAAATTTGTATATAAATCTTGTGTAAAATATTTAGAATTTTTCGTCGCTTCTGTGAATTTACAAAATTCTGCAACTGGATGCAAAAGTTTCTGTTTTTGCACAGAATCAAGTCAACTATCATCCACACTATCCCAAAGGCTTTACTTGGCACTTTATTGAAACAAAGGCTATAAAACATGATTACTACAGTAGCTTAATCATGTGAACACACAAAAATATTAGGGGTAAATATTGGGTTGTCTCCGAACAAGCGCTTTTCTTTAATGCCTTTTTAGCTAGGCATGATGATTTCAATGATGCTCGCATAAAAGGTAAGAATTGAAACATAATGGGAGCATCATGAAGCATATGACTAGAACATTTAAGTCTAACCCAATTCCTATGCATAGGGATTTTGTGAGCAAACAATTTATGGGAACAAGAATCAACTAGCATAGGAAGGCAAAACAAGCATAACTTCAAGATTTTCAACACATAGAGAGGAAACTTGATATTATCGAGATATTTAAATGCATATGTTCCTCTCTCATAATAATTTTCAGTAGCATCATGAATGAATTCAACAATATAACTATCACATAGAGCATTCTTTTCATGACCCATAAGCATGGAAATTTTACTACTCTCCACATAAGCAAATTTCTTCTCATTCAGAATAATGGGAGTATCATATGAAACTCGAATACTATAAATTGTTTCCACATTAAAAGAGTAATGTTCAGTAAAAGGATATTAAAAATTATGACAATAATTATCACTACTTTTTATAACATAAGTATCATCACAATAATCATCGTAAGTAGCAACTTTGTTCTCATCATAGTCAATTGAAACCTCTTCCGAAATAGTGGAATCATTACTAAATAAAGTCATGACCTCTCCAAATCCACTTTTATCATTATAATAAGATTCAACACCCTCCAAAATAGTGGGATAATTATTATCTAAAGTTGACACTCTTCCAAACCCACTTTCATAAATATTGCAATCATCATAAATAGGAGGCATGCAATCATCATAACAAATTTGCTCATCCAAAGTAGAGGGACTAAAAAGATCATCTTCATCAAGCATAACATCCCCAAGCTTGGGACAAACATTAATTGCAGCAAATAAATTCTCAAACATGTCATTCTCATCAAACATAACATCCCCAAGCTTGTGGCTTTGCATATCATAAGCATAATCACTCTCATCATTAATAGTATGAATAGCACCAATAGTATAACAATTATTATCGTCACAATTTTCTATGTTGGTGCCAAAAAGATTTTCAAGATTATAAGAAGTATCATTATTTTCCCAATCATAATCATCATAATGAGTAATAGGCATAAACAAATCATCCTCAATAGTTTCTTCGGACATTGTGCCATAAGACAAAGAAGCAATATCATCATCAAGTATATCATCTTCCACAATTATTTTTGATTCATTCTCATGAGGCATAACAATAATAGGAGCAACATCATTTGGGAGGGATACCGTCTTTTCTTTTTCTTCTCCACATCAAGTGTGGGTTTAATCAACTCTTTGGAGCTCCTTATTGATGAGATTGGTTGAATAGGGAGCTCCTTCTCGTCACCTATTTCATCATGAGAAACAATAGGAGGGAAAGTGGAAATCTTTACCCTTTCATTAGTACTTTTATATTCTATTGGTTTTCCCATCTTTTTATAGTTGGTAATATAAGCATTTTCATTGCAATTTACCATACAAAACATATAGATTTCTTTCAAATTAGTTTCAACATGGCCCGTGAATATGAATGCTTCAAACCAACTATTTTTATGTGACAATTCTTCACACCCCAAAAATAAACAAAGTTCATTATAAAGTTCAAGGGTGATCAAGTTATCGCTATATTTGGACACGATTCGATCATGAAAAAGTTTACATTGGAAATTAAGATGACCAATCCTATTGCAAAGTTCACAAGTAATGGGATGAAGTGAGCATAATTTTGTAGCAAATTTATCTACCACTTTAAGCCACCAATTGGTTTTATCATGTTTATGCTTCTTACAAAATCTATCATCTCTATAAGGCATGTCTTCACAAACTCTATGCACTCCACAAAAATTGACATGCTTATAAGAAACATCTTTATCATGACTAGTGCAATCATCATTATAAGAAACATCTTTATCATGACTAGTGCAATCATCATTGGTATCATGAATATTCATAGCAAGCACACTAACAACATTGCAATCATGTTTATCATTCAAAGATTTAGTGCCAAACATTTTATTGACTTCTTCTTCTAACACTTGAGCACAATTTTCCTTTCCATCATTTTCACGAAAGACATTATAAAGATGAAGCATATGAGGCAACCTCAATTCCATACTTTTTTTGTACTTTTCTTTTATAGACTAAACTAGTGATAAAACAAGAAACTAAAAGATTAAATTGCAAGATCTAAAGATATACCTTCAAGCACTCACCTCCCCGGCAACGGCGCCAGAAAAGAGCTTGATGTCTACTACACAACCTTCTTCTTGTAGACTCGTGTTGGGCCTCCAAGCGCAGAGTTTTGTAGGACAGTAGCAAATTTCCCTCAAGTGGATGACCTAAGGTTTATCAATCCGTGGGAGGCCTAGGATGAAGATGGTCTCTCTCAAACAACCCTGCAACCACATAACAAAGAGTCTCTTGTGTCCCCAACATACCCAATACAATGGTAAATTGTATAGGTGCACTAGTTCGGCGAAGGGAAGGTGATACAAGTGTAATATGGATGCTAGATATAGGTTTTTGTAATCTGAAAATATAAAAACAGCAAGGTAACTAGTAGAAAAAAAAGCAAAAAGGGTATTGCAAAGCTTGGAAATAAGGCCTAGGGTTCATACTTTCACTAGTGCAAAGTCTCTCAACAATGATAACATAATTGGATCACATAACAATCCCTTAACGTGCAACAAACAATCACTCCAAAGTTTCTATCAGAGAACATAGGACAAAAACATGCATCAACCCCTATGCATAGATTACCCTAATGTCACCTCAGGAATCCGCAAGTTGAGTGCCAAAACATACATCAAGTGAATCAATAGAACATCCCATTGTCACCACAGATATCCCATCGCAAGACATACATCAAGTGTTCTCAAATCCAATACTCAATCCAACATAACGAAATTTCAAAGAGCAAGACTCAATTCATCACAACAAGAGATAGAGGGGGAAGAACACCATAAGATCCAACTATAGTAACAAAGCTCGCGGTACATCAAGACCGTGCCAAATCAAGAACACGAGAGAGAGAGAGATCAAACACATAGCTACTGGTACATACCCTCAGCCCCGAGGGTGAACTACTCCCTCCTTGTCATGGAGACCGCTGGGATGATGAAGATGGCCTCCGGTGATGATTTCCCCCTCCGGCAGGGTACCGGAACAGGCTCCCAATTAGTTTTTCGTGGCTACAGAGGCTTGTAACGGCGAAACTTCTCATCTAGGGTTCTTTTCGGAGGTTTGGGTATTTATAAGAATTTTTGGCATTGGTCTTACATCAAGGGGGTGCCCGAGGGGCCCACAAGCCCGGAGCTAGTGCTCTTGGGGGTAGGACGCTCCCCCTGGCTTGTGGACTCCTCGGTCACCTCCTGGTCCAGCTCTGGTGTTTCGGGGGTCTCTTTTGGTCCATAAAAAATCACCGTAAATTTTCAGCCCATTCCGAGAACTTATATTTCTGCACAAAAAATGAAACCATGGTAGTTCTGCTGAAAACAACATCAGTCCGGGTTAGTTCTAATAAAATCATACCAAAACCATATAAAATTGTTGCAAACATGGCATGAATACTTCATAAATTATAGATACGTTGGAGACGTATCATTCTCCTGAACCAAAAGATCACAACAAGAGTGCTCCTGAGGAGTTCTCCATTATATCCTACCTTCTGATCTAGGGTTATTTCTGGGGGTTTCTGTATTTATAGGATTTTTTGGCGTCGGTCTCACATCCAGATGGGCTTCGAGGGGCCCACTACCCACCAGGGCGCGCCAGAGGGGGGAGGCACGCCCTGGTGCCTAGTGGCCACCTCCTTCCCCTTCTGGTCCTCCCACGAAGCTTCTAGTGCCTCTTTTGTTCCAAAAAAACCGTCAAAAGTTTGGCTGCATTTGGAGAACTTTGATTTCTGCACAAAAAACAACACCATGGTGGTTCTGCTAAAAACAACATCAGTCCGGGTTAGTTCCATTCAAATCATGCCAAAACAATATATAATTGTTGTAAACATGGCATGAATACTTCATAAATTATAGATATGTTGGAGACGTATCAATGCTCCAAACAAAACTCATATCATGTGACGAATAAAAATATAGCTCCAAGTAATATTACCGATAGTTGGTAGAAGAAAATGGGGATGCCTTCCGGGGCATCGCAAGCTTAGATGCTTGGGAGTCCTTGAATATTACCTTGGGGTGCCTTGGTAATCCCCAAGATTAGGCTCTTGCCACTCCTTATTCCTTCATCCATCATGATCTCACTCAAAACTTGAAAACTTTAGCACACAAAACTCAACAAAAACCTTCATCGGATCCATTAGTATAACAACCAAATCACATACTTTAGGTACTATTGTGAACCCATACATATTTTATTATTGAATTATACCTACTGTATTCTAACTTTTCCATGGCTTATACCCACTGATACAATCCATAGTTTCATTAAAACAAGCAAACAACGCAACGAAAACAGAATATGTCAAAAACAGAACAGTCTGTAGCAATCTAACGAATGACTATACTTCTGTAACTCCAAAAATTCTAAACATTAGGACAACATGGGAAATTTGTACATAAATCATGTATAAAAAATTCAGAATTTTATCACATACCAGTGAATTTATAAAATTCCAATACTGGGCGCAAAAGTTTTTGTTCTTCCACATAATCAAATCAACTATCATCCAAATCATCCCAATGGATTTACTTGGCACAAACACTAATTTAAACACAAAAACACAACCATAACAGTAGCATAATTGTGTGCACACCAAAAAAACAGAAAATATTGGGTTGTCAAGAATATTGGGTTGCCAATATTGGGTTGTTAAGATAAGCTTGGGATATTAATGATGCTCAGATAAAAGACAAGAATTGAAGCACAAAGAGAGCATCATAGAACATGTGACAAACACATTTTAGTCTAACGTACTTCCTATGCATAGGTATTTTATAGAATTTTTTTATCAAGACAATCAATATCTAGCATATGCAAGGAAGAAGAAAGAAACAATAGCAATCTCAATATAGCGAGAGGTTATTTAGTAACATGAAAATTACTACAACCATATTTTCCTCTCTCATAATAATTATATGTAGGATCATAATCAAATTCAACAATATAGCTATCATATAAAATATTCTCTTCATGATCTACATACATAAAAGTTTTATAATCTTCGAAGATAGTGGGATTAACATCAACTAAAGTCATGACCTCTCCAAACCCACTTTTATCAAAAAATTCGGAAGACTGGACACTCTCCAAATATGTGGGATTATTTTTAACTAAAGTTGACACTCTTCCAAACCCACTTTCAATAAATTTGCAAAAAATATTATCAATATCATATTCATCGCGAGGCATAAATAAATTTTCAAGATCATAAGTAGCATTATCACCCCAATCATGATCATTGCAATAAGTAGTGGACATAAAAAATTGTCATCCCCAAGTTGGTAGCTTTGCATATTATTAGCACAATTGACATTAATAGAATTTATAATAACACCATTGCAATCATGCTTTTCATTCAAGGGGCTATCATGAATCACTTTATAAATTTCTTCTTCTAACACTTCATCGCAATTTTCAGATTCATGATTTTCAAGCAAAAAATCATAGAGATGATAATCAAGTGCACTCAACTCACTAGCAATTGGTTCATCAAAATTTGGTATTTTGAAAAGATTAGCAAGTGGATGAGGATCCATATGTCTTTAATTTTCTTGTCTCTTTCCTGTTTTTGGTGTTGTGTCATGAAGGCAATAAAAGCAAGCAAACAAGCAAAAAAGGCAAACAAAAAATATGTTTGTGTTTTTGTAAAAACGTTCTAGAAGTGGGGGAGATGAAAACGAGAGGCAAATGGCAAATAAAGTAAATGCAAGGAGATGAAATTTTATGCGATGGTACTTGATAGATGTTGATGATGTCTTCCCGGCAACGGCGCTAGAAATTCTTCCTGCTACTTGTGATCTGCGTTGGTATTTCCCTGAAGAGGAGAGGATGATGCAGTACAGTAGAGATAAGTATTTCACTCAGTTAAGAACCAAGGTTATCAATCCAGTAGGAGAACCACGCAACACCTCGTAAACAGCACCTACACACAAAATAACAAATACTTGCACCCAACGCAAACAAGGGGTTGTCAATCCCTTGGCGGTTAATTGCAAGGATCAAATCTCGTAGTTATAGATAGATAAACAAAAACACAAAATAAAATAAAGTAAATAAAATTGCAGCAAGGTATTTTTGGGTTTTAATATATGATAAAAATAGACCCGGGGCCCATAGTTACTAGAGGCTTCTCTCTTGAAGATGGCATACGCCGGGTAAACAAATTACTGTTGGGCAATTGATAGAAAAGCAAATAATCATGACGATATCCAAGGCAATGATCATGTATATAGGCATCACGTCTGAGACAAGTAGAACGACTCTAGCCTGCATCTACTACTATTAATCCACACATCGACCGCTATCTAGCATGCATCTAGAGTATTAAGTTCATAAAGAACGAAGTAACGCCTTAAGCAAGATGGCATGATGTAGACAAAGTAAACTCAAGCAATATGAATAAACCCCATCTTTTTACCCTTAATGGCAATGATACAAATACGTGGCATGTCCCTTTCTGTCACTGGGATTGAGCACTGCAAGATCGAACCCATCACAAAGCACCTCTCCCATTCCAAGATAAATCAATCTAGTTGGCCAAACCAAACGGATAGATCAGAAAGAAATACAAAGCTATAATAATCATGCATATAAGAATTCAGAAAAGACACAAATAATATTCATGGATAATCTGATCATAAACTCATAATTCATCGGATCCCAACAAACACACCGCAAAAAAGTATTACATCGAACAGAACTCCAAGAACATCAAGGAGAACGTTGTATTGAAGATCAAAGAGAGAGAAGAAGCCTACCCCCTGGGCGCGCCCTAGTGGCTTTTGGGCCACTCCTTTATCATCTGGCCTCCTCCCGAAGCTTCTAGGGGTCTCTTATGTCCAGAAAAAAATCATCAAAATGTTTTGTGGCATTTGGACTTCATTTGGTACTGATATCCTGGAAAACCAAAAACTGGCAAAAAACAGCAACTGACACTTGGCACTAAGTTAATAGGTTAGTCCTAAAAAATGATCTATAATTGCATATGATTGCATATAAAACATCCAAGATTGATACTATAATATCATGGAACAATCAAAATTATAGATACGTTGGAGACGTATCATGCCGCGCCTTCGAGCCTGGCCGCCTGGGTACCAGCAGCCGCATGCCACCGTGACATCCGCGTGTCTTTCTTCTCTTTGTGTTCTCTCATTCTCTTGGGTGCTCTCGGTTAGAGCGTGCTCACAATGTATTAGAGTAAACAAGATTGAAACTCAATGGACCATTAGTCATGTTTTCTATTGATTCTCAAGTATATATATATATATCTGGAAGAGGTGGGAAGAAGATGTGCCTGCTTGGAGGCATCCCTTCAGAACACGTGCCTGCTAGCAATAGAGAAAGAAGGGACATGATTGTTTGAGGTTGGACACACCCTTTCCTAATGACTTCTCATTAATTAACAGTAGACATGTGCTAATTAATTCCTAACAAAGACAAGGGAAAAGTTTAGATATGTTACAAGAAATTGTGACGCGGGGTTGAAAAAAAAAGGAAAGAAATTAAAAAAGGTGCATTGTCGCAATGTCAACACAAAAAAAGAATGGGTTGTCAGTGGCGACGCCAGCTGGCGGCCACAGGCAAATGAGGAAAGTAAATATGGACTGCCAATTTGTGCAGAACTGGTCGCCAACCCTAGCTCTCCATCTCGGATCCAGATCTCCCCTCTCCACCATTCCCCAGTTGCGTGAGTGCGTCGATGTTGCCGGGAGGCCATGAGTGGTGACTAGTGCACCCAGTATTGCGGCCAAATCGCCCTTCTCCTTGCCCGCTGGCCATGGACCAGCGAGAATCCCATGAAGCCGCGGGCCACGATAACACCGCCGATGATTTCATCAGCGGGCTACCCGACGACATCCTCGGCACCATAATCTCCCTCCTCCCCACCAAGGATGGCGGTCGCACACCGGCCCTCTCCCGCCGATGGGGCTATCTGTGGCGCTCCACGCCTCTCAACCTTGAGGTCCGCACTCGACCCCGTGGTATCCACATCCCCACCTCCTATGTCCACCCCGCCACCGTCTCCAAGGTAATCTCCAAACACCTTGGCCCCGCTCGGCGATTCTGCTTCCAGAACCTCCTCGCCGGTGACCTATACGCCCAGGTGGAGGACTGGTTCAACTCTCAAGCCCTCACTGGCCTCCAGGAGCTCGATATCGGCTACCATCGGTTCCATCAGACATACCCGCTGCCGCCATCTGCACTCCGCTCTACAGCCACCCTCCTCATTGCCAAGATCGGCAATTGTGTTTTCCCCGACAAGATTGTGTCATCCTTGAATTTGCCCCTCCTCAAGCAGCTCACCCTATTTTACATTTCCTTCTTAGTGGATGGCTTCCACAGATTGCTCTCTGGATGCCATGCCTTGGAGAGCTTAGATATGTCTGATGTTCGTGGTGTGGGTTGCCTCCATGTTAGCTCGCCAACTCTTAGGAGTATCGGTTTCCATGATAGTGCTAGTAAAAAAGCAGAATTGATCATAGAGGATGCTCCTCGCCTTATGAGGTTACTACTACCTTTTGGTTGCCTTGATTATGATTGTGTATCTATCCGGGTAATTAGAGCGCCTAAATTGGAGATATTGGGCCCTTTATTACCTGTATTCTCCAAGCTACTAGTGTCCCAGGTAGCAACAGCAACATCCTCCTCTAATATTGCATTTGGTGGTACATGGTGATAACTTTTGTACTATTGATTATATGTTATATTTAGGAAATAAGCCCAATTAGCTTGGCAAACTGCATGCGCACTGTGAAGGTTTTCTCTCTCAGGTCTTCTGGCCTTGAATTGGATGTAGTTCTTAACATCCTCAGGTGGTTTCCCTTTCTGGAAAAGCTCTACATAATTGTGAGTACTCATCTTCCCCTGCTTTAAATGTTTGATTTGCTTGACATATTATCTCATCCAGTTTGCAACAACTTTAACATGTACTTCTTATTTTCATTTTCTAGTTACACAAACACAAGGAGATGGATAATGGAAATGAGCCTCGGTATGACCCACTACATCCAATTGAATGCCTCGAGACCCATCTAAAAAAAGTGGTGTTTAAGTCATTCGTAGGCCATGATAAACAAGTTAACTTTGCCAGGTTCTTTATTTTGAATGCAAAGGTGCTAAACAAAATTGAATTTGATGTATATGGTAGTAGTGTATCACTGGATTATCAACACATGCTGCTAAAAGTGGAAAACAGAGCTTCCCGAGATGCTCAGTTTGAATTCAGGAGTAAATATCATAGTGCAGACTACGATGTCAGCAAGCATATCCATGATTTGTCAGTGGCTGACCCCTTTGGATAGCCATGGGCATGATTGATGCCAGAAGATTGCACTGCCCTAGTGTCTTGTGCTCATTTTGTAGCTGACATTTATGCCTCAAGATTGCATCACTCTCCACATAAGTCTGTTTTATGTCTAAACTAAAGTTTGTTCGTAATTCCTATAACATATGAAGTTATCCCTGTTAAAAGCAAAAGATGTTTGATGATGCAAAAATAAGTGCACTGCAGAAAATATTTGTTGGGGAAGAATACTAAAATATTATGCTACCACTATTTTTGTAAAATATCAATCTTTTGACTCATATGCACATGCTTCTTAGTCATATTTCAAGTGTTCATCCTGGCTACTTTTGGATTGTTGCACAAATTACAAGGTGGGGTATTGCCGTTAGGGGCCAGATGGGAATATTACCAGCACACAAAAATTGTGAAGTATTTTTTGGGATAAGTGAGTTTATCAATAATGCATTTTTTTTGGAAACAATAGTAGTATGGCTCAAAGGTGATATATGTATACATTACCGAAAAAGTCTTTCGCCCCGCTTTATATATAAAGCAAAGATCATCAACAACCTGGTACAATGTCGGAGTAAATGACCACGGGTAGCCTCATCAGCTCCCCTGGGTATTTCAAGACATCGGGGTAGGCTGCGCCCCTCGACACCAAAGACAACGGACCGCCTTCTTGGGGTCGGCTGGTCCAAGCGGCCGGCTGGCAGCAGGCGGCGGAATCCAGAAGACGGCCATGAAGTGGGCCGACTCCTAGCAGGCGGCTTCCTGGGAAGCCGGATCCTAGCAGGCGGCCCCTCGCGCCCTCAAAGTTAGCACCCACATAAACACGACGAGACGGGGCGTGGCTACAGTACAAGCCTGCCACCCCCGAATCCAGGGGAGAGCATGGCCACAGTGTAGCGCACCAAGCAGACATCCCACGACCGGCGCGGCACTGTTACCATGCTGCTCGTGACATCACCCATGGCAGAGGAAGCCATACTCCCACAACGGGCTGTCGGTACGGCCCGCAGGCGGTGGGCCCTACCTGTCCGTGAAAAGGCCAGAGGTCGGCGAGCCCTGACCAGTCGGCTCAGGGGGAGACCGGCTCCTAGTAGGCGGCCCTCTCCTTTCCTTGAAGTTTGTGCACCATTAACCAGAAGAGACGGGGAGTGGCTACAGTGAAACGCCCGCCAGGCGGCAGGACTGTAGCCACGCTCTCCCTGACCAAGCATGCATCATCAGTGGCATGGCTACAGTACTACGCAGCCGACAGGACCCACAAGCGGCGGGCCCGGCTTGTCGGCCGAGTACAAGACAGCTGAGGGGACCCACCAGGCGGCGGGCCCGTGCAGTCGGCGGAGAGGCCGGCGACCAGAGACACTGACCATTGTATCCCTGGGGGGTAGGCCTATATAAATCCCCCAGGTCACCCCATGCAGGGGGTTGGGACCTTGATAGAGAGGAGAGAGCCTTCTTCAACACACACGCACACATAGAGAGTGGGGTAGAGCTAGCCTTGCCTTCCTTCCTCCTCTAGCAGAACAGCTCAAGGAGCAAGCTTGTAGCTACTTGTTGAGGTAGTGATCATGCGGAGACCCCGCAGAGCAGGACTAGGGGTGTTATCTCCTAGGAGAGCCCCGAACCTGGGTAAGATTCGCAGGCGTACGCGGTCTCGCTCACTCCCGCTTTCAAAGCCCGGCGACGTACTTTTGTCCCCATCCATGATAAGCCACCCCCTGGCATATGTCGCACGATATCTCCGACATACAACGTACGCCACCAGAACACATGCACACACCCAAGGCAGGATACATAGGCGCTGAGCGCAGCAACACCACCCCTAGCACTACAAGAGCCACCGGGCGCCTCAACCGTGAACACGCTACCGCGAAGAGAAGAAGCTACATACAACGCACCGTGGGCTCCAAGGCGGTGCCTACAGGAAGGTTACGACACCGAAGCGCCGCCACCGCCCGACCCAAGGATCAGAGTTTCCCCCGGAGCAACACGACGGGTAGTGAGAGTCGCGGCGACGCCTTCAAGAAGGGAACGAGCTTCGCTACCGCCGGTCCATCCGAAGGTAGAACAGGTTTTCACCCCGACCAATATTCACCGCCACCGAACGCCACACCCTGGCTACCACGCCGCCCACACGGCCATGGCCACCAGGCAGCACCAAGCCACGAGCATTGTCTAGGAGCATCGCGACACCACCACCAGGGTCGCCGTCCCGGCATCCAGGACCTTGACGCCACCTCACCCGCCACCCACCGCTACCCCAACCAAAGAGACGAGTGGAAAGGAACCGCCTTTCGCACCCCTGAGCTGTCCCCAGCATCGAGACCCAATAGGCCGGCAAAAACTGGCCACCATCAACCCGTCCTGCCGCCGGGCGCGAGACGAGCTCGGTCCTGCTGCCGGGCACGAGACGAGTCAGGTCCTGCTGCCCGGCGCAAGACGAGCTCGGTCCTACTGCCGGGCGCGAGACGAGTCCGGTCCAGCTGCCGGGCGCGGGACGAGCTCTGTCCCGCTGCCGGGCGCGAGACGGGCGATGGGCGCCGCTGGGAGAAGGCCAACCCTCCGATGAAGGTAGCGCCCGAACGACGGGGAGAGGAATCGAAGGTCAACAAGGGCGCTCACCGACAGGCAGACGCCGAAGAAGTCCAGCCGCCGCCGTGAAACGAATATAAGAGTCTTCACAAAGGTAACACATGCACTGAATAGGTCAAAACACATGTTCTGCTAAGATAGAATAGGCGTGCATGGATTAGAATGTATTAGTGTTGTCCGAAAATTGCTCTTCATTATAAGTAATGGTGGTGAAAAACTAGATCTGAGTGTTTTATTGTTGCATTTGATTTTTTTTAAATCAGATTTCCTCAATACTCCCTCCATCCCAAATTAATTTAGATTTGTCTAGATACGGATGTATATAACACTAAAAAATGTCTAGATACATCCATATCTAGAAAAATCTAAGTCAACTAATTCGGGTAGTTGATTTAGATTTGTCTAGACACATTTTTCGTGTCTAGATACATCCGTATCTAGACAAATCTGAGTCAACTAATTCCAGACGGAAGGAGTACTTGATAAACAATTATAAACTTTGTAGTGTTGAACATATACTCATTTTTTAATTTTTTATGTGCATGTGTTCAACACTGCTATAAAAATTCTATTCGACCCGTCCTTAACAAAAGTAGGTAGCTAAATGGTGAAACAAGTTAATGGAGTTCCACTCTATAGAATTATCATTATCTATGATAATTTCGGTAGTTATCTAACTAAATCCATGGGATGTGATGATGGATTGAGCACATGTTAAAATATGTGATGCTGAGGGCACATGGGAGGGTGATAATAGAAGGTTCTATATTACCTAAAAAATATGTATCCATGAAGTGTATAGCGTCAAAAGTAATTGAAGCAATATAATTTGTATTCTTAAGTGATTTAAGTTTCCTTATATATTATGCAAAGACCATGGGTAATAGAAGCTTCCATTACCAAAAGAAATATGTAAAAATGAGTGGTCTAATAAAATCCAATTGAAGCAATATAATTCATATTCTCAAGTGATTTATGTTTCCTTCCATATTTGTATATGTATATATAGAAAATTTTATTTAGTGGTTTGGCTAAAATTATATGTGAACATAGCTAACCTGTGCAACTAGTAATTGGAGTTACTTTTCTCATGGAACTGCTTGCTTCACATACCTGTACTAGATGACCTGTTGCTCCCTTGGCACAAAAAGCAAATGCAACTGAAAAGTCAGGTGAACTATTTTTGTTACTTTTTTATGCGCATAAATAGGATTAATTGAGTATGACTGTAAGGCAAAATAGTAACTGTCCTACCCGGTCTCTGAAGAAGACCCACCAAGTACACCCGACCGGGTTCGATAGACACATCTTGTTTGGCAGCCTGGACTGCATCCCTCAGCCTTGAGGACGAATAAAGTCGAAGTTGGCTGTTCTCAACACACAATCCAACCCGGCTCACAAAAACAACCGAATAAGCCACGGAGCCCGCTGCTCAGGGGTCCGCAATGTGTAGATCAAGGGCGAACCCGGGGCCACCTTGTCTGCCGCCCGTCGCCCTTGCCCTATGTTGTGTCACCCCCCTGCATTGGTGGTGTCCGGGAATGCACGGTTGGGTGGATTGTCTGTCCTTGTGGTTAGTATCTGGTGTGTCGAGATTTGCTCGTTTGATTTATTTCTGGATACCTTCCTGCTTTTTGCGTGTGCACTATAGTAATTTTCTTCTTGTTGGTTTCTCCGTGCGTCATTGTTTCTTATGTTTCTTCTTGTTGCAATTTTTTACGCTCTATTGTTGGTTTCGTGTGTACAGGATGTATCAATTTTCATAACTAAAAGGTTTCAAAGTTATACTAAGCATTCGATGGGACACCCAGCAATGATTTTTTTTTCATCAGTGGGCAACCCATCTAACGTTTAGTATAATTTTGTAAGATGGCAACTTTCTAGTTGGTCACCATCCTTGAGTTACCCAGAGTAAGCGCGCTTAACCTAGAAATTCTTTTGAGATGAGCATCTAGAAAGGAAGGCCCCCTCTTGATGATACTAGATGACTCATTGTGCCAATTGGCGCAGAGACCATCTTAAACCTGCAAGTTAAGCGAACTGTATGAAACATAAATTTAAGTCAAGTGAACTATTTGAAGATAAAAAGAAGAGAAGTAACTAATACAATCCTAAATTTAGGTGAATTGTTGATGGATGATTGTATCTGCATCGAACATGCTCGTCTCTTATGTAAAAATTGTTTCAAATGGTCCGCAAGTAATTATGTTCGTAATGTGTTTGTATCCGGCCTATATGTTTACCAATGAGATAATGATGATCGTTACTCATATTGTTCTTTGGCCGGGCAGAGCAACCCAACAGCCGTTTCGCCTAGCTGTCTCTCAGATACCCTACCTTTCTGCTCGGACTAAGACATAACCATACTTTCCACCCGACCGCGGTCGACCATGCCGGTTTAGTAGCGCGCCAGATTTTCTGCTTTCATTTCTCAGAATAAATCGAAAGTTGTGTTTGTTGTTCGCGTGGGTTATCCGATTTCACCACAGAGAGATCGGACGGTTCAGAGCTGCCCTTGAGGGGTGGCCTATCCGGACCTGTGTCGGCGCTAGTTCTGGCCAGCTGAGGCCCCACACCAACTTGTTTTTGCTTGCTTTGTTGGGTCCACCTGCCCGCGCGGCGTCACGCTGCGCCCCGTCGATACGTTGTGTTTGTAGCTGGTGTCTTTGTTGTATGCAGTGGATTTCAAATTAGAGTACTAAAAGAACTATATGGATAAGTTGTATTCACATAAAAGGGAAATAATGCATAGAAGCAAACCGAAAAGGACACATTTATTGTCACCATGTGTGGTGCATCTTAGATGACAGGAAGTACACGTCCACACTTTTCTAGTAAGACTAAACGCGGTACATTTATTTCTCGTCTACATCATTATAGTTTATTTCTGGCTTACATCATTCTGAAAGGAAAGTGAATAACTGGGTATCAAATTTGATGGCCATGAATTGAGCCAATACCTCTGAAAATTTAACACCATATTTATCGAAAATGTGTACTGCAAGACAATATCAAGTATTAATTCTAGAAAAAAAACATATCACGTATTAGCATATACAATCCCAACTTTGAGACTCACTGTGAAGATATAAAAAATTACATAGCAACATCACTAATTTTATCACCAAGTGTGCTCCATCTACAAATGATAGCTATCAGCCATGCAATCTTCTCTTCATCTCCTGCCACGAGCAACTGGCCTCATTGATGACACATTCTTCTATGTTGACCAGCAATATTATAGTCAAACAAATGGCATGCAAAGATAATTTTCGATATGCTTATTCTTGCATATTCTAGAAAAACATACAATTTCTGTGTAAACTGTGTGAACATTTTGTTATTTTGTTATTTTACATTTTGTATCTTCTTAAAGGGTAATATGAACACCACTAATTCATCCACTCTTGGAAAATTGATTATTTTGATTTAGTTTTAGTTTTTATTTCATTTCCTTTCCTTTTTAAGGGTAATACCAATGCCACTAACTCAGCACTTCTTAGGAAACTTCTTATTAGAGAAATTCCACTAGTATATGATTATTTTTGCATATTATAAAAAACATAATTTCTCTTTAAATTGTGTGCAATTTCACTATTATATGTTTATTCTTGCATATTATAAAAAGTAGCATTTCTGTATAAATTGTCCATGATTTTTTCATTGTCTCTTTAATAATTTTTTCTTTAAGTGTAATACAAATGGCACTAATTCTTTCTTTGTTGGAAAACTTATATTTTTATTCTTTTTATTTTTAGTTTAGTATACTAGTGTAGGGGAAAGAGAAGGCTAGAGAAATTAAAAGTTTTTATGTTATGTTATTTACACAAAATTGTATAATATTAATTTTCTTTTAAAATAATTTTTGTTTAATTTATGGTCAATTCACTCCCATGATTTATTTTTCCTTACAAAGAAATTTGTTATTCATTTTTTCCTCTGTTCAAATCGCCATGTGCTGGCTCCAATGGTATGAAGAAACATTAGTCAAATATCTTTGCCTAAAATATTAGCTCCACTGCCATGTACAAGTGAACTAGTACGTAGAATTTAAGTAAAATTCATACGTAGTATGTTATTCAAGTACACATAAAAGTCACCGAGCTCTTGCTGATCTACACCTGAAAGAGCCCTATGCATGAATATAAATGTCCAGTGCACACCATTTGCTACAGCTAGGCGCTGAAGTAAAAAAAAATAGAGAAAAAGTGAGCAGCTATCACTATGTGAATCACGGGCCGGTGTCTTCTGTCAGCTTGAGATGGCATATCACGAGCAGTGCCCTATGCAGCCCATCACAAAGGAGCAGCTAGTACGAACAATCGCATACAGCTAGAGAATCGACTGAATACAAATTATGGTCGGTCGACTGACCCTAAAAGAAAAACCGGTCAACTTGCATGTAGCCGTTCCCAACACAAACACAAACACACGCACATAGAGCAGTACATCACGAATCACGAACGACAGTCCCACAAATGCAGTTTTTGATACACAACCAACCATCACCGAATCACGAACGACAGTCCCACATTACGATAGTGATTTCCTGAACAGCTAACAGACAAGACTTATGCCAAGAATCAAATCATCTAAGGCTGGTCGTAATGATAGTATTATAAGTGGTATCATGCATGCCAACTAAGAGCATCTTTAATAGGCGCGTGATTTGAGCAGCGCGCTGAAAAAATCGTCTTTTTTGCGCGCTCGCAGCCGGAACGGGCACTCTAGCAGAAGCACAAAAAACACGCGCGCGGTATAGTTGGTTCAACGCGCAGAGCAAGACGGCATCGCGCGCCGCTTATTTCGTGCGCCCCCTCCCACGCGCTGGGCAGTCGAGCGCCCGCAACCAACTGCCGCCAACCTCTCTGGCCGCCCTGCCATCGCCCCACCCCGCCAATCGTCTTCAGATGAGGAGAACGAATCGGAGGAAGAAGATGATGATGATGATGAGTGATGTGGCATGATTGTTGATGTGCCATTTGTTTGTGTGAACTTTTATTTGCCATGAACTTGGTTGGGTGATTTTGAACTATGCCGTGCAAGTGAACTATGCTATGTCTTTATTTTGCACATTTGTTTAATGTTTGAAACACTTCATATTGTCAAATGGACATGTAAAAAAAATCATATTTGCAAGCGCCGGCTGATCGCACACACTGTAAATTAGCGCGTCTGCTGGAGCTACTCACGCGTCATATTTGCAGAAAAAAAAGCTATTTTGGCGCTGTAAAAAAGTTTTAGCGCGTCGCGCGGTTGAGCGCCTGTTGGAGATGCTCTAAACTTTTTGGATGATGAGGCGCACAATTAAATGAAGAAAGAGAGGATGTGGTATCATATTAAATGTTGTACTACTTTGTGTCATGCATGACAATTAATAAGGCAACCTAAGATACTTTTTTTTTCTGAACATCAGTACAGACATAAGCGCTCATATACACGCGCATACACTCACCCCTATGAACGCACACACGCACACCCTACCCCTATGAGCACCTCCGAAAGACTGAGCCGGCATATCATCTTGAAATTTACGAAGTCACCGTAGGCATCATGTCGTCGACGGGAACGTTTCTTCCCACTGAATACGCATCGCCGGAAATCCTGAAATAAATCCAGGAATAAATGCGAGCACCAGGATTTGAACCCTGATGGGCTGGGGATACCACAGTCCCTCTAACCATCCAACCACAGATTGGTTCGCAAGCAACCTAAGATACTAACTTATGATATTATGCATTACGGCTCAATTACAACCAGTCTAACTGCTACGGAATAATCAACTCTACATTAGGACTTCTCGATACAATAGTCAAATCCTGCCACTGGTACTAATTACTCCGTCCATGCAGTCCTACTGACTGCATCCAGTACCTGAGCTAGCACAGAACAACAGTCGACCTAGAGTCTGCACTTTTCCGGTGTGGTGTTCGTCGCCGCGGTTGGAGCAGCAGCAAGCCGAGGGTGGACGACGACGGGAGAAGACGGATGCGGGATCGGCTGTGCAGAGATCTGGACAATCTCAAGGGAGTACCGTGGCTGGTGCTGGAGCAGCCGGATGCAGGACCGGCTGTATAGAGATCTGGACAATCTCAAGGGGTACCATGGCTGGTGATGGAGTAGCCGGATGGCTTGCCGCCGAGGTTGTTAGAAAATTAGGGTTTACGATCTACCCCTATTTCTCTGCGTTTATTCGTGATGCCGCTCACAATTCGTATATCTGAGGCTAGGGGTAGGGACCTTATTATATTGTCTTTCCAAAGAGTCCACCTCTTATACAGATAAGATTTCTAGTCGTTACAATTAGTTTCTGGGATAGAGTCCAGATCAAATTACCAACCACGATCATATTTGTCTGTTAACGGATTCTACCCGTTATGTCCCCGGAGCACGCGCTTGTGAGCAACGCGCCATAATAAAGTGTAAAGTCCTCTAATTATGTAGGTCAACATTAGGGCTGTAATTTAACTATACGATCTAACTCCTTCTAATCATGAGTGTACTCGGGTAGTCTTTCCTATATAAATAGTATATTGTATTCCATTGATAATCGACCAGCTTCCTTAAGCATATATTACTTAAGTACATTCCAGTAAGTAACAATTCCATGCTAAACATGTAAAGCAATTCCATGTATTAATACATGTATAATGCCATAATGAGGTATTCCGAATATTAGTATTTCCTAGTAATTTGAATATATTTGCAGGACACATAATTTCAACATCTCCCACTTGTCCCAAACGATCATTCAAATATTCGTAAACCCATAGCCTTAACATGCTTACTAAATACCTCATGACTATTAGGCTTAGTCAAGGGGCCAGCAACCAGTTTAAAACTACGTTGAAAATCTAAAGAAATATATAGTGATACCTTCCCTCGGTATGTTTTCTTGCTGTGGCACTTAAGATCACTAGAGACCTTAGTTTCCGCCTAATTATTCCAGCATAGCTGTCCTTGGCACCTCGAGTAGTTCCACCTTTATAGGCACCTCGAGTATTATTTCCTCAAGTGAAATTCTGCATCAGTTATTTCCATCACATATATCCATCCATAATATGAATAATTCCACATTGAGTAAAATAGATGATAACCATGTTGAATAAAATTTTCAAAACCAAATAAATATCAAATCCAATCAATTAATGAAGTTCCATCAGTAACCATGTTTTGAAAGAAATTCCTGACTTCGGTCAGTGAACCTGCACCATATTAGTACTAAAAGTAATAATTGAATATGCGTACCTGGACTTATTTCTCATCTCGTAGATAAAGTAATAGCTTCCTCAATGTGTTTAACTTCAATATAAATTACAGAACAAGTGACAGGTTGTGATGCACTTTTCACAATCTTATATGATGTGTGAGATCCTTAGCTGCTCGTCTTTCCTTCCACTGCTTGAATGCGGCATAAATTCCGAAAGCTAAGGTATGACTGTATAATGAAGATACAGTAAATTTCAACACCATTATTATCCCTTTGTCCTCAGGAGTTCAAACATAATTCCTCACTGAGTTTGGTTCCAGGCACTTTAATAAGCTTGCAATTTTCCATAGGAAACATTTCAAAACATACCCTATGTAGTTCCCCTCCTAAAACATAGGAAGCTTCAAACGTTCCTTTCATATAAAAGTTAAAACATGACCAAGCTTTCACTTCCATCAATGTGACTTTATCATTGCAAACACCAAAACAATGTTAACGTATACAATAATAGTGTGAAATATTTCACACTTACATTTGTAAATGACCACCTTGCTTCATTTAGAAAACCATATGACATGCTATTCCATTGATGTGAAGCTTGTTATAAGATCATACATTAATATACTCAATTAGCAAACCATGTCTTTAGTTCCTCTTTCCCAAAATTCCAGGAGAGAGAGTTTCCACAAAGTATATTTCACTTTGTGTGAAGAATTGAATAACAAGAGTGACATTATAATATTCCAATGAGACAAATTTCCTTACAAATAAATAAAAAACACTTACAAATAATGGGCTTGTGGTTGTTTGGTATGATAATAAGTTCCCAAACTATATAATTCCTCATTGAGTTTATTCCTTCCCACATTTCTTCCACCCATAGTTGACATTGATGAAAAAAACTTAAGAGAATTTAGTGTTTCACTACTAGGGAAAACCCTAGTAGTAGCGCGGGGTAATGACCTATTAGTAGCGCGGGGGCTCGCGCTACTGTTACGGCGCCACAGCTAACTTTTAGCAGTAGCGAGGGTCCTACCCGCGCTACTACTACTTAGCTGTAGCGCGGGTAAGGGTCCCACGCTACTACTAACTAATTAGGAATTAAAAAAAATTCATCCAAGGCTGCTGCTGCTGCTGGGCGTCAACGTCCTCTCCATCCAGGGCTGATGCTGGTCTTGGAGGGGATGAAGTTGTCCATGGTGATGGTGCTTCCCCACCCAACTCATCCTCGCACCTCTCCTCTGTTGCTACTACAAAAGAAGAGAAAACGATTGGAAGACGAAGAGAAAGAGAGATTGAGAGTAGGAAGAGCAACTCACCTGTGGTTGTGTCCATGGCGGATCTGGCTGCCGCCATGGATGGCGCTCTGCTGGATCTCCCTCTCCTTCCAACATCAGTGAAGGAGGAGGAAGGAGGGGGAGGGGGCTACGGTGGGAGTGGAGGTCGCCGGATTTGGGGGAGGCGATGAGGTGCGAGGCCGGCGGTGGTGGTGGGTGAGGAACGGAATCGCGGGTGGGAGGGAGAAGCGGAATCAGGAGAGTGTGGGTTTGGATTTGGGACTCGTTGGGCGCCATGGAGGAGGAGGTGTGCTTGGGAAGGAGCACCATGGGAGAGCCTATGGAGAGAGGGGGGAGAGTGAGGGAGAGAGGAGGGATTCGGCCGAGGATATGGGGACTTCACCTACCTTGTACTTAGTAGTAGCGAGGGGTATAAACCCGCGCTACTACTATCAACTTAGTAGTAGCGCGGGTTCATACCCCTCGCTGCTACTATGGCATGTCCCGGGGAGGCACGGTAGAGACTGCTTAGTAGTAGCGAGGGGTAAAAACCCGCGCTACTACTATCAACTTAGCAGTAGCGAGGGGTAAAAACATGCGCTACTAGTAAGTAGCAGTAGCGAGGGGTATAAACCCGCGCTACTAGTAAGCGCCTGCCTATAAGCTTTTCCCTAGTAGTGTTTCCTCTAAAATTTAGAGTGACATCCCCCAACAACACATAACAATTATCTAGACATGATATTCCAAGCTAATTCCTCCCACTTATCCTAAGCATGTTAGTATCGAGAGTTTCACTTGTAGTTTCCTTTGGGGTCAAGATTATATTCCACTATGATTGTTAATATTTCCATCCTTGATCATAAAAATAATTGTTTTCCTACTTTTCACCAGTTTTCCTTTAAAAAAACTTTGATCCACTAGAATAACCATGAAAAATTCCTGGTGTGCACTTTGTAGTAGCTGAGAATTTTCTGCCAAAATAGAAGATTTCCTTTCAGTCTAATAGACATATAATGACTATGGTAGATGAAGAATGATATCAACAAACGGGTGGTATGCAATGCTTCTTTAAGAAAAGAAAAAAAAACAAGGGAGTATAAAGATATTCAATTCCTCGATTCGGTTGTGGAGTATACGGTGTATTACAATGGTGAATAATTCCATGCTCTTTACATGTTCAATTGATATATTCCTGAAGTGTACTTCCCACACCAATCAGTTGTTAAAACTTTGAAATATTTTAATCAACTGATTTTACACTTCGGCACATAATATGACAAGCACAATAAAATATTGCGACTTGTATTTTCAAATAGTATAAACATAACCATATCGAGTGCAATCATCAATGAATGAGATAAAATAAATAACCTGACCTCTAGTGGGGATGTTCAAAGAAATACCATAAGTATATCAAATAGAAATGATGTGAAGCCTTTTATCTCCTTCCACCTTAATAAAAAGGGTGTATTGAAAAAATCATATATGCTTCACATGTACCATAGTCCTCCCACTAAAGTTTAAAATTCCAGAATCAATAAGCCTCTTGATCCTGTTCCAAGATATGTGACCAAGTCGTTGATGATGTAGATAATAAGATTCCAAGCATGTGTTCCCATTGTCAGTATTCCTCCATATGGAGGTATCTTTGCCAAATATAAACAATTTGTTTCGCTAACTTCCAATGGACATCAAGAAAGATAGACCATTGTGTGAATTTTTTTTAGTAATGCACTAATTTTACTATTGAGCAATATTTCCACTCACTACTAGGGAAAAGCCTAGCAGTAGCGCTGGTTTTTTGCCTATCAGTAGCGCGGGGTGCCGCGCTACTGATAAGGCGCTACAGCTAACATGTAGCAGTAGCGCGTGTTGTCCCACGCTACTGCTATACATGTCTAGCAGCAGCGAGCTTTAGTGAAACGTGCTACTGCTAATAGCTGCAGCGCTTTTAACTAGCACGCGCTACTGGTAAGAGCGCGTTGCTGCTAACTTTATTCCCCTCGCTACTGCTAGTTTTATTAGTTTCTGTTTTTTTTTCTACATATTTGTTTTGTATTTGAACAGGCTTTATACAATAATCTGTAGCATATCATACACATACAAATGTAATCATAGCATATACATACAAATAGTCTCGTCAAATCATGTCATCATCATAATCATCATCCAACACAAAGTGGTCTCTCGTCATCATCTCGAAAATAGCGATACAAGTCTCGATTACTTGCAACTACATCGTCATTCATCTAAACAATGATATACGCGAGAAGAGCTATCATTATGAGTGAGAGCGGAACTATGCAGTACATGAGTTCATATCCCTCTCTCGCACTAGCGTGAACCTAAACTAACTACTGGCTGTCGCTCGGAAACCGGAAACCTGTACACCTGGGCCTGACACTCCGGCCACTCGTCGTATACTCCTGGCGTAGCACTTCTTCGCCATCGATGATCTATGCACCTGCATCGTCACATGAGTCGATGATATGCAACATATATAGGTGAGCAACAGAAAAAGACAGACTTGGCAAAAATAGAAGCAACATATCATAAGCATAAATAACAAAGTTCATCGTACCCAAAATGCCCTAACTAGAGTGATCTTCTCTAGTTGAGGAGGACGGTTTAATTACATCACAAATAAAGTTTCGTTGTGCATAACTCAAAGTTTTGTCATACAGAAAGTATAGACTAAACGGACACATTGTCATATATCGTCAATCACTCCAACATGTCGTGCCATCCATCCAAGTCAGGGAGATAGTCCCCGAGCTTAGTGAAAGGCTTCAGGTCGAGACGCTGAGCGGCTACGCATGTTCGGACGTCTTCCCGCGATATTTGCCCTTCCTCGTAGAACATCCCTGTTTTTTCGAGGACCTCCTTCATGATGATTTGGGCAAATTCACGCTGGATGTGATAGAACTCAGCTCAAAGTCGATGATCCGGGATATCTCCTAGGTTCTTTGCCCATTGCAGAATATGGGCATCGCCGGATGTAGGTGACATGTGAAGGTTCTACTGATCCCGTCTGTACTCCAGCATGTGGTGGAGGACATAGAATCCATCACTAAGAGTACCACTCAGTTGCTGGATGCAGCAGAAGTCGGTCTTATGGCCGAAGCAGGGCCTGCGGTCCCTTGTCTTCTTGGTCTTGATCTCTCCACCCCGTGCGCCGTAGATAAAGATAGCACTGTCGAGAACATACTTGATGTGGGTGTAATCCTTTTTCTTCATGTTCTTTGACGAGTCCAAGTAAAGAGCGTGGGAGAATCGGGGGTAAAGGATGATGAGGACGGCGCGCCCGTCGCTGCGCAAAATAAGTACACCTCAAATTAGCCTCCACCATGCAAATGAATGATTGAAATCGAAGGAAGGATATCCGCGCGGATGACTTACATGGGATGATAAGGCACGAGAATCGTCTCCTTGTCCTTATTGGCGACCATGAAATTGGCGATGTAGTCCCTCGCGTATTCATGGTGCTCTGGGCAGACTGCCAAGAAGGCCTCGTGCATGAAGTACGGGTCAGCGACACAGATATAAGGTATGTGTTCAATCCTGATGATGTAGTTCATGTGCAAGGCAAAAAGGCGGACAAACGTAAAATCCAGCTTTTTCAAGTGAAACATGTCGAAGATGTAATCGAATCGAAGGAAGAACTTCTCCGCGGGGAATGTGTCGACGTAAAACCTTTGCCGCGGCACGTTAACCACGTAGAGTGGGTATCCTGGATTTTCCGAGGCGATTAGGCTTTTCTCTCTCTGCAGCACATCGTCATGAAGTCTCCTTAGATCGCTGTATATGGCCTCTAACGCCGCCTTAGGTAGGATCGGATGACCAGGGATATGGTGTTTTACCGCACCGGGGATAGGTATACGGTCTTGAACCCGAGGCTGCGGAGGCGGCTGGATCATAGAAGCAGCTTTGTTGCCTTTCCTCGCTCTCTTCCTATGCTTCTTTGGTACTGGAGGGTCATCTATAATACGTTCAGCCTCCGGAGGCGGCAATTCAGGCACCGACTCATGACGCTCAAACCCTGAGTACTCATACTGCTGAGCCATCAATCCTCCGTCGTCATAGGCACCAGTATTGATAAACTGTAGAGTGTCATCGTCATCCTCATCCTCATCCATGGCATCGATATCATGCATTGCTTCTTCGACGGCGGCGGCGTCATCAGCGACTAATGGAGCATCTTCCTCACCCCGTCCGCTATCACCCGGCATGACAGGCGACGCTAATTGGGTAGGTGGGGTGTTGATGTTCATACCTTGCTGAGGCTGCGTGGTCATGGGTGTGCTCCCGGCCGCCTCCAGACGAAGCAGACTCTTCGGCCACAACAGGACCCACCTCTTGCAATCGCCAAGCCGCCGCGGGGTCTCGTCGTCATCTCCCCCTGGTACCGGAGGAGCCAAATTCTCGTGGCCCGGTTTGACACTGGCCATGGAAACCTTGTAGACGTCAGGGGGGGATCGGCCGGCTGTGGAACAATGGTTCCTTCGGCTTCACTATCGTCGCCTTCCCCATGTCCACCTTCTGGCCGCTGATAGTGTATAGTATGGTGCACGGGGTTTCGTCGGCCTGGAAAGACATGTCTGCGATGTGAGACATCCGAAAGGCAACGGAAACGAGAGATTATACATTTATTGAAGAGGGCCGGTGTGACAGGTACCGTGAGGGCGTCGAGCTCAGCCAAAGACAAAGCACCGCCGAGCACGTCCGAGACGGAGGACGGACTGCTATGAGCAGGTGCGGGAGCCGGTGCAGGAGCTGGTGCGGGAGCAGGTGCTGGTGCAACGCTAGTCGAGCTGCTCCCGAAGAAGTTGGCAAGGGGAAAGTCCGCTGCATCTTTATTTGGATTTTCCCTGCTCCAAGCGACGATAGCCGGAAGCAACACACCAGACGAAGCTGCCATTTCCTCTTTTGCGGCAGCTACCGCTGCTTTGACTGTCTCGGTTGATTTCTTATCAACCGCAATCCCAACCTTCTTGTCGATGTTTTCTTCTGTTAACCTCCGTCTTTCCTTTCTCTCCTCCGTGGTCTCACGGTAGTACTTCTTCCACGTGGCGCCGTCTCCGACGCCGTGCACGCGTCCATATGATGGCCGAGTGTCCACCGGGAGTCCTTTCAATATGTTCAAGGCCCGGTTGAATGGGGTGTCCCACTTGGGCCTCGCCAACGCCTCAGACGGCGAGTCACTTTCGGCCGCGATCCTGTGCTGCTCTCTCTGCAAAAGGAACAAGGATGTTTACAAATATGACTAAACGTGTAGTCGAATTGATCAGAAGCTAAAATTAGGGGGTAATTAAAAATTACCAGCAGTCTCATGAACTCCGTCGTGACCGAGTCCGTCTCGAAAACCTTCTTGACTGGGTCCCAATGGTACCGGGCCCTCAGGACGTCACGCTCCTGCTGGACGGTGAACTCCGCCAAGGGGTCTGGGATGCCCAGACTTTCGCGTTCCGCGTCCTCCTTGGCCCATATGGACATCTTCCCCGCGTAACCACGGCTTCCGAGGTGGTGGCACCCCATGTTCCTCTCTTGAAGCCCCTTCATGTACTCCGACTTTTCTTTGGCAGCTTCAGCAACGCAAGCCGCCTTGAATATTTCAAACTGCTCTTCTGTAATTGTCGGATTATCCTTTACAATCTCGGAGTAGGGCTCCTTTTTGTCGATGATCCTTACTTTCACCCTTACTTTCCAGGCGGACAACGCGTCGCTAAACTTGCCCATGGCGCGTCTGTTTATCTTCTTCATTGCCGGGTCTTTATCTGGATTTTTATATTTGCTTTCATCCTGGCCCGGGAACAAGAATACCTGGTGCAGCTTCGTTAGGAGGGACTGCTTCATATCTGGTATCTTCTGTAGTTTCACATCGTTGATGGTGGCGCAAGCCCGTAGTATGCAGCCTATTTGATTGCCGTAGCACGCGCGCGCTTCCGCGGGCTCTTTTGGCTCAAAATTGCCGTCGTCCACCTCCGTGACCACCACTCTAGTAGTGATGAGCTGGTTTGGGCGTCGTTGCCTCTTTGGTTTCGGTTCTATACCGGCTCCGCCAATCTCGGTGCCGGTCTCGGCGTCGGTCTCCGTCTCAGCGCCGGTCTCGATGTCGGTCTCAGTCTCCGATGTGACAGGTGGGCCCTGTAACAACCGTTGCTCATCGAGAAAGTTCAAATAGGCGTCTGCCGCCTCATAGACGTTGAAATCACCAGAACCCTGTCCTTCATCGTTGCTAGCCATGTTTCCTATGATTAAATCTAGTCAATTAATTCTAGACCTAATAAAATGGATAATGACATAAAAAAGGCCTATGTTTTGCTAGAACGTTAATTCATTCCCGGTGCGGCAAATTTGCCGAAATTCACGGAAAATTTCGGCATGACCTTTGCTAAAAAGTGGACAAATCGAGCACCTGAAATTTGCCAGAACGGAAATGAATCAACATTCCGGCAAAACATAGGCCACTCGGAATCATTCCCTGCAAACAACAAATGGCCACTTGGGCACAATCGAACCACTTCAATGTTGCATATAACAGGACCACTTAAGAATATGTACATGAGCAACTACAACAGTAGATAAACATGAGCAAACACAATTGAGGAATTTGCATATATCATGGCCACTTCAATGTTTGACACTTCAAGAAAATCTACACAAATTTTAAATTATGAACCCTAGAACTCAATTCAAATTATGTCCTAAATTTCTGTCATAATAAAAAATCAGTAAAAATTAGGAACCTAGTACACTTGCAGCACTGATAGAAATTTATATTTTTATACTGAATTTTTTCTCTAAAATAAACCCTACTGCCCTAATTAACATCTAGTTAAACCCTACTGCCCTAACCCTACTGCCCTAGTACTTAAGCATCTACAAGTACTAACTAATTAGATGAACCCTAGTTAGCTACTTAAGCATCTACAACTACTTAAGCACCCATTGATGAACCCTAGAAATTATACAACTACTTAAGCATACATTGGGTGCAGAACAACTATATAAGTACTTAAGCAACTATATATACAACCCTATAATATATTTAGTTAACTACTTAAGCATATACAAGTTTGTCCTAAAAATAATATTTAGTTAAGTACTTAAGCATATACAAATTTGTTCTAAAAATTCAGTTAACTACTAATTTCATTCATTTAGGTCATTCATTTAACTTCACCTAATTAACCTAGTAAAACCCTACTTCCCTAACTAAAAAACATCTAATTAACATCTACTAGTACCACTACTGCCCTAACCTAATTAACCTAAGTTAATTCCTAGGGTCCTGTTATATGCTGCTGCTCTACTGCCCTAACCTAATTAACCTAAGTTAATCTAATTAACATCTACTAGTACCACTACTGCTAATTCCTAGGGTTCATAACTAAATTCACCTAAGTTAATTAACCTAGAGAGGAGGGGTGGGGCTTACAGAGAGGAGGGCGTTGAGGGTGGCACGGGGGAACGGTTGCGGGGAGGCAGGGGCGTCGAGGGAGGCAGGGGCGGCGAGGAGCGGACGAGCTGGCTCCGGGGGCGCGCGGCTCCGGTGGCGGCGATGGCGCGCGGCTCCGGTGACGGCGACGGAGGCAGGGGCGACGAGGGAGCAGGGGTGGTGAGGAGCGGACGAGGGTGTGGCTCCGGGGGCGCGCGGCTCGGGCGCAGGGGCGATCGACGGCGGTGACAGATCGACGGCGGGCGAGGGTGGGGGGAGAAGGGGAGAGGGGGAAAAGAACTTAGCAAAATTTTGAGCCCGCGCGTGTGGTTAAGTCAAACAAGCAGTAGCGCTGTCAAGGAAAACGCGCTATAGCTAAGGTAGCTATAGCGCTTTCCACTAAAACGCGCTACTGCTACTGGAAACAGCTATTTATTTTCCTTTTTTTTTCTTTTATCTAAGGAACTTAGCTATAGCGTGCGACCAGAAAAGCGCTACTAAGCACTACTACTATGCCTTTCTCCTCTATTTTTCTTTTTCTTTTCTTTTTCTTTTTTTCATTTCTCCTTTTTCTATTTCTTTCATTTTTATTTATTTTTCTATTAATTTTTCTACTTATTTTCTTTTTCTTAGCAGTAGCGCTCTACCATAGAAATGCGCTGCTACAACGCACTTAGCAATAGCGTGTTTCACACAGGCTCACTACTACTATTCCTAGCCTACCGGCAATAGTGTGGGAATTATAGTAGTAGCGCGTTTTTGCGCAGAGGCGCTACTGCTATAACTATAGTTGTAGCGTGCTTTTGTGACGAGCGCTACTACTAAGTAGCAGTAGCGCTTAGTTTTGACCAGCGCTGCTGCTATACCTCTGTGTATAAGGTTTTCCCTAGTAGTGACTCTTCCTTTTCCAAATAGTATAACATAGTCAATAGATTCAAAGATAGAACAATAAATCAAATCCATTCTCATTAAAGTTGCAGAGACTGTTTTCCTCCACAAGGGAGTTTGATGGCATAATTTCCAATCCAAAGTATAACAATTTTCCTTTGGAATTGTTGCATACCGCTAAAGTTGCGACAAATGAAGAGCAGATTTCCTTGTCCTCACTGCCATCTTCCTCCATAAACAACTAATGCTCATGAATGGACACTTCCCTGAATTCCTTTTTATGCATAGTTGGTACAATTACCACAAATTTCCTCCACTTCCTCTTTGCCAATTCCATTGATAAATGTTATATTTCCTTTCCAAGGTGCAGTCAACAACATTTGACCGAATCCTTCCCTCGGAAAGCTTTTTATATCTTGATCCATAGAACAAATAGTATCCCATGTATTGCTTAAATTGAATGAGCACTCATAGTGATAAGTGTATATAAATTAGTCCAACCAATTTTGGCACAGAGTTTAGAACCAATTTGGCATAAATTTTGCTTAAAATAAATAAATAAGACAACAGTCTATATTTTCCGAGAGATATTCCACCAAAAAGGGCGTTTCAGATTGCACATCATTTTCCATGCAATTTAGTCACTTGAGTATTGGACAGCCAGAAAACAATAGAACGGTCCCGAATAATTATGCATATCATTTCCTATCCATATTCCAGGTGTCACATTATATATTTCCTTTTCCTTAACAATGCATTTTAATTTTGCCTTTCCGGTTTGTTTGTTAAATAATGTGATCAACATTCTCCGTAGAAAATATAACCATTATTATCTATTTCCAAACCGTGATAATAGTCACGTAATCATAATTTCCATGATCTAAGTAACAAAAGAGGAAAATACCATTGGATGTCATTATTGAGAAAATTTGTTACCGATCTGATCCATAGACTTCAGAAATTCACTGAATAAACGACGTGAGCACGTCTATGTAATCCTTCCTCGGTGCATTGAATTGCTTATTGATGGGCAGAAGTAGTACTCAATCAGAAAAAAAAACTAGTGTTCTTCAATCCACGTGCAAAAGAATTTAGGCGTGAATGGAGTGACGTGCTTGCATGGCTTCTCGATCTGTTGAACCCGAACGAGAAAACAAATGTAGACTGTTTTCCATATACGCGAGTTATTACTTCCGGCCCTCCATCGTGAGTTTGCTACAATCAGAAGCAAGCAAAAAATTGTTCCTCGATCCATGTGAGTAGGAATTGTGCATGTCCTTTGCTTTCCAGGATCCCTCGATCTACGTGCAGCAAGCAGGCGAGGCAAACTTCTGAACGTCCCGATGGAGCGCCGCGAGGACCTTTGACTTCCCACATTGTTAGGCGTGTGAGTCTTTAGCACGAAAATTAGGGAAATTGTTCAATTCAATCGACTGATCTTGCGACGACGCAAGCCGCCTCCTGCGTCGTACACGCATCGGCGGAGCCAGCGTAGAGCTATTGGGTTCAAGTGAACCCAATGGATTTTGCCTAGTACGTGTGTATAGGTACGTATTTATCTGATGTGAACCCAGTAAAATATCTTGGCTGACCCCAACAAACAAAATACACCTCACGTGGAACAAAGGGCCCAAAAGGAAAGAGCCCACAAATCATTCACATGCCTAAACCGTGAGTCCGTGAGTCACGCAAACATGCAGCCGCACGGGGCACGCCTCTTCTATCACCTGCTTACCCCTAAAAAAAATCTATTGTCTGCTTTTTTTTTCATCATTCCTATGTTCGTTTCTCCAATTCCCATCTGCCCTGTGCGTGTTGCTCGGCGACTCGGCCGCCGCACGCCCGCGGCAAGCAGGCGGATGCAGATGGACATCTGCATCGATTGAATCCCAAAACTTGAGGTAATTAGATTAAATTGCCGCATCTTCTCTCTCTTGTATATGTTCTATCTAGACTAATAGCTCAGTACAATACCAATTGTTTTGCCCTCATCTATTTTTTTAGAAAAATACTCCATGAACTTTGATTGATATAGTCTACGGAGCCGTATTTTTCGAAGGGAACTCGGTCACTAGATTAGACGTAGGCAAAGTGCATCAAATGTCACTGCAGCTAGTCTCCCAAAGCTTACTATTCATGCAAAAATTAACTTAGATGAGTTGCCTTATGATCCGGATGATCGGAAGAAAATTCCAGAGTACACAAGAAATCCACAGAAGCAAGATGAGATTAGGCGCAAATATTTAACGAGGGACCTTATAGGCCACCGTCTAATTTTGATTACCCATAGAGGAAGATTGGAGATACTCAACAGAGATTTAATCCAGATTGTTGATGAATATGGTCCTTGGCTTGAGCATAGTGATAAAGTGCATTCAAATATTACAATAAGGGACAAGCTGGACTAGCGCATTTGCAATTAACGACTGGAACGGTTGGAACAAGAAAACATACTATATACTCACGATGGTAAGGCTAATGTTATTAGCTTTCATAATGCAATAGTAAAAAAGATGTGATGCTTTGATGAATGAAGTTCAGTCAATTCAGGTTGTCTTGATAAACAAACTGATCTTAGAAAAAAGCAAAATCGAATCCGGCTTAATGCTTTCATTGATTCGGTAAGATACTTGTTGCATTAAGGCTTAAATTTCTGAGGCGATGACGAGTCAGAAGAGTCAAAAAATAAGGAAATTTTTTAAGAGTTGGTACATACTTTGGTAAAATAAAATAAAGCTATGTGGAATGTACTTATGGAGTGAACTCAATGGCCAAATTTCCTGGCTCCGCCCCTGCGTACACGTGTCAAGGGAAAGGTCCCAGCAGCGCCTTATCTCTTCCCAGAATTTCTTATCCACTCGTCGCTTCCGTCGCTTCTTCATCCCCTTCCTCGCATCCGCGCTGTCTCCGGGAAATAGTACTTTTTTCTGAACAAATTCGGAAAATAAGATTCAAAAATCAGATATTGCAAAACTAGTACACGGTCGTCCTACCGTTGGACGAATCTGGATATTTCGGTCAACCAGTGACCGAAACATGACGTGTCGTCCACTGGTTGGACGAAACATCTGTTTCGTTCTACCAAAAGCCGAATCATCTATTTCGTTCTTCGAAAGGCCGAATCATCCATGCATTCGGGGACGAAGACAGTTTCGTTTTACTGGAGACCGAAAACTCTATTTTCTTTCCCCGCCTTTTTTTTGCCGCCAAAATTCTTCCCGCCATTTTCGTTGCCGCCAATATTGTTGGCGCCATTTTATTTTTCACCTTTTTCTTTGCCGTAAATATTTTTTCGTGCCTTTTTTTTGCCGCCAATATTGTTCCCACCATTTAATTTTTCACATTTTTTCTTTGCCGCCAATATTATTTCGCGCCTTTTTTTTGCCGCCAAAATTCTTCCCGCCATTTTCGTTGCCGCCAATATTGTTCCCGCCTTTTTCTTTCCCGCCATTCTCTCCTGCCATCTTCTTTCCTGCCATCTTCTCTTCTCAACCTATAAAACCCCCTCCACACTAAGGAGGGTAAGCAGGCCAGTGTAGTCTCGTCAAAATGTCCGGTTATCCTTTCGATCGTAGTTCTTTTCACCCTAGTATGTCCAAATGTCTTCTGAGCTTAGCCTTTGATTTCAAGATAGACAATAGGATAGTTCCATGGGACGAACTCCTCAGTAGTGACACCTTACTAAATGAGTTGGCTCATGCATTAAGTAGGTGCGGGTGGCATGCAAGGACTTTTGAGAAGATACGAAAAGAACTTCTGAGGTTGCAAGGAAGGTGGAAAAGGCAACAACATAAGGGTGAAGTATTCCTAAATGTTGCAGCAGAACATACTTATTTATGGACCCAAGACAGCGAGGATGAAGACGATATTTTCATGCCGAGCATCAAGGGAAAGAGTACCGCATCGTTGAAGGCCAAGAGTGCCGCATCGTCGAAGGCCAAGACTGCCGCATCGTCGAAGGCCAAGAGTGCCGCATCGTCGAAGGGCAAGAGTGCTGCATCGACGGAGGATGATGATGATGCCTTCATGTAATTTGTAAGCTGTATTTTTTAATTCAGATGTACTTGTATCTTAATTGTAGGAGAATTATGTTGTATCTTAATTTTCCGTTGTAGTTGTTGCACGACGTTGTAGAATTAGTTTGTAGTGTCTTTTTCTAGAAGCATTATGTTGTATCTTAATTTCCTGTTGTATTTGTTGCACGATGTTGCAGAAATAGTTTGTACTATCAGAATTATCATATGCATTATGTGTCTCATACATAGATAATGGCTCATAGATAGATAAAAGTCAGAAAAAAACATAGATAGAAATATGTCTGATGCATAGATAAAAGTCTGAAACAAACATAGATAGAAATATGTCTCATGCATAGATAATAGTATCAGTCGGCTCTATGAGGACGCGTACGCTGTCTCCGCGGCCGAGGACCGGAATGCGTGAGTGGGATCCTCGGACGCACGTGACGTAAACCTGGGCCGTACAACGGCTCGTCAACCTCTGGTTGTGTCTCCTGCATGAGAGGTGGTGGCGGAGTCTGATAGGCTTGCGGGTCTCCCAAGACATCTGAATGGACATCCGCTGAGCGGTCAGAAAATGCGGCAGTGTGTCCCCCAGATGAAGCCATGTACTGTCCCTCAGTAGTGTCTGTGGTATGAACGACGTCATAGTGAGTTGCATATTCATAATCAATTACTAACAAGAATGATAAATTATTACCTTGCCACATATGTTGTTGCGACTCCCACACCTGTTGATGAAGCTAATCCTCTTCCTGTTGCGGCCCCTGTTGCTGCTGCCATGATGAACTTCCGGGCTGGAAAGGAGGTGGTGCCCTGGGAGGAATCTGAGGCGAAACATGTGGTCGCGGACCCTGACGGTGCAAAGAGTGCCGAGGGGCCGATACCTGTGGGCGCGATTCCTGACGCCCCAAAGAGTGACGAGGGGGCGAAACATGTGGCCGCGGATTGTGAATGTCCAATGAGTGACGCGGCGGGCGCTGTGCTGCTCGACGAGGCACAACGTCAGACGAGCGCGTACACTAAATAGCCTGCTTGATACCTCATAGATTCTCTTGAAGACGCCTCAACCAGGAGACGTGCTCCTCCTGGGGGAGAAGAGGCCCAGTCTCAACCCGGTGAATAAAAGCAGCAACATCCTCCTGAGCCTGTTCAGTCAACTCACCCTGAAAAGAATAAACACAAAGTTATATACGTATTCAAGATTTGATACGTGCACGCAATTGAGGGAGATGATACTTACAGCATGGTGTCTGATCCCCACCATTGACTCAACTAGGTACATCTCCGATGTGCCAGGGGGCTGCATCTGGCCAGGAATTGCCGTCGGTACCAAGTATAGACGAGTCGACCTTCTGTACATCTGGAGATACACGGCGAAATCCCGCGGCTGAAATGGGACATTCTCAACCCAGACTTGTGCCTCCGCCGCGTGCCACGAGTCAACGTACGGTCGAAGGGTCCGCATCCAGGCACTAAGAGCTTTTTCTCCTCCTTTGCGGCTTAAACTAAGATTGAGATATGTGTTGGACAATCAACAAACAAAGAAATATGGACACATGCATTAGATAAGTTAGGAATGAACTTACTCGTGGACATGCGACTCGAGGGGATGATCCGGGCGAACTGGGTTAGCCAATTGGCGCCTACCAAACTGTCTCATAACCCTCTGTTGGGACATCTCCTCCACGAAGATGTCAAAAATAATCTTTATCTTGGTCATCCAATATATGTGATCTCTGGTGCACAAGTTAGAAATCCCGCGGGGGTATCTGTGAGCCATCTCCTCCGCCGTGTAAGGCTGCCAAATGACCTGATCCTCGTGCAAAGTATCAAACTGCGCCGTGAAGGACGGGTAACAACGACTCACTTGTTGATGTGCATAATGTCTCTGCAGATTAAAAAAATATAGTTGTGAGCAACAGGTTTGTCAACATAGAATAAAAAGTACCGGTCATAATGAAAAACCATACCGCTCTACGTGTCCACACGGTACCAAAAGTAGGCAAGTCGATGGGATTTGCATCCATCTGTCTAACATCATATGGATCCTCAACATAGATGTTAGGTCGTCCGATAGGGAACCTCTCGTACGACCATAATTGCAACAACAGTGGGCATCCTAGCAATCCTGATTTTGGAGCGCGTAGTAAGCAAGCCTTGCACATACCTCTGTATGTAGCTGCTAAGGCGGCAGAACCAAAACTCCTCGGCATGATGTCATGAGCATAACGTGCGTCCGCGATCTCTCTTGCAATACTGATGTACCGGGCATAAACAGTGTTGTAGTGGTTATCCGTGAACATCACTTTGCCAAACAGCCACAAGATATATGCCTCTAGGCATCGATCAATCTGTGGCCTCGACAAGTCTATGCCTGGATATCCTAGAAGGCCAATCTGCATGAAACAAAGAACATGGGAAGCTAAATAATGAGAAGATGTATGTCCAAATAGATAAGAATATAAAACTATTGATTTACCTGAAACTGGCCCAACCATATAAACCAAGGTTCATGTGCATCAGGACGTAAGTTCACCATCCCATCGGCCGGCCCAAGACCTGCGAAACGTGCCTGCATGTCCTCCCACCAATTATCTGGTACCTCCAACGGGCCTATGGCCTGGCCCGCCAAAGGTAGTCCCAACAAGTAGGACACATCCTGGAGAGTAGGCGCCATCTCTCCCCAGGGAAAGTGAAACGTGTGAGTCTCAGGCCTCCATCGGTCCACTAAGCATGTGAGCAGTGACCTGTCGTAACCGAAACGTTTGTGCTTCTCTCGGTACTCATCGATGTCCTCATCGCCTGCCTCAGATGCTGGGATGTGAACCCACTCCTCTCTAGTGGCCTCAACCATATGTGCCAAAGGTAAAAGTCCAGCCCAAGCAAGCCTGCAAAATAAGAATGCAAAATTCAATTAGTGTGTACATATTTTTAGCCCATACTACTGGAATAAGAATGACACATACCTATCACCCAATCAGGGTGTATCATCCAGTCAGACTTTGGAGTGCGAGTGACCAACACAGGGAGCTCATGACCAGCCTCCATATGTTTAGCCCGATGTTTTACATCAATCGTAGGATTGAGCAAAGGGTACGGAGCCATTTCTGCACAAAGTAAAACATAGTCCGCACATATTACAAAGTAAAACATAGTCCGCACACTTCAAATGCTGGGAGTTCTCTCTCCCTCACCCTCTCCCTCCCCGTCGTCCTCGACTGCCTCGGCCACGTCCACGCCTTCCTACTGACGTTGCCGCCACTGGCGTTGTAGCCGTCGATGTGGACGCACCAGCAGTATCACTACCAACGGTAAGAGTGGGACAATATTTCATCATGTGGCCATATCCAGCGCATAGCAAACATTGTCTAGTACACCCACTAGCTTCAGATTCGTCCATATCATTACAGATGCGACATACCTTCCTTCTACCTCTACTTGTCCGCATCATATCTGGGTCTGGGATGTATTGCCTGTCAGCCGGGTTAACCGTGTTGAAGTTACCCATAACTCTAAATCCATCCATCTCACCGGTCCAAGTATTCTACACCGACTCTTTTAGATAATATTCAGACACGAAAGAGATCGCGTCCATTTTTAACTGGCCACATGCAGCCAACACATGTGAGCAAGGCAAGTGGAGCAGCTTCAGTTTGTTGCATGTGCACTCACATGTTGGCCTGACTCCACTTCCAATTTTCACCTCGTGCGTCTTCAACTCATTTGCAGAACCGAATCTATCGGTAGGTAGGCGCACCTCATACCTCCTTTCTTGATTACCAATGGCTGTGACAGTGTGCAACTTTGCTTTTTTGAGCTTCTTTGCCATGTACCGCATAATCTTTTCACAGTAAGGTGTTTCGGGTTTCTTCTTAATATGCTTCTCAAATTTCAAGTGCCTATCTCTGAAATACCTCACCGTGCCATGAAAAACACCCTCGACAATTGCTGTTAGTGGCATACCCCTATTCTCTCTGAGGACAAAGTTATAAACCTCAGCAAGGTTGGTTGTCATGGTGCCATACCTCGCTCCATGGGTGTCCTGAAGCAAAGACCACTTCACGGGAGGCTCTTTCTCTATCCACTGTGATAAATTCTTTATTGCCCTCCCCTTCTTTCTCTTCGTACGGGGCGGGTCAAATGCTGGCAAGTCACAAAGCTCAATTGGCTCTAGGTCTGTGTTAGTTGGTTGCTTAGCCTGTGCAGCTCTCCTTTCTTTAACCTGTGCCTTCGTGAACTCGTCGAGCTTCTTCCACAAAAAAACATACTTTTTTTGTTGGTTTTGTGCGCACAGCTTTTTGAACATATTCATGAGGCGCTTATTCTTGAACTGGGAGTAAAAATTAGCCCCAAGATGGCGCATGCACCATCGGCTCTGCATGTCCTGCCATGGTGCTGGTTCATTCGAACCTGGCGTCTGCAGTGCCCGAATGGCCGCTAGTATACCCGGATGCCTGTCATGAATGATGCACACATTTGGCCGGTCCTTCGCAATTGCAATTTTTGGCTGCCTGAAGAACCATAGCCAACTCTCCAAGTTCTCACCCTCCACGAAGGCCATAGCAAGTGGGAGGATCTGATTGTTGCCGTCCACGCCTATAGCGGTGAGGATCTGACCCCTGTACTTACCAGTGAGAAACGTACCATCCACACACAACACAGGCAGGCAATGACTGAAAGCTTGGATGCATATAGCGAAAGAGAAGAACACTCGATGCAGCACCTTATAATCTGGGAATTCGGGCAGCGTAAAGTGCTGGATGTCGACATGTGTGCTAGGATTCCTCGCCTGCAATGTGTGCAGGAGACGGACAACATTATCATACGAGTCGATGAACGTCCCAAACCTCTTCTCCATCGCTCTCTGCTTGGCCCTCCAAGCCTTCCCATACGGAATTTTGTAACTATATCTGCTCTTAATTGCATTCTGAATGTGTTTTGCTTCCATGTCTTTCTTGGTCACTATCTCACTGAACATGACTTCCACAATGAGACTTGAAGTAAGGTTTGGATGATCCACCATCGGATATTTCATCACACAATTGTGGGGCACAACCTTCGTCATGTTCCACTTTGGAACGTGGGCGTGCACCTTCGCGGGACAACTATTCATAATACATGACAAAGTCAAGTATTTTTTTGTTGATACATCCGTTTGTAAAACCCTTTGCATGGACATTGCCCACTCTGTCACGGCTGCCTTCAGATTTTTCTTTGTGGTATACATACCCCCTATTTCGACTTTGCTCCGATGATACTCCCAGGAAGAATCATAACCATCATTCACGGTCATGCCGGTCGAGAGGCTCTGATTCCATGAAGCAGGAATCGGTACCTCCTCGTCGTTCCCTTCACCATCTTCTTCATTTGAGTTCTCGGAATCAAGATCCTCTGCCAATCCATCCTCGTCTTCCTCTTCCATCAGATTCTGCATTTCGGATCCTTCCTCATCCCCATCAGCCTCGCCACTATCAGGATCTCCTATGTTCTGACTACTCTCCCCTGCATCGTAGTCCCCTCCAACGTGTGACCCATAATCTGACTGACCCTCGAGTTCAGTACCACCCATATGTTCTGAACCAGCTACATCCATCTCATCAATCGGCTGACTGACCTGGCCAGGCTCGTAACCACTGCCGCCTTGTACCAGAGGATCCTCCATGGGGATGGGGAGCACTAAGGCAACGGGGTGAGTCCTCCGGCGTTTGTAGGATTCTAACCAGGTCACCCACTTATGTGTCCTATCTATCGGAACCAACTCCCAGAAAATTTTTGTACGGGATTTTGTCCACACTAACTGAATACTGATGGTGCACACATTGGGATCAAGCGAGAAATTTGTTGTCAACCAGTGTTTCAACTGACTAATGTTCACTTTTTCTGGATCGGTTAGTTGCAACTCCACATATGCAAACTCAGTCAAATCAACCCCACTCTCGTTTGATCGGACATTACCAGGACCATAGTAAACAACAAATTTGACTGATTCAGACATGTCTCCTGCCATAAAAATTCATACCCATCAACCACTAAGTACCACATAATTTTTTATACAATGACCGGAATGTCTGCCACATATACATGACTACCACTAAGCAAAAAATCGATCAAACGAACTAAAATTTCAGACATGTCCCCTGCAATTAAATTTCATATTCCCGTCAACCACTACGTACCCATCATTTTTTTTACACTAACAGAAATGTCTACCACATATACATGACTACCACAAAGTAAATAACCGATCTAACGAACTAAAATTTTAGACATGTCTCCAGCAATTAAATTTAATATTCCCGTCAACCACTATGTACCCATAAATTTTTTTTACACTAACAGAAATGTCTACTACATTTACATGACTACCACAAAGTAAATAACCGATCTAACGAATTAAACAATCGTCATTTATATTATGAACTAAACAATGTTTTTACACTAACAAAAAAGTGAAGCTCATTAAACCTAAAATAAAAATGCACTAAACAAAAATGTGATGTTATACCTTTGACGCGTGCTTCTCCGGCGAGCTCCTGTCCTCCGCGCTAATCCGACCACCGAGCTGCCCACGGCCAATCCGCACGAGCACGGCCACCACAGATGGCTGCCCCTGCCAAGAGCTCCTCCAATGGCCGCCCCTGCCTCACCCCCACCCCTGCCAAGCTCCCCCACGGCCGGGACCAAGCTCCAATGGCTGCCTCCACGCCCGGCCTCCCTCCTCTACCCTCTCCCCCACACGTGCCTCCCGGCTTCTCTCCTCTACCCCATTGCCGGATCGGGTAACTAGCAGCCAGTTTCTAGATCCATCTACTAAATTTAATGGTTAAATGGCCTGGAATCTGAAGAAATACGCGAAGGAAAGGAAGAACAGAGAGAGAGAGCCGAGAGAAAGGGAGGCAGGAGGAAGAAGATGGCCTCCGGCCTTACCCCGTAGCGTTTCGTCCACTGGTAGGACGAAACAAATGATGCGTCCACTCGTAGGACGAAACGTACAACGGTCGTCGGTGCGGTGGGCCGTTTCGCAACCCAGTTAAACGAAAGGCAGTTTTCGTCCAACGGTCGAACGAAACACCCGTGTTTCGTCCATCGGTAGGACGACACGTATGTTTCGTCCAACGATAGGACGACCGTGTGCTACTTTTGCAATATCTGATTTTTGGATCTTATTTTCCGAATTTATTCAAAAAAAGTACTATTTCCAAAAAAAAAACCGCGCGTCTCTCTCTCTCTCTCTACACAGAGAAAGTCGATACTCCCCCGCCGCCTACATCGCTCAGCCACCTAGCTCCATCACCGACGAGATTTTCTCTGCTGCAAGGGGCGACCGTTGTTGCTACGAGGGCGTCGCCGGTGCTACAACGCAGCAGGTAGGGAGTGGCTGGAGGCAGGCTTGCTCGCTCCCTTTGCTTCCTCTTCCTCTAGATTGGGCCCACGTCGGCAAGTCCAGCGCTGCTGCAAGCCACTGCTCGCGGTCGTGTGCATCGTCTGGAGGATCATAGTTTTTCTGCAGCTGCTGCTCCTGCCCGCCGTTGCAAAACAAAAGGACGGGCCACCGCTCGCCGTTGTTGCCGCAGTGGGGTGCTGCAACCGGGGGAGGGGGTCGCCGTCTGTCCCTAGTGCTGCAGGGCAAAGGCGATCCGGAGGTACTGCAAGATGGTGTCGCCGCGGCACTGCCTACGATGCAGCGGGGGTCGCGCTGCCGCACTGGTGCCGGCGACTCCCGGTGCTGCGTTGCGGCGGTCGTGCTGCTGCACTGGTGTCGACGACTCCCGGTGCTGCGTTGCGGCGGTCGCCGGCGGCTCATCGGAGCTGCAATGCAGCGCTGGCCGGCGGCTCTGGTGCTGCGATGCAACGCTCACTGGCGGCTCCGATGATGCAATGCAGCGGTCATCGTCGCCCATCGAAGCTCCGATGCAGCACTCGCCGGCGGCTCCAGGGCTGCAATGGAGCGCTCGCGCGGAGGCTCGATGCAGCGTTCATCGTCGGCTCCGGGGCTGCAATGGAGCGGTCGTCATCGGCTCTCGGAGCTCCTATGCAGAACTCGCCGGCGGCTCCGGGGCTGCAATGAAGCGGTCGTCGTCGGTTCTCGGAGCTCCGATGCAGCGCTCAACGGTGACTCTAGGGCTGCAATGGAGCGCTTGCTGGTTCCGACGTCGATGTAGCGAGCTCGCGAGCTAGCAGCATCCACCCGGTCTGCGCTCGTGCTTTTTTGCTTTGCATATCGTGTGCTGCGGGAGACATGGGGCAGAACGAAGTAGCAATATTCTTGCTCTCGCGTTGACCAAATCGGATGGCCACGCTGCGTCAAACCACGACGATCGGATGGCCACCTACCCGACTGATTTCCTTGGAAATCAGTCGGTTGATTTGTAGCAGTGGCCCGAAAATTAGCGTAAGTGGATTGTTTTTTTTAAGGAAAAGCCATCATGGCGGTTTATATTTCATGTGAAAACAGCGATACATCGTTTGTCAATACATCAAGCAGAAAATCCGGAGGCTCTGTTTTCCACACAATAGTTCCAGAGACCTCCGAATTCCTAGCCAACAAATCTACCACCATATTAGCTTCCCTAGGACAATGAGAAAAAATTATAGAAATAAAATTACGAGCTAAGAAAGAGCATTCTTCATAAATTGCTGCTGCCGGTCCAAGTGAATTTCCTCCGTTTTGCATGATTTCAATGACTTCCATGCAATCACCTTCTACGCATATCTTGTTGCATCCAGTTTCACTTGCGAGGAGAAGTCCATCTCTTAAGCCTCGTGCTTCCGCCGTAGCCGCTTCTTCAACAAAAGGGATGTTGCTGCAAGATGCCGCCACAAAGAAACCGGAGTGGTCTCGAAGTATAGCACCTGTAGCGCCAGTGCCACTGTCAATGTCGAAACCTGCGTCCACATTCAGCTTAATTGTGCCCTCTGGTGGTTTCTCCCAGCCATGTCTCCTAATTCTGTTGTGCTTGAATTTTGCTCTTGAGTAATTTTTTGTGAGTGCCGATATTGCTTGCGCCGATCTGGTAGGCTCGTACAGTTGCTCGCCGTGTGTATATCTGCGTCGTTCCCACCACAAGTATCACACAGCCGTGGCAACAAGGTCATTGCGCTGAACATCATTAACCAATGCCTTAGTTGGATTCTTGGACAAGAGGAGGTCAGCCATCACCAAGCCACCCTCTCTTTCCACCATGCATACCTCATTCACCACTGCTGCCATACCTAGTAAACGCCACAGCTCCTGTACTCGAGGGCACAAGAATAAAGCATGCCGGATGCTCTCACAATCTGAACTGCATAAGGGGCATTGAGAACTCAAAATTATAGAGAAAATTCCTTATATAACACTATTTTAAATGTTGGTTCCCTATTTAACACTGCAAAAAAAATTCTTCCTTATCTAACACAGAGTGTAAATATTTTGCCTTTTCTAACACTTCCGTCAGTTCTGTTAGCCCACGCCGTTAAAATCAGCATCGACTCAAGTCATTTTTTGTTAGTCGGACGAAACTGCCCCCTGTCCATAATAAGCCTGAAAAAAAGGAAAGAAAAAATGCCCACTGACCCAACCGGCCTCTCTCTCCCCAACCCGACTGTTTCTCCTCTTCTCATCCCCTTTCTCCCGAACCCTAGCGGCGGCGGCTGCGATGTAACACCCCCAGTGGTTAACTACAGTAATCCCATTTTGATTATGCCACGTCAGCATGATTAACAGTGCATGATCATCATTTGCATCATATTGTATTTCAACTCCCAAGTCAAATTCAAATTTAAATGAAAGTGAAAAATAAAAGTTGCTCAAATCAGAAACTAAATTGTTCATATTATGGCAAATAATTCAGAGGCAATACTAAAATTGTAACCAACAAATAATAAAATAATTAGGTGGCTCTAACATAATTAAAACAGTGAGGATAAATGCATATTAATTATTATAAAAATTGTGGGAGCTCTTATTTTCTCCAAACCAATTTTTGGTAGTGGTAGGTATTGCCTAGTATTTGTTGGAGTAATTTCTAAGTTTTACAAAATTCATATAGAGCCCTAACTATTTGCTAAACAGGAGCCGTGGTTAAATAAAAAAGAAAAAGATAAAAGAAAAGCAAAACAGAAAAAGAAAAGAAAAGAAAAAAAAAAGGAGCAAACCCTCCCCCGGCGGCCCAAGGGACACGGCCTCCCTGGCCGGCCACCCCATCCCCTTATTCCCCCCCCCCACGACCGAACCCTAACCCCCGACCGCATCACTCCCCCCCCCCCCTCGTCCCACTCCTCCCTCTGCTCCTCCCGATCCAGATTGGAGGGCGCTCGACGGCGCCTCTCACCGCGCTGGCCGCGTCGGCCATCGACCCCGCGGCACCGCTCGAACCGCCCTCGCCGGACGCCTCACCGCTGTCAGACGTCCTCCGACCCCCCCTCCGCGCGGGTCTTCACCACGCCTCGCCGCAGCCACCAGGAGCGCCTCCGCCTCGTCCCCGTCGTCGACCCCACACCGTCGCCCCTCCGCCGCATCGACCTCACTGTCGCCTCTCGCCGGCCCCGAGCCCGCTGCCCCTTCCCGTCCGGCCCCTGTGAGCCCGTCTCGTCTCCCTCCCTCTGTCCCGGCCGGAGCCGGCTCCCGTCGCGTGTCACCGCGCTTCTCTCTCCCATCGCTCGCGCACGGCCTCGCCCTCCCTCCCCCGACGCCTCCTCCCCTGCTCCCGCCCGCGCGACCCCGGGCCGCCTGCTGCCGCGCTGCTGCTGCGTGCTCGCCGCCCCACCGGGCCTGCTCGCTGCCCGCGACCCCGCCGCCCGCACGCCAAGCCTCGCGTCCGCCCCAGCCCGCCGGCTGGCCTCGCCGTGCCGCCGTGGCCGGTGCACGCCGCGCGCCGGGCGCCTCTGCTAGTGCCCCGCGCGCGCGTTGACCCCCTCCGCGTCGGACACGTCCGGCCCTATCTGGGCCAGGCCCGGACGTGTCCGGCTGTGCCACTGACCAGTGGGCCAGCCCCTGTTTAAAAAAAAAGAAGTAAAAAAAATGAAAATATAAAAAATAATTAATTAGTTTAATTAACTCTGATTAGGTTAATCTATTATAATTAGTTTAACTAAGCAGTAATTAATTAACTAACCCTAAGACTGTGACATCAGCATGATGTCATGCTGATGTCATCGCAGCACTGTTTCGGATAATGTTAGATTTAAATAATTAATTAAATTCAAGAAAACTAATAAAAACTTTAGAAAATCGTATTAAATAATCCGTAACCCGGATCGAAATACTTCTACATGAAAATTGCTCAGAACGACGAGACGAATCCGAATACGCGATCCGTTCGTCCGCCACATGTCTCTAACTATCAAAACATGCAACCGTTCCCCTCCGGTCATCTGTCTAACAAATGTCCGGAACCGGGAAAAACATTCCCGGATGGATTCCTCCTTCCTCGGTGACGTGCAACCATACGTTAGGACACACCCGGCACTGCATATTGTCATGCCGTACTTTGCGTTGCTCATGTTTGCTCTATATTTATACTGTTTCCTCCCCCTCTTCTCTCTCGATAGATCCCGACGCAGCTCCGGAGACCGAAGACAGCATTGACAACCTTGCCCTTGCCGCCGAGCAACCAGGCAAGCCCCCCCCCCTTTTGATCATCCCGATATCGCCCATTCTATTTCCCATGCTTGCATTAGAATTGCTGCTACTACTGCTTTACCTATTCTGATGCATAGCCTGTTCATTGTAACCTGCTGTTGATAATTACCTACATATCCTAAACTGTTTAGTCTAGGCTGGGTAGAGACCTATCAGTGACCCCACTTATCCCGACTGCCGCGCTGGATCGTCAGAAGACCCGATCAACGGGATTGAAGACCAGGCCCCGACACCGCACATCACCCCCCCTTAGTTGTAACGACACTGTAGCGTTACTATCAAGTGCCGAGGGTGAAACCTCATGTAGCACTTCTGATGTTAACTCTGTAGAGTAGCTATTCGATCGTGGTCATCGAGGGTGATTCCTCCTTCTCCACTTCCGATACGACGCTGTCGTACAACACATCAAGTGTGAACTCATCGAGGGTGATTCCTCCTAAGTTCGACTTGACGGTTACATCGAGTGGGCATCCGTCGAGGGTGATACCTCGGATTTCCTTGATGTTATGGACACACGGTTACTGTGACTTTACTGCTGAACCTTGATAGAGACGGGTCGGCCCGGAAGGGGGACCCGAGGAAGCTACTTTTACTACAGGACTGAAGGGACAGGCGGTACCACCCAGTAGAGGTGGACCTGAGTTCCCGACAGTCTTTTAAGAGACGGGTTGACCTGGATGGTGCCCGAGTGTTGAATACGAGGCGTGGCCGGGCATTCATGGCCCTTGCCGCAAGTCCTCGAGACGGGGCGACGGGGTCACATCTTTCGTGAGTCTCTGCTCGTTTCCGCAAGCCCCTAGTCCTAACGATTTGGATATTTGATCCGAGCAGGCCTCTGGTCTGATAGCACTAACCATCACGTGGGCATAGTATGGGCGTTCTGCATCGTAGCATCAGCCGAAAGCTCTGTCAGACGTCCAGTTCAGCATGGCGGCACGGACGGACCGGCGCCCTCCTGGTGCCAGGCTTCTCCCTGCGCGCAACGACTCGGAGTGCACAGGGCGATGGCCCAAGACCTCTGAGCGCTTAGGATGTAGACCGACGGGGACCTCTCTGCTGAGCTGTAGGTCGGGTTGCGGTGTGTTGTTTGGCCGAGGCCGGGCATGACCCAGGAAAGTGTGTCCGGCCGGAGTTAAGCGAGCGTGATGGGTAAGTTGGTGCACCCCTGCAGGGAAGAACATCTCTATCGATAGCCGGTCCTACGGTAAAGGACACTCGGAGTTGTATCCTGATTGATACATTTTAGAACTGGATACTTGGATATTAGGGCTCTGGGATTGCTTCTCGCAGGGAGTCGAGAAGGGATCTCCGGACGAGGTTGATGAAGGATCTCTGGGTGAGGTTGAGACTTAATGATACTACTACATTATATTGTACTGTTCTACTCTCTTCTACTGCTGCAAGACCGCTGAATATGCTAGTCTTCGATAGGACTAGGCCTTCTCTCTATTCTGGCATTTCTGCAGCCCAGTCCACATATACAGCCTCCCCTTGAAAATGTTGCATATGTAGTGTAGATCCTTGCTTGCTGAGTACTTCTGAGTACTCACGGTTGCTTTGTTTTCCTTTTTCTCCCCATATCAGTTTGACGTGACCAGAGGACGGAGCCCCCTGAGACAGATGCCCCGACGATCGCTACTACTACTACCCAGAGGATGGATACTACTACGAGTTGACTGACGACCAGGAGTAGGATCGGAGGGTCCCAGGCAGGAGGCCTTCGCCTTTCGATCGTAGTGTTTTATTTTGCCCCGCCTTTCTAAAGGCCTTTCTGTACTTTCTTTTATATCTGTACTCAGATATCTGATGCTTCCGCTGACGCTTGTTCACAAGCTTATGTATTCGAGCCCTCGAGGCCCTGGCTTGTAATATAAAGCTTGTACGACTTTATTTATGTTTTAGAGTTGTGTTGTGATATCTTCCCGTGAGTCCTTAGGCTTGATCGTGTGCATTTGCGTGTATGATTAGCGCGCGATCGGGCCGGGGGCGTCACATGCGATCTCCAGTCTAGCGACGACGTTGGCGAGGGTTATGGATGGCGGCAGTGCTGCAGATGGAGACGGCGCTGCGGAGGACGGCCTTGGCGCGGCTATGGACGGGCCAGGTGTTGGCGCGGCTCTGCATCGGGCGTTGCCGCGGTTGGTGACCGATGGTGTCGGCCAGGCTGCAGAGGGGTTCGGTCAGGGAGCGACTCCGGAGGGGTCCGGCCAGGGCGTGACTGAGGATGGCGACGGCGCAGCTTCGGCAGGTGGGGGCGGCTCGGCTATAGCGGGCTCGGGCCAAGGCAGTGCGGTCGCTGGGGGCTCGTGCCAGGGCAGTCCGGTCGCTGGGGGCTCGGCCGCCGGCGTGGCTGGAGGCTCCGGCCAGGGCGCGGCTCAGTTGTCCTCGGAAGCACCTTCAGGCCAGGGTGCGGCTCAGTTGGCCTCGGCCAAATGGGCATGTCCAGAGGGGTATGTGTCAGATTTCAATGCAATGTTAGTAGTAATACAGTCCATCTAGTAGGAATTATCATGTATAGATTTGTGCTAGTTTGTGTAGCTGTGTTATTTGAGGAAGATATCTCTTTCAGGAACTAGTTTGCTTGGCTGTGATCACAATAAGATTAACTCTTCACTTAATTTCAGTTAATGATTAGATTGTTTAGCAATGCTCATGCATAGGTTTGATGCAAACTTGTCTCTTTAATTCACAGGATGGATCCAAATTCAAGTTATTTTCTCAAAATTAAACTGTTTGGGAATCGAAAGAAAGCTCGAAAGGACATAAGATGTTTTTGTTTTGAGAAGGTCATCGATTGTGACTTGACAAATTATACGGATTTGGTTGAATCAATTGTAGAGCAGTACCCGCCGCGTTATTTGGAAGTTGCACATGTGCAGTATTACGATGATGCTCTTAAAACCTGTCCAGAAGTAAAATCTGACCAAGATTTGATGGTTATGTTTGAAAAACACTCCGAAACAAAGGTGTTGCATATGATCATTGCATATTGTGATCCCTCTGAAACATATGAGCCTATCACCGAGTGGGAAAGTGATGTGCATAGCGAACCTAACAACAATATAGAACATGATGATGATACTTACCTTCGCAACCCAAGACCTGAGAATGAGCATGTTGGTGTTCATGAGGAGAATATTTATGAAGTGGATGATACCTACTTCTACGACGGAGGATAAGTGTACTGTAATGGTAATTGTTTAACTTTATCCATTTGTGAACATTTATTGCATAATTGTTAAGTGGTTTTACCTAATTACCTCTATTTCTCTTTTGAAGGTGAAGAAAAACCCATGTGGTCATGATTGCTCTAGTACAAGAAGGAAAAAGAAGATGAAGAATGCAACCAAGTATTGGATATGTGATAAGGTGAAGGATTGGCTGATTGAAGATGCAACTCTTGGAGCGAAGGCATTGCGCAAAAAGATTAAAGAACACCACAAGGTTGACATCCACTACAAGAGGGTATATATGGGTAAGAAGCTAGCTCTGAAAGAACTATATGGTGATTGGGATAGCAGCTTTGACAATTTGTATAGGTTTAAAGCACAAGTTGAAATCTCTTGCCCTGGTAGCATAGTGCAGATTGATCATTACACTATAAAAGAAAAAATCAGGTTTAGAAGGTTCATGCAATTGCTTAGGCAAGCCATAGGATCACCAAGGGGTTTAGCCATAAGCACTGATGCTGGGCAGGCGGTGATGACAGGGGTAAAGGAAGTTTTCCCAGAGGTAGAACATAGGGAATGCATGTTTCACTTGGTGTCAAATTTAAGAAAAAGTATCACGGAAAGGTATTTGATGACCATCTTTGGGCTGCTGCTTACTCATGGAACAAATATATATTTGAGAAAAATTGGGTTGCAATGGAGACAGCAAAGCCAGCGGCAACTGCATATCTTAGGAAGTGGCACACTAGGTTGTGGACTAGGAGTCAGTTCTCAACCATTTGTAAGGTGGACTATGTAACCAACAACCTGGCTGAGTGCTTCAATAATTGGATTAAGCACCACAAGGCTTTGAACTTGGACGACTTAATGGACAAGCTTAGGCAGATGATTATGATCATGTGGAATCGAAGGAGAAAAGTAGCAAAGAAGTTGGCTGGCTTATTAATTTTGCCCCACATAATTAAGAAGTTGAATGCAAAGAGTAGAAAGTTAAACTTGGAGGTGGTAGAAAGCTCGGAAGAAGTTGCTGAAGTTACTCAATTGGGAGGCAGCGGGTTTAGGTTTCTCGTCAACTTGCATGACAACACATGTTCTTGTAGACAATGGCAAGTTTCCGGCCTTCCTTGCAAACATGCTCTAGCATTCATCACATCACTTGTCAATGCACATATACAGAATTATGTGGACTTGTATTACTCCATTGACAAGTTTAGAGCAGCTTATGGCCAACTAATCCCTGCTATGTGTGACAAGACCTAGTGGCCTGAATCTAACCATGGATTCTTCATGCATCCACCCTTGTTAAAAGTTGTAGCTGCTCGGCCCCAAACCGAGAGGCATAAGGGTTGTGGTGAGAAAAAGAGGAAAAGTGGCCAACACTTGTGCCCTATTTGTAAGGAATACGGGCACCATTGGCATAAGTGCAAGAAGGGTAACAAAGATAAAATTGCTGCTTTGATGGAAGTGAGGTAATCAACTATGCATTCTACTTTCTTATTGCATGTTAACTACTTTCTTGCATTACTGTTCTGTAATCATCTATAAATTTTCACTACTTCCTTATTGCTTGTGTAGAGAACCACCATATAAGAGGAGGAAGGCTACTAAATCAGCCGAGTCATCCATTGTGCCGAGAGGTGATGAAGCACCGGCAGCCGCTATGTATTTTCCACCAAGGTTACCAATTCTACACCTATGCTTGTTCCAAATGAAAACTGAGTTTGATTTGTGCCAAATGAATACTGAGTTTGATTTGTATGTATTCATGTAATCCATAGCCAAAACTTGGAAACTACAACCAAGAAGAAGGTAAAACATAACCAAACATTGAAGACTACAAACAGGAAAAATGCAAAAGGGGGAAAAAGGTGACCTTTCTTGATTCTGAATTTTAATATCACATATTATGCATAGTTAATGTTGTTGTTTGCTGCCATACATGTATCAAATATTATCCATATGTACTGCTGCCATACATGCAATGCAATTTGATAGCCATGCTGTTATTTTAAGGGTCACAAGGAAGATGGAGCTTGCTAAAAAGGATGAAAACAGTCCTATGGTGCCATTTGACAGCCCTGCAATGGGCACAAGAAGCAAAAAAACTTACCCAGCCAGCCCTGCAATGAGCACAAGAAGCAAAAGAAGGCTCAGCTTGTGAACTTCACCTAATTTCTTTCACTTAAAAGTCACTTTTGTTGCTGCTCATGTCATCTTGTGTGGACTTGGACTCATGTATGTGACCCTAGAATCACTTTTGTGCTACTCATGACATGTATGTATGGACTTGGACTATGTATGTGAACCTAGATATGATCTGAGGCACTTTTGGGTTGCTAATATGATGTATGTGTGGACTTGAACATGTATATGTGAACTTGGATATGTTGTAAGTCATATATGTGTACTTGGATGTGAGCCTGGATGTTTATGTCTCATGCCATTGGCAGATTTGAAAATTATGTGTTGAATTATGTATATGTGAATTGTGACCAGAGGATATGGTATCAATTTATAGGGGAGGTTCTGCCCAATTTTTGAATTAAATTTCGAAATAATTAAAATAATTGTGTGCAGGACATATGAAATTTGTGCATGTTTACAGGGGAGGTTCTGCACAATTTTGCAATTAACAACAAGAAAAAGTTATTTGTTCTCATGTGAATAATTTTGATCACAAGTTGCATCAGGGGTAAAATCATCTTTTCATGTGTCATTTAACACCGTTAGTGCTCAAAATAGACGGAAGTGTCACAAAGGGAACAAATTTTAGCATTGTTGTTAGATAAGGAAGAAAAAGTTTTCCGCTGTCAAATAGGGCATAAATTTTTAAGCCAGTGTTAAATAAGGAATTCTCTCGAAATTATATGTCTGTTCGCTAAGACTCCTTGACATGGAAGAGCTCCAAGCAAAGTTTTCCACACATGAATTTTCACTTTTGAAGGCACACGTAGTTTCCAAATGGTCCTCCAAACTGGACTAGTACTTGAGGCTTGTATCGAATTTGTCATCCTCAACTTTCGTCCGTGTTGGTGTTCCCATTCTTCATGATAGGCTGACCTCACCGTAAAATTTCCGCTTCTGTTAAAATGCCAAGAAACAAAATCATCCATTATCCCTAGAGCCAAAGGGATGTTGAGGATACGTTGTGCATCAATTGGCCAAAACAGATCATTAATTAACTGTTCATCCCAAGCTCTATTATCCGCATCAATGAGTTCCGACACCTTGGTAATTACAATGTTCGCCCTTGGTGTCATGACTTTTCGAGTGGGGCTGCTTGGTACCCAAGAGTCCTCCCATATATTTATTTGAGACCCATCACCTACTCTCCATATATGACCTCTCTTGAAGGTCTGAATACCACTCCAAATGCTCTGCCACGTGTAAGAGCTGCCCTTCTTTAAGCTGCACATAAGAAGGTTGCCCTCTGGAAAATATTTTGCTCTTAATATTCTGGCACATAACGAATCTGGCTCACTCAAGAGCCTCCAACACTGCTTTGCGAGAAGGGCCAAATTAAAACAGTGTAGATCACGGAAACCCATACCACCCCTCTCTTTAGGTACACACATTTTCCACCAAGCAAACCAGTGCATGTGTTGTTTCAAGTCATCATCTCCCCACCAGTATTTAGACATAGTTGTAGTAATCGCATTGCATACCTGCTTTGGTAATTTAAACACGGACATGGCATACGAGGGAATGGCCTGAATAACTGCCTTTAACAAAACCTCTCTTCCTCCATAGGATAATAGTTTTTCCTTCCATCCTCTGATCCTACCGAGCACTCTATCAATGAGATGTTGAAAACAGTCAGAACGGTCCACTCCCACAATCGGCGGAAGGCCCAAGTATTTATCCGTGATTGCTTCTGCCATTATGTTTAGGGTGGTGCACACCTCCACCCTAGTCTCCACAGGTGTACAAGGGCTAAAAAATATGCTAGATTTAGCATCACTCACCAACTGTCCTGAAGCCATGCAATAATCATCCAGGGCTCTTCGGAGACTAGTTATAGACAGGGAGGCATCCACAATTAAAAAAAAAGTGGGAGGCATCCACGATCTTCTTTCCAATTAAATAGGGATTGTTAGCTGTAACCGGTTGAGAGAGGAAGGTATGTGCGCCTAAGGCTGGTTGTAATGGAGAGTATCATGTACTAGTATCATGCATATGATACTAGTGTATGATAATACATCCGTAATGCCTAGTATCATATGTTGGTATCATAGAGGACTATATTTATTACCATGCATGACACAAAGTAGCACATCATTTAATATGATACGGTATCATGATATGATACTCAAGCATCTCTTTCTTCATTTAATTCTATGCCACCTCATCAACATTGCTTAGTTGGCATGCATGATACTACTTATGATACTCCCATTACGGGAAGCCTTATGGGATTGCATGCAGAAATTTAAACGCCCAAGATTTTGGGAAGGAGGGAGTACTCCTCATCCCGCCAATCGAACGCAACGCAAATACTCCAGCGACCTGGTGCTTGCGCAACACAGGAACGTGGGACTCGGCTGCGGCGCTCAAGTATTGCTCTCAATGAAAAACCGGACAGCGCCGCGGGAGTAGGACACAACAGCGGGTCGGCAGGATCAAGCAAAGCACCAAAAAGGCGGCAGCGATGGATCGATCTGAGAGAGGCTACTACGGTGCGGATGAGCGACAGCCCAGGTCGGCAAAGTTACACAGCGGATCAGCGATTATTCCGGCGATAGCTGGATCACCCAACAGACAAATCTTGCTTCAATGTTAGAAAAATAGGGTTTACGGTCTACCCCTATTCCTCCGCGTTTATATGTGGTGCCGTTCACAATTCACATATCTAAGGCTAGGGGGTAGGAACCTTCTTATACTGTCTTTTTAAAGAGTCCTTTTCTTATACAGATAAGATTCCTAGTCGTTACAACTAGTCTCCGGGATAGAGTCCAGATCATATTTATCTGTTAATGGATTCTACCCATTATGTCCCCGGAGCACACGTTTGTGAGCAACGCGTCATAATAGAGTGTAAATTCCTCTAATTACGTGGATCAACATTAGGGTTGTAACCTAACTATACGATCTAGATCCTTCCAATCATCCGCGTACCCGGATAGTCTTTTCAATATAAATAGTATATTGTATTCCACTGATAATCGACCAGCTTCCTTAAGCATATATTACTCAAGTACATTTCAGCAAGTAACAATTCCATGCTAAACATGTAAAGCAATTCCATGTATTAATACATGTATAATGTCATAATGAGGTATTCCGAATATTAGTATTTACTAGTTATTTGAATATAGTTGTAGGACACATAATTTCAACATAGGTCATCCAGGCCGGGGCTGACGACGACGAAGATGCACCCACTGAGGTCGCCGCTGCGGGGGCAGATGATGATAAGGATGTAGCCGACGAGGTCGCCGCGGCGGGGGCAGAGGATAATGATGACGGTGATGTCGCCGAGAGGATGCAGTTGCTACCATCTCTACGGTAGGTACTTGTGGGGGGGGGAGGGGGGGGGGGGGTTCCCATTGGCTAATAGCCGGTTGTTGACTATACTATTAACATGACACCTTCATATACTATACTATTAATACTTCTAGGAAATGCATATTTCGACCTGTCGCCCCGTGAGGCTTCTACATGGAGCTTGAGAAAAACTCATCGCATGCAAATGACAGTACACCATCCGCCAACTATAAATGCTCCATATGTTGTCCCTCTATAGTTTGATCTAGGGCTAGTTCTTTTGACAACTTAAAAATTAAATCACCTCCTCCCCAGCTTTTTTCATAAGCTGCCTGTCTTATTCAGTGGGGCTTCTAAACTAGTTATAAGATAACTAATTTAGAAGTCTCAACAATTCTGGAAAGCGGCTTATTTTTTAAGTAGGGAAGAGGCAGTTTATTTTTTAAGCCGCCCAAAAGAACCGACGCCTAGATATTAATACTCGTCACTTGCTCCAATTAAATTTAGTGCAAAGTCGACATGAGCACAACACCATATCCATTTGTGGCTATTGCAGTCTTAAGAGGATTATGTTTACAATATTCTCACAGGTTGTGGGCGAAATCCGCTAGGGCGTGCCGCACGGGCCATGCAACGCTTGACTCATCATGTCAACAAATAGATCACAGAGCATATATGAATAAGAATTATGCAAGAAAGAAACCAAATTGATCTCAAAAGAATTCATGGATAGATCTGATCATAAAGTGACAATTTATCACATCGCAACAAACACACCAACATATCATATCAGATAGATCACAATGGCAGCTCATGTGATCTATCTATTGAGAAGCAAGGGAGAGAAAATCAACTAGCTATTGTTATGGATCCACACTCCAAAGGAAACAACTCACGAGCAATCATGCTGGCCTTCAAGTTGATGGAGATGACCACCGAGATGATTGACCACTCCGGCAAAGTACCGGAAAATTCCTCCAGATTGGATCACTTTGTAACAGAGAGGTCCTGCAGCAAAAACAGAAAGATTCATCGATATTTAGGGTTTTCATGAAGAACGAAAAATAAAGTCGTAGAGAGGCGATGTAGCGAAGCCACAAGAGGCCCATGCGTCTGTACCATGCAACCACCCTGGCTGTTTGGGGCCCACGGGACTCCTCCCAGGTGGGGTCCATGTCTTCCGGAAGCTTCTCAATGAAAAATATTGTTTGGATTTTTTTCAAGAATTTTCAGAGCTCCACAAAATTGATTTTCATGAAAGTCCAAAAACATATAGAAAACAGCAACAGACACTGGGTACTAAGTTAATAGATTCGTGCAAAATGATAAAAATAAAATACAAATACGTTTGAGACGTATTAGCCGTGCAATGCTTGATTCCCCGTGTCGGCAGAGGGAAAAGGGAAGATTCATAAAGGAGAACGTGGCAGCGGTAAGCCAACGACACAAATTATAGAGAGTGCACCGAGCAGGGAGGACATGAAAATAGGAGCCGTGTTGCATGAGAGGTGTAGGAAGTCCACGCCACACCACGATGTATATGCGGTCAGTTGCCTGAAGATTTGCAACATTTATGCTTGGGTGCCCATTCTCTCAGGAGGTCTGGTACGAGGTCCTTCTTGGATATCATCTTCATTGCTTGGCGCTTGTGGGGCTTGAGTTGTTACCGGAGGTAGTCGGGTTTTCGACATGGTGGCGTCTATGCCCCACAGTGTGATTGCCAAGATCAGAGCTGAGTCGGCAATGTAGAAGTTAGAGCAACTCCAACCGGCCGACCAAAATGGACACCGCTTTTGTCCGATTTTCGTCCGTTTGAGTCGCGCGTTCGTGTCCGCTTTTTCGTTTGGGTCGGCCCGTGCGCCCAACAGGAGGCAGACGCATTTTGTGCATGTACGCGTCGGCATTCAGTCGAACACCTGGTGAGCGAGCTCCCGCGTCGCCCCGCCCCGCTCCCGTGCTGCAGCTCTCGCGCGTCCTGCGTGTCCCCGGCGCCCGCTCGCCCCGGCCCCGGGCCCGAAGCTCGCCGCGCCCGCCGCGGCTCGCCCCGGCCCCGGGACCGCCGCAGCTCGCCGCGGCCGCCTCGCTAGCTCGCTCCGCCCACCACAGCTCGTGGCCGCCGCGCTAGCTCGCTCCGCCCGCCGCCGCAGCTCGCTGCGCTCCCCGCACCCGCCCGCCTCGCGCGCGCTGCCGCCCCCTCCGCGCCGCTGCTCTGCCCCTGCCCGACGCCCCGGCCCGCGCGCTCCTGCTGCGTGGCGGGGCGCGGCCGTGCCGGGCGTGCGACCTCCCGAGCCATGGCGAGCTCCTCCTGCTGCGGGGCGGGGCGAGGCCGGGTTGGGCACGCGAGCTGCTGCTGCTGCGTGCGGGGTGAGGCCGGAACGAGCGCGTGAGCGACAGAGGCGGCCGCTCTGCGTGGCGGGACGAGGCCATGGCGAGCTCGTGCGGCTGCGTGGCAGGGCGAGGCCAGGTTGGACGCGAGCGGCGACGTGGCCGAGGCATGCGCGCGAGCTTCCGAGCCATGGCGGAAGTGCAAAATGGCATGCGAGTGGCTCGAGCGCCGCCACGAGCCGGCGCCCACAATGCATCGAAGCTAGCTAGCTAGCTAGCTAGCGTGGGCTAGCGTGGGGCGCCATGCACAGGCCGGCATCCATGCAACTAAGCTAGCTAGCTCGCGTGGATGCTTGTACTGCCCCCGGCAGGGCGAGCGCGGCAGCACGGCGGCGTCCGAGCAGGGCGAGCGCGACGGCGTGGCAGCACCTGTGCCATGGCTGGGCGCGAGAGAGAGGGGAGAGAGAAAAAGTATTCTGTGAGTGGATGGCAGGTGGGCCACGCGGGACCGGCAGCGGACAGAGCGGACGAGAGAGACGCAGAAAACGTCAGCTTTGTGTCCACTTCGGACTCAAACATGTCTCAAATTTGGGCCGGAAATGGGTCGGTGCGGATACAAAGCGGCCGCAAAATAAAAATGGGTCTCTGCGTTGGGCCGTCGTTTTTGTCCGCGCAGACCCAAACGGATATGGGCGAACGAAATGGGTCGTCCGGTTGGAGTTGCTCTTATCTAGAGCTGGGCCATGTGGTGGTGGCGGGGTTCCAGGAGGACAATCGCTTATGCGTCGATTTTTTGTCGAAAGAGACCACGTGCCCAACAGAATTGCCAGAAAAGACCCCCTCCGGATGAAATTGTCAAAAAAGACCCCCTCGACCGTGGCGGCAGGCGACACGTGGCACCTGCCGCCACACCCGGTGGCGGCAACACTGTTCACACGGGGGGACGATTTCCGCACGGCAGAACGGAAACGGGCGCGAGTGAACAGTGCTGCCGCCTACGGGTGTGGCGGCAGCACTGTTCATCACTGGTGAACAGTAATTTCGAAAAAGTAAAAAAAAACAGAAAAATTCAAAAAAATCTAAAATTTTGCACCCACTTAGAACACTCGATCGTCTTTTATGCCAAAAAAATTTCAGATTTTTTTGAATTTTTCTGCTTTTTTTTTACTTTTTTGAAATACTGTTCACCAGTGATGAACAGTGCTGCCGCCACACCCGTAGGTGGCAGCACTGTTCACTCGCGCCCGTTTCCGTTCTGCCGTGCGAAAATCGTCCCCCCGTGTGAACAGTACGTGAACAGCGTTGCCGCCACCGGGTGTGGCGGCAGGTGCCACGTGTCGCCTGCCGCCACGGCCGAGGGGGTCTTTTTTGACAATTTCATCCAGAGGGGGTCTTTTCTGGCAATTATGTTGGGCAGGTGGTCTCTTTCGACAAAAAATCGGTGAGTGCCGCTCGATCCCCACCTGTAAGTAGGGGTCCACTCGCAGGGGTCGTGGCTTGCCTGTGGTGTTTGACGTGTCCGTGTTTCGCGTTGTGGTGGGCGTGCTCAACTGCTCACGACATCTCCCATGCATGTGCTCTAGATACCAATTGCCATACCCAGAAAGGGGATCGAGGGGATTTGGGGTGACAAACTCGAGCTAGGGTTTGTGGATCAAAATCATATATTATTTTTTAAACCCGAATATACTAGCAAATATCCATTTCAGTTGTATTGTGTAAGAGTATAGGGTAATAGAGAACTCTCTGGAGATAAGAATGAGTTACAATATAGCCATGGCTAAGACAGGAAGATAAACAGTAACGATTACATATGAAATGCTACAGTAATGGCGAGTCGTACGAGCCGTTGGATCTTCTTTAACTGATCTTCTCTGCGCCGTTGGATAACTGAATCGGTAGAAGCTCTTCTGAAGAATTAGACACCCGGTTTCAGTCTGAAAGCAGGGTCATCACGCCGCCATGGATACTGATGTCGCAGCGATGCTCATCAAGCTGGCCAAGACTAATGATGCTCCCCTTTAGGCGCCGGATGAAGTACTGGTCGATGAGGGCCCGCTGGTCTTCGGAGCTGGCGGCAAACGTGAGTACGTGACAATGCCACTGCTGCCCTTTGAGCCTGTCGTCGTCTCCCATCACGCAACCTGTCTCTGATGCCAATTGTCGCCCCTAACCTTGAGCTCTTTTAATGGCGGGTGAACGCAAGATTATAAGATTTTATGCAACATGCACTGCTTTTCTTCCTTCACTATTTATTTTGTTGAAATACAAACTTTTCATGGTGTTGCTCCATCTACCGGATCGTGCCATCGCACAATCATTAGCACGCTAGCACGCAGCGCACAGGCTTACAACTACTCCTTGGATCGCATAAGGACCGCGTCCTCGGGCCCAAGCTAACAAAACGTGCTAAAAAATAGCTAACGACCGAAGTGCTGCCATGGCAACAGAATCGGGCCTAAAAAATGTTGTCATGGCAGCCTGAAAATTCTGCCATGGCACAAAAATGAGATTGGTGTGACTTGGCCTCATGCTGGATGCACTTCTGGCTACAACGCGCTGACTATCGTCCTCGTAGGGCTGCTTGTCGGCAGCAACTAGATGGCTTATTTTTCTCATTTCTCTTGTGTGTTTTTGGGGCTTGATTGTGTTGTTCCCCCAGCCGTCGTTCATGATTCGGATTTGGATGTTGGTTGTACGGATCATTGCTTTATTTATAAAGCGAAGCGAAAACCTATTTCAAGAAGGTAGATTATTTGCTAACAGCCCCCTCCCCCGCCACTACCATGGCAAGGACGGCTGCGGCGGCCGGCGGGGGTGCTTTTTCTGAGGAGCCAGGTTTCGCTACGGAGCCGCCCCAGGAGCATGTTTTTTGTCACTCAACGGTACCATTTTGTGTACTAAACTAGAGGATACTTGCTTCTGCTGGAAACTTGCCACGTTCCAGCAGTTAACCGTAATTGCGCAGCAGCCTTTTTTGCATCATCTGCATGTGGATTGCAATTGTGTTAGCAACTTTGATTATGCCATCGGTCTAATTACAGGTTCAAAAAAAAGCTATACATCATATTTTGCCTATTTCGTATGGCGCACGGAAAACCTTATGAAATGGGGTTGAACAGAAAGTTGCTATTTTCATATTGCTTTTATGAAAACATTTCAGTCATATTGTTCTTGCCGGTGGGCATTGGGTCCTCACCCATGAGTTTTTCTTTCCGGGTTTCTGGTTTATTCATGGCTTGCTTCCCGTTGATTTAGTAAGTATACATGCGCAAGTACAAAGAAAGAAAATATTTGTTGATCTCGGGAGGGTTGGGTAAATAAAACCTGAATACATTGGTTGTTACAGGTGACGAAGATGACGACATGAAAAAAGTAAGCAAGCAGGGATACTCTTCCGGGGTCATTGTCTCGTAAATGACTAGGGAAAACGTTGTAACGAACAACCATCTCCATTATTTGAAGCCATAGAAGCATTAGATTTAGATATTATAGTGGTAGAATAGATTAAAACCCCTGGTGAAGTCATGAACTTCCTTGTTTGTTCTTTCCATATGGTTGATGTCTCCTTAAGGCCTTGTTCGGTTACACCTCTTCTCAAGAGGATTGGACGGGATTTGGGTGGATTTTGACTTGTAGGGGATTATATCCACCTCAATCCCTGCAAAACCCCTTCTAAATCCCTGTCAACCGAACACAGCCTAATTGGTGCTATTACTGCTGTGCAGATAAAAGGAGGCTGTGCCTGATCTGTTTGAATGTGATGTTCTGATTATTTCAAAGGGTAAAATTGCATTGCTACCACTTGTTGAACCATCATGGTGTATTGTGGACTGCCATTTCCCCTTAAGTGATAACTCACGGAGACGATTCTGTCTAAAAATCTCACCCTATTATGCTTGTGTGAATGCCTTCTTTTTTTATTAATGTCACATTCATCTCTCCTTTAAAAAAAGGGAACGCACATGGCTGCACACGTGGAACAACACTGGTTACACGGTTCCATGGCCATATACAGAATTCGAACAATGAAGAAAAAAAGGGATCGGCAAGACATGTACATGAAGAAATCATGTGGTATCCTGGGCGCCGCCCAGCGAGTCTCTTCCTAAAGGAACCCAAGGGAGCTGATCAAACTGGTCGGTGCTTTGCGCGAACATGTAGAGGGAGAAGATGCATAGAGCTGGCAAAGACAACAAATGGAGATGCAGAAGGTGTTACGCCAGCAGATCTGAAGCATGCACAAGTAATACAGTATCAAGCAGTGTGGTCGAATTACCAGCATAAGCAATCGCAGCGCCTGAGACGACCCTTCCCAAAGCTGCTAGGAAATACAGAGTAAAAACCACCTGCGATGCAAGGATGCAGATCTTACCGTGAGCTAAACAACATGTATGAAAGCCCTATAGCACATAGCTGATGGGTCAAACATCAGAAGCTGCATTGGAATGAGGAGAGAAATTTGATCTCTTTTCTCCGTGCCCTTTGTATCGCAAGGACACATTTTGGAAACGTGCAAAACTGTCATTTTCACAGAGAATCTCGACAGGATATTAACAAGCAAGAGCTGTTAACATACAAGAACTGACCGAAGATGATTATTTCTCTGCCTCAATAGTTCCTCCAGAGAGAACATATAAAGTCGGGTTCTGAGAATACCTTGAACAAGAGTTTCTTGTCATGTCCAGTTGCAGCCACCCTCAATACAGACTCCGCAGCTCCAATTGTGTTAGCCAAGGACGCAACTATGCTATTTGCCATCTCTTGAGAAATCTGCCACTCAAGAGGATCCACAGGCACCCTACATGCAGAACCATTTGCAGCAAAATGAGTTACTTTGAAACAACTGGGATAACAATAACAATAACATGTATTTTCCACTAATAAAACCATTTCCTTATCTGTATTGTTAGTGTGAACAAATTGCCAACTACAACAGTGCATATGATTCGTTAGTTAAGAAGCCATTAGTGAATAAATAATAAAAAAGGTAGGACTTCTAAAAAATGCATAATTAACCCAACTTGCTACAAGAAGCCTCGGAAATGTGGACGAGCATACTGAATAGGGACTATTGTTGCTTGGACCTTGCAGACTAGTATCTAACAAAGTAAACTAATACGAAATTCCTCCTTCCAGGGAGGAGCACCATCAGACACTTCAGGGCGCGTTTGCTAAATCTCCAGCTGCCAGCTTCTCCAACTCTGGGTCCGGAGCTGGGCCAAACCGCTTAAGTCCTGGTGTAGATAATGAGAAGCTGGTGATTGTTTTAGTGCAAAATTTGAGGAGTTGGGGAAGATGGGAAAACCGAACTCCTCCAAAACAGCGAAGCAAGAGTTGGCGGAAATTACAGCGCCATGCCACCGGCAAGTGAAAACTCGTACTGATTCTCTCCACCCCCCTTTCTCTCCCGTTCAGGTAAAAAAAGATTCTCACCCATCCCCTCTTCTCCTCCCCACTCCCCCACCCCAGCCGCGACGAGCCCCTGCTCGAGATCCACCAACCCCGCCCACCGCCCTGCCATCCTGCACGGTCACGTCAGCCCACTCGCCTTTTTCCACGCCCCAGCTAGCCTTTGTCCTCGCCACCGCTCGCCCTCAATCTACCTGGCGCGGCCCAGCCTGCTCCTCCCGCGCATGTGGGTCATGGGCACAACATGCTCCACGTGCACGGGCGCTGTTGAGGGTGACCTCTCCACCTGTGCATCACTGAATCCATTGGAGGTGAGCTCCTCCAGCCGATTCTACACTGCACACGCTGTCCAACCTCGTCGTCCTCTCTCTGCTCCGTCGTCGTCTACATGATAGCTGGGAGCAGCCGCACGTTTCCTTGGTTGTTGGGCTGAAAGCCCAGGTTGATATCCTTCCGAGCCGGGCAACATCCAAGGCAAATGGGCTGCCAACCTAGGCCAGTGCTAAAGATGGAGAAGCTGTGCTCCCGAATGTTTCCTCAACTCAGTTTTTTGGACGGGAAGCTGGGCTGGAGAGTTGGGCAGAAGAGTTGAGGAGTTGGAGGGTTACCGAACACACCCTTAAGCTGCATTGGTTTGACATGATAATATAAATGGTTTGATAGGACAGTTTTATTTTCCCAAATTATAATATCAGGAAACAGAATCCCATGAAGCAGGGACAGATCATGGTGCATTCTTCTTACTGCCCCTTGGATAATTGCCAAAAGCATAGGCTGAATGGTCTACGCATGTTTCTACCATTTGGAATATTTGGACAACTTGGTATTCCATTCCATAAGTCAAAAGAGGACTTAGCATTCTATTCCATAAGTAATAGTTCACCAAAGCAATTTACCTACAGACAAGTAGAAGCGGTGATATAAGTCTTAGGAAATATGCAACCTGTATTTCTAGGAAAAGGGGGGGCAAAGGCCAATATATATACAATGTACATGTGGTAAATATGCAGGAAACCCCTTATACAACAGGGAAAATGTACAGGCTATACATGTAAACATAATATAACCCCTCCCCCCCCCCCCCCCAAAATAAAAAGAAAACTTAGGGTGGATCCACAACATTGAGTTTGGAGAGATAAAATTCATGATGCGCTCTAGTCTGGGCCTTCATAAAGAAATCCGCCAACTGTAGCTCAGAAGCCACATACTGAAGAGCAATAATCTAAACAACATATTTCCTTTATGAGCATCTGTATTCTTTACTGTTTGTACACACACATTTTATTGTCATATTAAAACTAGAAGAATACCAAGCTAAAGGAGAGCAAATTGACATCCAAAAAAGAGAGACAAAAGAACATGGACAGCGGAGGAGGAGAGGTTACTTATTGACATTCTATATGAAATGAATGATTCTTCTTGGAAAATAGATACCGGTCACAAGTCCGGATATCTTACCTACAGAGAAGGAAATGACTAAAGTACTACCACACTCTGATCTTAAAGCAGATCTGCATATCAAGTCTATAGTTAGATTTTGAAGAAGCAACTTTCATATGTTCTACTCCCTCCGTTCCTAAATATAAGTCTTTTTAGAGATTCCACTATGGACTACATACGGAGCAAAATGAGTGAATCTACACTCTAAAATATGTCCATATACATCCGTATGTAGTTTGTAGTGGAATCTCTAAGAAGACTTATACTCCCTCCGTCTGGAAATACTTGTCATCAAAATAGATAAAAGGAGATGTATCTAGACGTATTTTAGTTCTAGATACATCCCTTTTTATCCATTTTGATGACAAGTATTTTCGGACGGAGGGAGTATTTAGGAACGGAGGGAGTAGAAATTATGCAAAATGGTAGGGGGTTTGGATGGGATGACGAGAGGAAGATGGTAACTGGAGATAGAGAGACTTATATGGGTTGGGCAAAGGTAAAATATGTTCATTCAATATGTAAAGGAAGCTGCTCTGTTTCATGTTTTTTCATTACAATTTAGTTTCTAATGGAAATTTATGCTCCTTTTTGTAGTCCTGTGAGGGAGCAGATCCTCTGTACATGAAGTCTATGGTTCATTTTGACAAGCTATGTGAGGTCTATGCTAGTGATTTGGCTAAAGGAGGGAGTGCTAAAGGTCCTGGAGAAGAAGACATTGTAGAAGGTGGATCAACGGTAGATGCAGAACCTACTAGCCAACCAGCCAAGGAGAATCCTCCTGAAACACATGAGTACACAAACCCATCCGGTGGTTCTAGCCTGGTCGTAAGAGAACATACCGTAATGATGATGCACTTGAGTCGGGTCTTATAAGCATGTCCAATACAATTGCGAAGTTCTTGGAAGCAGAGCAGGAGAATGCAAAAACCATTAATGGTTTACAGAGGGCATTTATGCATGGAGCTGAAGTTCATGAGCAAACATCAGCCAATAGAACCAAATTACTTGATATTCTCCAAAATCTTAAAGATCTCAGTACTGAAGAAGTTGTTATTGCTGTTCGCGTCATTGGTGGTGATGCTGGAAAGACAGAACTTTTCATCAAATTGCGTGATGATTACAAAGTGGTGTTTGTTCGCCAGGAGCTCGAGGCGGCCAAAAAATAAGTGGATGTCCAGATTTAGAAGTCTACACTCGCCGTTTTAATTTTTTGTTCAGGACTACTAGTTGTTTGCTTTTAAACTCATTGTTTGCAACTCTTGGTGCATGGCAATTCATTTTACATTGTCTTGTTTTATACAATGCACCAGTAGTTCAGTTTTGGAGATATGTTGCATATTCAGTCCATGTTAATACTCTTGGAAAATGATATTTTCATATGTTTCACCAGGCAGTGGATGGCCTGATACTTGCTCCATGTCTTGCTTCATTTCCTACTACATGTGCCTGTGTTTTGATGATATTCAATTCCTACTATCTGGGACTGTTTTTGATTATCTGATTGGAAATTACTCCCTCAGTAAAGAAATATAAGAGCGTTTAGAGCACTTCTTTAGTGATCTAAATGCTCTTATATTTCTTTACGGAGGGAGTATTTGCTGCCTCAGGTTGGCCTGAATGGTGGAGGAAGCTGAAAAAGCTTGTCCTTCAGCCAACACAAGACTAATTGCAGCAAGTGCAGGGGTGCACGCTGGCAATCTTTTCTTTTTTCCTGTGTCCGGTGTAAAGTTGCAGACCTAGACGATACAGCCGATTCAGTTTGTAGCTACTCAAATCCTATCATAAAAAACTCCAATTCCTAGACCCACCAACCAAACAAAGGAAACTAATTCCCTGTCAAATTCCCACCCCAAACCAAACGTGGGATTGGGACTAATAAACCGTAGAAAAGAAAAGCGGAGCTGAGGCACGGAAGAGACGAGCCGTGGAGGAGCGAGGGGGGCACTCACGAGATGTGTAGGTGGCGGAAGAGGAGGCCGAGGATGGAGAGGGAGCAGAGGAGGACGAGGAGCACGTCGGCGGCGAGGGACACCGCGCTCGCCCGCCGCACCGCGCAGTGGTAGTAAACCAGCCCGCCGCAGACCGCGCCCACGGCCCAGCACCAGGATCCTCCCGCCCCCATCGCGGGCGTGGCGTCGACCAAGCTGCCCCCGCCGCCGGCTCGGCTGTGGTGGTGGCGTCCGTCTGTCGCTCTCTCTATCACACGCGCAGGACAAGCATCTTGGACTTGTTGTCATGGGCCGCGGGCTTAATTCGGATGGAGGCCATAAGCTGAGCCCAGGAGGTCCTGTCATGCGCCGTGGGTACAGCGACGTGGCCCGGCTCGATAACTTGCTCCCTCACCCATGCATGGTTCGCTTTTCCCTGGCATGCAACAGTACTGGGTCAGCCCATTCGTTCACCTGCACACTGCGCTCGCTACGTTTTGATGCGTTCGCTTCGCTAGTACGCATTGCTAGTGCGTTTCATGCGTTCGCTTCGCTAGTTGGCAGTACGTCAAAATCTTTGAAACTAGATCACATGGTAATGGGTTTCGACGAATTTTTTTAAAAAAATAAAGAAAAAATCAGAGCCTAAAGCAATTCTTTTTACTTTTTCCCCCTTTTTAGAAATACAGATTTGTGCCCTCACGAGATGCAAATCTTGACATCTCATCGAAGCACAAAAAAAATGTGCAAAACAAATCACGAGAAAACACACTTGTGAAAGCAAATTTGTGCCTTGCACAAAAAAATCATGCCAAAAATTCATGATTTTTTTTCCTTTCCGAGAAGGACAGTTGTGCTTCTCATGGAAACAAATATGTGCCTCCACGAGAAACAAATATGTGCTTCTCGTGAAAGCAAAAAAAAAAAAGATTTTTTCCCTTTTCGAGAATCACAGTTGTGCTTCTCACGGAAGCAAATCTACGCCTACACGAGAAGCAAATTTGTGCTTCTCATGTAAGCAAAAAAAAAATCATGATTTTTCCCTTTTCGAGAATCACAGTTGTGCTTCTCGTGGAAGTAAATTTGTGCCTCCAAGAAAAGCAAATTTGTCCTTCTTGTGGAAGCCCAATTATTTTCGCACATAAAAAAAATTTCACAATTTTGTTTCTCCAAAACCTAGGAAATCAGGCATAAACCGAAAAGCCAAAAAAGACCCATCTAAAACCCGAAAACGTGTACAGAACAAAAAAGTAAAATTCTTAGGAAGCACCCAGCACGTGACATGTGGCGACAGCTGGACGCTCTACTTGACGGGCTCTCAGCCCACAAAACCGACCCTTGAGTGGCTCATGCAAGGGGTATCCTTTAGTAAGTTGCTCTCTGGTTTTTCTCTGGTTGGTCGCAAATCGCATGTCCTTTGGTGGGGTCACTCTTCGGTGTTTTTAACTAGGTTTTGGTTGGTTTTCAATTTTTTTTGGGCTTTTTCTTAATTTCGTTGCTTTCTTTTCCTTTTCTTTTCGTTTCTTAGAATACAAAAACAAACTTGCAAATACCTGACACCCCTAGTGCAAAGGCATAAACATTTTTTAAACTTATATTAACATTTATGAAAAATAGTTGAACAATTTTTTAACTGCATTGGAACTTTTTAAAATACGCTAAAAATTCGTTAAAATTGCATTTTTTTAAGAATTATTAATCTTATTATGTATCATTTTAAGTATTTTTAAATCATGCTAGAATTATTAAAAAAAATAATGTGTATTTTTAAAATGTTCAATATGTATTTGAAAAAAAAATCAACATGTATTTAGAAATTAACGAGAAATTATTTAAGAAAATTGTGTATTCGTAAAAAAAATCACATTTTATGAAGAGTTAGGTACAATAGGGACAAAGGTGGTCACTACTGATTTTCTTTGTGCATTATAAAATATTCAACCTATATTTTGAAAAACTCCCATGTATAAAAATATATGAACCGATTCCGTGTATTTGTCGAAAAATATACATTTCATTTAAAAAAGGAATACAAAAGCAAATGTAAACGAAAAACAGAAAACGGAGAATGAAATAATAATGAAAAAAAAACACCAAAAGGAAGAAAAACAGAAAGAAAGAAAATGCATGCTATCCTCAACGCTAGTTCCTATTTTATAGGCAGATGAGTTTGTCCAAACAAGATTTCCTATAGGTGCGTTCTAACAGAATTACTACTAGCACAATTGGTTATCTACTTATCTTGGTAAAACAAGCTTTGCCAAAACCAATTGCGATGCGTATCCAAACAACCACCAAAGGTATTTCGATCTTGGATACGCCAGAGCGCCAGTCCAGGGCTCCCCGCTAGTCGAGGCCTGTCCTAAGAAACAGAACTAGTCAAGGCCTCGAGCATGGCGAACATTCTGTTTCCATCCTCGCGCGCTCTTCGCTCCAGGCGTAGGGACCAGCGACATCACGTTCAGGGCGACGGATCCGAGAGATCACCAGCATCGCCGGGCGCGGCCTCGGAACCAGGCGATTGGCCTCGTATTCCGAGGAAAAAGGACAGACGTCTTCGATTCGATCAGGCGGCGCCATGATTCGGACGGAGACGACAGCCGTCGTTCGCGCTCTGATCGAACGCAACGATGGAAGGAAGCAACCATGAAGAGCCAGAAGAAAGGACCGACGTCTTCGATCAAATTGTCTATGGGTTTCTAACCAAGTTGCATGCAGATCCTAAATTTCCTTGCAAGAAAAAGGAAAAAAGAACGCAGATCCTAAATTGTGCGCATATGCACAGTCCCCCCAAAATGTGTGTTGTGATCCAAGACCGAAGCAAGTTAGAGCATCTCTAACCTGTAAAATTTTGAAGGGTTTACGGTTTCTGTCCAATTTTGTGTCCAGAATAGATCATGTAAACGTTTTACAGGTCACTGGAAACGCGAGCCTCCAATCTATATATCTACAGTTTGGAGGGCAATATACAGGCCACAAACTGGCCGGAATTCTCCGTCCTCCACGCGCGCCGCCGTCCATACCAGTGGGCTCCAGCCATGGATTTCTCATGGCTCCGACGAAGTCCGGTTTTCTCTTCTCACTTCCCTGCCTAAATTCGAAAGTGCTCCAGAGCCCCTCGTCCAATTTCTCGCGGCGGCGCGCGGCTATCTGCTAGAGTCTCCCGTCCAATTTCTCACGGGCGAGCGGAGGCCGAGCGGCTGAGATGCGTGAAGGCGCCGAGCGCTGGAGGCCGAGCGGCTGAGCCCGCGGAGGCCGAGGCGGCCGAGGATGCTCGCAGTTAAGGCCCTGGAGGCCGAGGCACGCCACTCGCGGCCTAGGAAGCACGGTGGCACCATGCGTCTGCTTGCTGCTGTCGAAAGAGGAATATTTGATTTTACTGTTCATTTTTACCGTATATGTTCGGTCGCAACTCAAATCGACCTATAAAACGCGTTTTCCGTGACCTGTATCTGCGTTTTACAGGTTTTCATTTTAAGGGTATGTTAGAGATCCTCTTATAGAAGTGCGGAGAGACGTCCAAAAATGCTAATGGTGGTCGACCACCACGGTGAACGTTTTCAAAATACAAATTTTCATATCGCGAGTTTTTTTAATTTTCACACGTGACATACACAAAAAAGACAAATACCTATTTTCAAGATGGGCCGTCATATTTTGTTGTTGGCCCGGAATTTTATTTTATTTGTACAACCTATAAATCACGATTCTTTCAAAGGAATTTTCACACGTTCGTGAGGGACACAGATAAGTTTCCATGAAAAAAAAAAGATTTTTTCAAAACTTTTAAATGGGCTCTTTGATTTTTCGAAAAAAGAACATCCTTCTGTTGGGGAACGTAGCATGTAATTTCAAAAAAATTATTACGCTCAGGCAAGATCTATCTAGTAGATGCATAGCAATGAGAGGGGGAGAGTGTGTCCACGTACCCTCGTAGACCGAAAGCGGAAGCGTTAGCTTAACGCGGTTGATGTAGTCGAACGTCTTCGCGATCCAACCGATCAAGCACCGAACGTACGGCACCTCCGAGTTCAGCACACGTTCAGCTCGATGACGTCCCTCGAACTATTGATCCAGCAGAGGGTCGAGGGAGAGTTTCGTCAGCACGACGGCGTGGTGACGGTGATGGTGATGTGATCCGCGCAGGGCTTCGCCTAAGCACTACGACAATATGACTGGAGGAGTAAACTGTGGAGGGGGGCACCGCACACGGCTAAGAGAACAATTGATTTCTCTAGAGGCGCCCCCTCCCACGTATATAAAGGAGGGAGAGGGGAGGAGGCCGGCCAAGGCGCGCCCCCAAGTGGGGAGGAGTCCTACTAGGACTCTAAGTCCAATTCGGACCCCCCTTCCTTTTACCGGAGAGGGAAAGGGGAAAGGAGAGGGAGAAGGAGAAGGAAAGGGGGGCGCCGCCCCCTTCCCCACTCCAATTCGGACCCCTTCCAAGTGGGGGGCGAGCCAGCCCCTTGTGGGCTGGTGTGCCTCCCACCCAAGGCCCATGTGGCCCATAACTTTCCCCGGGGGGTTCCAGTAACCTCTCGGTACTCCGATAAATACCCGGAACATTCCGAAACCATTCCGGTGTCCGAATACTATCATCCAATATATTAATCTTTACCTCTTGACCATTTCGAGACTCCTCGTCATGTCCGTGATCTCAACTGGGACTCCGAATAATCTTCGGTCACCAAAACATATAACTCATAATACAAATCGTCATCGAACGTTAAGCGTGCGGACCCTACGGGTTCGAGAACTATGTAGACATGACCGAGACACATCTCCGGTCAATAACCAATAGCGGAACCTGGATGCTCATATTCGTTCCTACATATTCTACGAAGATCTTTATCGGTCAAACCGTAATGACAACATACGTCATTCCCTTTGTCATCGGTATGTTACTTGCCTGAGATTCGATCGTCGGTATCTCCATACCTAGTTCAATCTCGTTACCGGCAAGTCTCTTTACTCGTTCCGTAATGCATCATCCCGTAACTAACTCATTAGTCACATTGCTTGCAAGGCTTATCATGATGTGCATTACCGAGAGGGCCCAGAGATACCTCTTCAATACTCGGAGTGACAAATCCTAATCTTGATCTATGCCAACCCAACAAACACCTTCGGAGACACCTATAGAGCATCTTTATAATCACCCAGTTACGTTGTGACGTTTGATAGCACACAAGGTGTTCCTCCGGTATTCGGGAGTTGCATAATCTCATAGTCAAAGGAATATGTATAAGTCATGAAGAAAGCAATAGCAATAAAACTTAACGATCATTATGCTAAGCTAACGGATGGGTCTTGTCCATCACATCATTCTCCTAATGATGTGATCCCGTTCATCAAATGACAACACATGTCTATGGTTAGGAAACTTAACCATCTTTGATCAACGAGCTAGTCTAGTAGAGGCTTACTAGGGACTCGGTGTTTTGTCTATGTATTCACACATGTATCAAGTTTCCGGTTAATACAATTCTAGCATGAATAATAAACATTTATCATGATATAAGGAAATATAAATAACAACTTTATTATTGCCTCTAAGGCATATTTCCTTCAGTCTCCCACTTGCACTAGAGTCAATAATCTAGTTCACATCGCCATGTGATTTAACACCAATAGTTCACATCTTTATGTGATTAACACCCATAGTTCACATCGCCATGTGACCAACTCCCAAAGGGTTTACTAGAGTCAATAATCTAGTTCACATCGCTATGTGATTAACACCCAAAGAGTACTAAGGTGTGATCATGTTTTGCTTGTGAGAGAAGTTTAGTCAACGGATCTGCCACATTCAGATCCGTATGTATTTTGCAAATTTCTATGTCTACAATGCTCTACATGGAGCTACTCTAGCGAATTGCTCCCACGTTCAATATGTATCTAGATTGAGACTTAGAGTCATCTAGATCAGTGTCAAAGCTTGCATCGACGTAACTCTTTACGACGAACTCTTCATCACCTCCATAACCGAGAAACATTTCCTTAGTCCTCTAAGGATAATTTTGACCGATGTCTAGTGATCTACTCCTGGATCACTATTGTACCCCCTTGACAAACTCATGGCAAGGTACACAACAGGTTTGGTACACAGCATGGCATACTTTATAGAACCTATGACTGAGGCATAGGGAATGCCTTTCATTCTCTCTCTATCTTCTGCCGTGGTCATGCTTTGAGTCTTACTCAACTTTATACCTTGAATACAGGCAATAACTCTTTCTTTGACTGATCCCTTTTTGAACTCCTTCAAAATTTTGACAAGGTATGTGCTTTGTGAAAGTCCTATTAAGCGTCTCAATCTATCCCTATAGATCTTGATGCTCAATACTTAAGCAGCTTCACCGAGGTCTTTTTTATTGAAAAATTCTTATTCAAGTATCCTTTTATGCTATCCAGAAATTCTGTATCATTTCCAATCAACAATATGTCATCCACATATAATATTAGAAATGCTACAGAGCTCCCACTCACTTTCTTGTAAATACAGGCTTCTCCAAAAGTCTGTATAAAACCATATGCTTTGATCACACTATCAAAGCGTATATTTCAACTCCGAGATGCTTGCACCAGTCCATAAATGGATCGCTGGAGCTTGCACACTTTGTTAGCACCTTTAGGATTGACAAAACCTTTTGGTTGCATCATATACAACTCTTCTTTAAGAAATCCATTAAGGAATGCAGTTTTGACATCCATTTGCCAGATTTCATAAAATGCGGCAATTGCTAACATGATTCGGACAGACTTAAGCATCGCTACGGGTGAGAAAGTCTCATCGTAGTCAACTCCTTGAACTTGTTGAAAACCTTTCGCGACAAGTCGAGCTTTGTAGACAGTAACATTACCATCAGCATCAGTCTTCTTCTTGAAGATCCATTTATTTTCTATGGCTTGCCGATCATCGGGCAAGTCAACCAAAGTCCATACTTTGTTCTCATACATGGATCCCATCTCAGATTTCATGGCCTCAAGCCATTTCGCGGAATCTGGGCTCATCATCGCTTCCTCATAGTTCGTAGGTTCGTCATGGTCTAGTAACATGACTTCCAGAACAGGATTACCGTACCACTCTGGTACGGAACGTACTCTGGTTGATCTACGAGGTTCGGTAGTAACTTGATCTGAAGTTTCATGATCATCATCATTAGCTTCCTCACTAATTGGTGTAGGCATCACGGGAACTGTTTTCTGTGATGTGTTACTGTCCAATTCGAGAGAAGGTACAATTACCTAATCAAGTTCTACTTTCCTCCCACTCACTTCTTTCGAGAGAAACTCCTTCTCTAGAAAGGATCCATTCTTAGCAACAAAGATCTTGCCTTCGGATCTGTGATAGAAGGTGTACCCAACAGTTTCTTTTGGGTATCCTATGAAGACGCACTTCTCCGATTTGGGTTCGAGCTTATCAGGCTGAAGCTTTTTCACATAAGCATCGCAACCCTAAACTTTCAGAAACGACAGCTTAGGTTTCTTGCCAAACCACAGTTCATACGGTGTCGTCTCAACGGATTTAGATGGTGCCCTATTTAACGTGAATGCAGCTGTCTCTAATGCATAACCCCAAAACGATAGTGGTAAATCGGTAAGAGACATCATAGATCGCACCATATCTAATAAAGTACGGTTATGACGTTCGGACACACCATTACGCTGTGGTGTTCCAGGTGGCGTGAGTTGTGAAACTATTCCACATTGTTTTAAATGAAGGCCAAACTCGTAACTCAAATATTCGCCTCCGCGATCAGATCGTAGAAACTTTATTTTCTTGTTACGATGATTTTCCACTTCACTCTGAAATTCTTTGAACTTTTCAAATGTTTCAGACTTGTGTTTCATTAAGTAGATATACCCATATCTGCTCAAATCATCTGTGAAGGTCAGAAAATAACGATACCCGCCGCGAGCCTCAACACTCATCGGACCGCATACATCTGTATGTATTATTTCCAATAAGTCATTGGTCGCTCCATTGTTCCGGAGAACGGAGTTTTAGTCATCTTGCCCATGAGGCATGGTTCGCAAGTATCAAATGATTCATAATCAAGTGATTCCAAAAGCCCATCTGCATGGAGTTTCTTCATGCGCTTTACACCAATATGACCTAAACGGCAGTGCCACAAATATGTTGCACTATCATTATCAACTTTGCATCTTTTGGCATCAATATTATGAATATGTGTATCACTACGATCGAGATTCAATAAACCATTTATATTGAGTGTATGACCATAGAAGGTTTTATTCATGTAAACAGAACAACAATTATTCTCTGACTTAAATGAATAACCGTATCGCAATAAACATGATCCAGTCATATTCATGCTCAACGCAAACACCAAATAACATTTATTTAGGTCCAACACTAATCCTGAAGGTTGAGGGAGTGTGCGATGGTGATCTTATCAACCTTGGAATCACTTCCAACACACATCATCACCTCGTCATTAACTAGTCTCTGTTCATTTTGCAACTCCTGTTTTGAGTTACTAATGTTAGCAACTGAACTGGTATCAAATACCTAGGGGCTACTATGAACACTAGTAAAATACACATCAATAACATGTATATCAAATATACCTTTGTTCACTTTGCCATCCTTCTTATCTGCCAAGTATTTGGGGCAATTCCGCTTCCAGTGACCATTTCCTTTGCAGTAGAAGCACTCAGTTTCAGGCTTAGGTCCATCTTTGGGCTTCTTCACGCGAGTGACAACTTGCTTGCCATTCTTCTTGAAGTTCCCTTTCTTGCCCTCGCCCTTTTTCTTGAAACTAATGGTCTTGTCAACCATCAACACTTGATGCTATTTCTTGATTTCTACCTTCGCCGATTTCAGCATCGCGAAGAGCTTGGGAATCGTTTTCGTCATCCCTTGCATATTATAGTTCATCACGAAGTTCTAGTAACTTGGTGATAGTGACTAGAGAACTCTGTCAATCACTATCTTATCTGGAAGATTAACTCCCACTTGATTCAAGCGATTGTAGTACCCAGACATTCTGAGCACATGCTCACTAGCTGAGCTATTCTCCTCCATCTTGTAGGCAAAGTACTTGTCAGAGGTCTCATACCTCTCGATGCGGGCATGAGTCTGAAATACCAATTTCATCTCTTTGGAACATCTCATATGCTCCGTGGCGTTCAAAACGTTTTTGAAGTCCCGGTTCTAAGCCGTAAAGCATGGTGCACTAAACTATCAAGTAGTCATCATATCGAGCTTGCCAAACGTTCATAACGTCTGCATCTGCTCCTGCAATAGGTCTGTCACCTAGCGGTGCATCAAGGACATAATTCTTCTGTGCAGCAACGAGGATATTCCTCAGATCACGGACCCAGTCCGCATCATTGCTACTATCATCTTTCAACTTAGTTTTCTCTAGGAACATATCAAAAAATAAAACAGGGGAGCTATACGCGAGCTATTGATCTACAACATAATTTGCAAATACTACCAGGACTAAGTTCATGATAAATTAAGTTCAATTAATCATATTACTTAAGAACTCCCACTTAGATAGACATCCCTCGAGTCATCTAAATGATCACGTGATCCAAATCAACTAAACCATGTCCGATCATCACGTGAGATGGAGTAGTTTTCAATGGTGAACATCTTTATGTTGATCATATCTACTATATGATTCACGTTCGACCTTTCGGTCTCAGTGTTCCGAGGCCATGTCTGTACATGCTAGGCTTGTCAAGTTTAACCCGAGTATTCCGCGCGTGCAAAACTGTCTTGCACCCGTTGTATGTGAACGTAGAGCTTATCACACCCGATCATCACGTGGTGTCTCGGCACGACGAACTGTCGCAACGGTGCATACTCAGGGAGAACACTTATACATTGAAATTTTAGTGAGGGATCTTCTTATAATGCTACCGCCGTACTAAGCAAAATAAGATGCATAAAAGATAAACATCACATGCAATCGAAATATGTGACACGATATGGCCATCATCATCTTGTGCCTTTGATCTCCATCTCCAAAGCACCGTCATGATCTCCATCGTCACCGGCTTGACACCTTGATCTCCATCGTAGCGTCGTTGTCGTCTCGCCAACTATTGCTTCTACAACTATCGCTAACGCATAGTGATAAAGTAAAGCAATTACATGGCGATTGCATTTCATACAATAAAGCGACAACCATAAGGCTCCTGCCAGTTGCCGATAACTTTTACAAAACATGATCATCTGATACAATAACGTATATCACATCATGTCTTGACCATATCACATCACAACATGCCCTGCAAAAACAAGTTAGACGTCCTCTACTTTGTTGTTGCAAGTTTTACGTGGCTGCTATGGGCCTCTAGCAAGAACCGTTCTTACCTACGCATCAAAACCACAACGATGTTTCGTCAAGTTTGTTGCTTTAACCTTCAACAAGGACCGGCCGTAGTCAAATTCGATTCAACTAAAGTTGGAGAAACAGACACCCGCCAGCCACCTTTATGCAAAACAAGTTGCATGTCTGTCGGTGGAACCGGTCTCATGAACGTGGTCATGTAAGGTTGGTCCGGGCCGCTTCATCCAACAATAATGCCGAATCAAAATAAGACGTTGGTGGTAAGCAGTAAGACTATCATCGCCAACAACTCTTTGTGTTCTACTCGTGCGTATCATCTACGCATAGACCTGGCTCGGATGCCACTGCTGGGGAACGTAGCTTGTAATTTCAAAAAAATTCCTACGCTCACGCAAGATCTATCTAGGAGATGCATAGCAATGAGAGGGGGAAAGTGTGTCCACGTACCCTCGTAGACCGAAAGCGGAAGCGTTAGCTTAACGCGGTTGATGTAGTCGAATGTCTTCGCGATCCAACCGATCAAGCACCGAACGTACGGCACCTCCGAGTTCAGCACACGTTCAGCTCGATGACGTCCCTCGAACTCTTGATCCAGCAGAGGGTTGAGGGAGAGTTTCGTCAGCACGACGACATGGTGACGGTGATGGTGATGTGATCCGCGCAGGGCTTCGCCTAAGCACTACGACAATATGACCGGAGGAGTAAACTGTGGAGGGGGGCACCGCACACGGCTAAGAGAACAATTGATTTCTCTAGAGGCGCCCCCCTCCCACGTATATAAAGGAGGGAGAGGGGAGGAGGCCAGCCAAGGCGCGCCCCCAAGTGGGGAGGAGTCCTACTAGGACTCCAAGTCCAATTCGGACCCCCCCCCTTCCTTTTACCGGAGAGGGAAAGGGGAAAGGAGAGGGAGAAGGAGAAGGAAAGGGGGGCGCTGCCCGCTTCCCCACTCCAATTCGGACCCCTTCCAAGTGGGGGGCGAGCCAGCCCCTTGTGGGCTGGTGTGCCTCCCTCCCAAGGCCCATGTGGCCCATAACTTTCCCCGGGGGGTTCCAGTAACCTCCCGGTACTCCGATAAATACCCGGAACACTCCGAAACCATTCCGGTGTCTGAATACTATCGTCCAATATATTAATCTTTACCTCTCGACCATTTCGAGACTCCTCGTCATGTCCATGATCTCATTCGGGACTCCGAATAATCTTCGGTCACCAAAACATATAACTCATAATACAAATCATCATCAAACGTTAAGCGTGCGGACCCTACGGGTTCGAGAACTATGTAGACATGACCGAGACACATCTCCGGTCAGTAACCAATAGCGGAACCTAGATGCTCATATTGGTTCCTACATATTCTACGAAGATCTTTATCGGTCAAACCGTAATGACAACATACGTCATTCCCTTTGTCATCGGTATGTTACTTGCCCGAGATTCGATCGTCGGTATCTCCATACCTAGTTCAATCTCGTTACCGGCAAGTCTCTTTACTCGTTCCGTACTGCATCATCCCATAACTAACTCATTAGTCACATTGCTTGCAAGGCTTATCATGATGTGCATTACCGAGAGGGCCCAGAGATACCTCTCCGATACTCGGAGTGACAAATCCTAATCTCGATCTATGCCAACCCAACAAACACCTTCGGAGACACCTGTAGAGCATCTTTATAATCACCCAGTTACGTTGTGACGTTTGATAGCACACAAGGTGTTCCTCCGGTATTCGGGAGTTGCATAATCTCATAGTCAAAGGAATATGTATAAGTCATGAAGAAAGCAATAGCAATAAAACTTAACGAACATTATGCTAAGCTAACAGATGGGTCTTGTCCATCACATCATTCTCCTAATGATGTGATCCCGTTCATCAAATGACAACACATGTCTATGGTTAGGAAACTTAACCATCTTTGATCAACGAGCTAGTCTAGTAGAGGCTTACTAGGGACTCGGTGTTTTGTCTATGTATTCACACATGTATCAAGTTTCCGGTTAATACAATTCTAGCATGAATAATAAACATTTATCATGATATAAGGAAATATAAATAACAACTTTATTATTGCCTCTAGGGCATATTTCCTTCACCTTCATCCTGGTCGTCCATCAAAAGCCCGCACTCGGAAAGACGTATAGTTTCTGATTTCATTGTTGCAACACTCGTCGAACATATCTTGCATTTTCTTGACAGATGGTGGATTGAAATAAAGCATCAAAGGCTAAAAATATAAAGACCACACATCTAGCATGCACACAATCAATATCAACACACATGCCAATTGAAAGAAAAAAACACACCAAAAACTAGCAAAGTAAAACAAGATGGTAGCTATAGCATGGTGCAGTAAAAACGAAAACAACTCCTAGGCGATCAAAACAATGATCAACAATTTACAACATCATTCATATCTGCACCAACCATCTCATGACTGTTGGGAAACATTGCATGGATAAACAAAAAAAATTCTACGCACACGCAAGATCTATCAAGAAAATGCATAGCAACGAGAGAGGGAGAGTGTGTCTACGTACCCTCATAGACCGTAAGCGTAAGCGTTTGACAACGCGGTTGATGTAGTCGAACTTCTTCGCGTTGCAACCGATCGAGCACCGAACGTACGGCACCTCCGCGTTCAGCACACGTTCAGCTCGATGACGTCCTCCGCCTTCTTGATCCAGCAAGATGGTGAGGTAGTGGATGAGTTCCGGCAGCACAACCGCGTGGTGACGGTGATGGTGAAGTGATCTCCGTAGGGCTTCGCCTAAGCACTACGAAAATATGACCGGGGGTATAAACTGTTGAGGGGGGCGCCGCACACGGCTAAGATAATGTTCTTATGTGCTAGGCACCCCCCTCCCACATATATATAGGTGGGGGAGGAGGGAGCAGCCAGGAGGGCGCCCCAAGTAGGCCGAATCCTACTTGGGGTCTCCTCCCAAGTGACGCCCCCCTTCCTTATTTGGAGTGCGGGAGGAAGGAAGGAGGAGGTGGCGCCCCCCCCCCTCCTTTCCTTTCTCTCCTGAGGAGGGAAAGGCAGGAGGGGACATCCCTCCCCTTTCCTTCCCCATAGGGCCGGCCAGCCAAGGGAGGGGCGCGCCAGCCCCCTTGTGGGCTGGTCTGTCCCCTCCTTTGGCCCATAAGGCCCATAACTTCCCAGGGGGTGCCCGGAACACCTTCCGGTGACCCGATTACTTCCCGGTACGTCCCAAAACACTTCCGGTGTCCAAATATCATCGTCCTATATATCAATCTTTACCTCTCGACCATTTCGAGACTCCTCGTCATGTTCGTGATCTCATTCGGGACTCCTAACAACATTCGGTCAGCAAAACATATACCTCATATAACACTATATCGTCAACGAATGCTAAGCGTGCGGACCCTACGGGTTCGAGAACTATGTAGACATGACCGAGACACCTCTCCGATCAATAACCAATAGCGGAACCTGGATGCCAATATTGGCTCCTACATATTCTACGAAGATCTTTATCGGTCGAACCGTTATGACAACATACGTAATTCCCTTTGTCCATCGGTATGTTACTTGCCCGAGATTCGATCGTCGGTATCTCTATACCTAGTTCAATCTCGCTACCGGCAAGTCTCTTTACTCGTTCCGTAATACATCATCCTATAACTAACTCATTAGTCACTTTGCTTGCAAGGCTTCTTACGATGTGTATTACCGAGAGGGCCCAGAGATACCTCTCCGATACTCGGAGTGACAAATCCTAATCTCGATCTATGCCAACTCAACAAACACCTTCGGAGATACCTGTAGAGCATATTTATGATCACCCAGTTACATTGTGACGTTTGATAGCACACAAGGTATTCCTCCGGTATCCGGGAGTTGCATAATCTCATAGTCGAAGGAATATGTATTTGACATGAAGAAAGCAATAGCAATAAACTGAACGATCATTATGTTAAGCTAACGGATGGGTCTTGTCCATCACATCATTCTCCTAATGATGTGATCCCATTATAAAATGACAACACATGTCTATGGTTAGGAAACCTTAACCATCTTTGATCAACGAGCTAGTCTAGTAGAGGCTTACTAGGGACACGTTATTTGTTTAAGTATTCACACATGTATTTAAGTTTCCGATCAATACAATTCTAGCATGAATAATAAACCTTTATCATGAATAAGGAAATATAAAATAACAACTTTATTATTGCCTCTAGGGCATATTTCCTTCAGTCTCCCACTTGCACTAGAGTCAATAATCTAGATTACATTGTAATGAATCTAACACCCATGGAGTCTTGGTGCTGATCATGTTTTGCTCGTGGAAGAGGCTTAGTCAATGGGTCTGCTACATTCAGATCCGTATGTATTTTGCAAACTTCTATGTCTCCATCCTTGACATATTCACGAATAGAGTTGAAGCGTCTCTTGATGTGTTTGGTTCTCTTGTGAAACCTGGATTCCTTTGCCAAGGCAATTGATCCAGTGTTGTCACAAAAGATTTTCATTGGACCCGATGCACTAGGTATTACACCCAGATCGGATATGAACTCCTTCATTCAGACTCCTTTATTTGCTGCTTCCGAAGCAGCTATGTACTCCGCTTCACACGTAGATCCCGCCACGACGCTTTGCTTGGAACTGCACCAACTGACAGCTCCACCATTCAATATAAATACGTATCCGGTTTGTGACTTAGAGTCATCCGGATCAGTGTCAAAGCTAGCATCAACATAACCATTTACGACGAGCTCTTTGTCACCTCCATAAACGAGAAACATATCCTTGGCCCTTTTCAGGTACTTCAGGATGTTCTTGACCGCTGTCCAATGATCCACTCCTAGATTACTTTGGTACCTCCCTGCCAAACTTATGGCAAGGCACACATCAGGTCTGGTACACAGCATAACATACATGATAGAACCTATGGCTGAGGCATAGGGAATGACTTTCATTTTCTCTCTATCTTCTGCAGTGGTCGGGCTTTGAGTCTGACTCAACTTCACACCTTGTAACACAGGCAAGAACCCTTTCTTTGACTAATCCATTTTGAACTTCTTAAAAACTTTATCAAGGTATGTGCTTTGTGAAAGTCCTATTAAGCGTCTTGATCTATCTCTATAGATCTTGATGCCCAATATGTAAGCAGCTTCACCGAGGTCTTTCATTGAAAAACTCTTATTCAAGTATCCTTTTATGCTATCCAGAAATTCTATATCATTTCCAATTAATAAGATGTCATCCACATATAATATCAGAAATGCTATAGAGCTCCCACTCACTTTCTTGTAAATACTGGCTTCACCGTAAGTCTGTATAAAACCATACACTTTGATCACCTCATCAAAGTGTATATTCCAACTCCGAGATGCTTGCACCAGTCCATAGATGGATTGCTGGAGCTTGCACACTTTGTTAGTACATTTAGGATCGACAAAACCTTCTGGTTGCATCATATACAACTGTTCTTTAAGATATCCATTAAGGAATGCAGTTTTGACGTCCATTTGCCAGATTTCATAATCATAAAATGCGGCAATTGCTAACATGATTCGGACAGACTTAAGCATCACTACGGGTGAGAAAGTCTCATCGTAGTCAACCCCTTAAACTTGTCGAAAACCTTTCGCGACAAGTCGAGCTTTGTATACAGTAACATTACCATCAGTGTCAGTCTTCTTCTTGAAGATCCATTTATTCTCTATGGCTTGCCGATCATCGGGCAAATCCACCAAAGTCCATACTTTGTTCTCATACATGGATTCTATCTCAGATTTCATGGCCTCAAGCCATCTGTCGAAATCTGGGCTCATCATAGCTTCTTCATAGTTCGTAGGTTCGCCTTGGTCTAGTAACATGACTTCCAGACCAGGATTACCGTACCACTCTGGTGCGGATCATGCTCTGGTCGACCTACGAGGTTTGGTAGTAACTTGATCTGAAGTTTCATGATCATCATCATTAGCTTCCTCTCTAGTTGGTGTAGGCATCATGGGAACGCTTTTCTGTGATGTGTTACTGTCCAATTCGAGAGAAGGTAGAATTACCTCATCAAGTTCTACTTTCCTCCCACTCACTTCTTTTGAGAGAAACTCTTTCTCTAGAAAGGACCCATTCTTAGCAACAAAGCTCTTGCCTTCGGATCTGTGGTAGAAGGTGTACCCAATTGTTTCATTAGGGTATCCTATGAAGACGCACTTCTCCGATTTGGGTTCGAGCTTATCAAGCTAAAGCCTTTTGACATAAGTGTCGCAACCCCAAACTTTAAGAAACAACAACTCAGGTTTCTTGCCAAACCACAGTTCATACGGTGTCGTCTCAACGGATTTAGACGGTGCCCTATTTAACATGAATGCGGCTGTCTCTAATGCATAAACCCAAAACGATAGTGGTAAATCGGTAAGAGACATCATAGATCGCACCATATCAAATAAAGTACGGTTACGACGTTCGGACACACCATTACGTTGTGGTCTTCCAGGTGGCGTGAGTTGTGAAACAATTCCACATTGTTTTAAATGAAGGCCAAACTCGTAACTCAAATATTCGCCTCCACGATCAGGTCATAGAAACTTTATTTTCTTTTTGCGATGATTCTCCACTTCACTCTGAAATTCTTTGAACTTTCAAATGTTTTAGACTTGTGTTTCATTAAGTAGATATACCCATATCTACTCAAATCATCTGTGAAGGTCAGAAAATAACGATACCCGCCGCGTGCTTCAACACTCATCGGACCACATACATCGGTATGTATTATTTCCAATAAGTTATTAGCTCGCTCCATTGTTCCGGAGAATGGAGTTTTAGTCATCTTGCCCATGAGGCATGGTTCGCAAGTATCAAATGATTCATAATCAAGTGATTCCAAAAGCCCATCTACATGGAGTTTCTTCATGCGCTTTACACCAATATGACCTAAACGGCAGTGCCACAAATATGTTGCACTATCATTATCAACTTTGCATCTTTTGGCATCAATATTATGAATATGTGTATCACTACAATCGAGATTCAACAAGAATAGACCACTCCTCAAGGGTGCATGACCATAAAAGATATTATTCATATAAATAGAACAACCATTATTCTCTGACTTAAATGAATAACCGTCTCGCAATAAACAAGATCCAGATATAATGTTCATGCTCAACGCGGGCACCAAATAACAATTATTCAGGTCTAAAACTAATCCCGAAGGTAGATGTAGAGGCAACGTGCCGACGGCGATCACATCGACCTTGGAACCATTTCTGACGCGCATCGTCACCTCTTCCTTAGCCAATCTTCGTTTATTCCGCTGTTCCTATTTCGAGTTACAAATATGAGCAACCGAACCAGTATCAAATACCCAGGCACTTCTACGAGCATTAGTAAGGAACACATCAATTACATGTATATCAAATATACCTTTATTCACTTTGCCATCATTCTTATCCGCCAAATACTTGGGGCAGTTCCGCTTCCAGTGACCATTCCCTTTGCAGTAGAAGCACTTAGTTTCAGGCTTGGGTCTAGCTTTGGGCTTCTTCCCGGGAGTGGCCACTTGCTTGCCATTCTTGTTGAAGTTCCCTTTCTTTCCCTTGCCCTTTTTCTTGAAACTACTGGTCTTGTTAACCATCAACACTTGATGCTCCTTCTTGATTTCTACCTCTGCGGCCTTAAGCATTGCGAAGAGCTCGGGAATTGTTTTGTTCATCCCTTGCATATTATAGTTCATCACGAAGCCTTTGTAGCTAGGTGGCAGTGATTGAAGAACTCTGTCAATAACACAATCAACTGGAAGATTAACTCCTAGCTGAGTCAAGTGATTATAATACCCAGACATTTCGAGTATGTGTTCACTGACAGAACTGTTCTCCTCCATCTTGCAGCTATAGAACTTGTTGGAGACTTCATATCTCTCAACCCGGGCATTTGCTTGAAATATTAACTTCAACTCCCGGAACATCTCATATGCTCAATGACGTTCAAAACGTCTTTGAAGTCCCGGTTCTAAGCCGTAAAGCATGGCACACTGAACTATTGAGTAGTCATCAGATCGAGCTTGCCAGACGTTCATAACATCAGCTTCAGCTCCTACAGCAGGCCTTTCACCTAGCGGTGCATCAAGGACATAATTCTTCTGTGCAGTAATGAGGATAATCCTCAAGTTACGGACCCAGTCCGTGTAGTTGCTACCATCATCTTTCAACTTAGCTTTCTCTAGGAACGCATTAAAATTCAGGGGAACGGTAGCACGGGCCATTGATCTACAACATAGATATGCAAATAATTTCAGGACTAAGTTCATGATAAATTAAGTTCAATTAATCAAATTACTAATGAACTCCCACTTAAATTAACATACCTCAAGTTATCTAAGTGATACATGATCCAAATCAACTAAACCATGTCTGATCATCACGTGAGATGGAGTAGTCTTCAATGGTGAACATCTTCATGTTGATCATATCTACTATATGTCTCATGTTCGACCTTTTGGTCTCCAGTGTTCCGAGACCATGTCTGTACATGCTAGGCTCGTCAAGTTAACCCAAGTATTCTGCATGTGCAAAACTGTCTTACACCCGTTGTATGTGAACATAGAGTCTATCACGCCCGATCATCACGTGGTGCTTCAAAATGACGAACTTTAGCAACAGTGCATACTCGGGGAGAACACTTTTATCTTGAAATTTAGTGAAGGGATCATCTTATAATGCTACCGCCGTTCTAAGCAAAATAAGATGCATAAAGGATAAACATCACATGCAATCAAAATATGTGACATGATATGGCCATCATCATCTTGTGCTTTTGATCTCCATCTCCAAAGCATCGTCATGATCTCCATTGTCACCGGCTCGACACCTTGATCTCCATCGTTGCGTCGTGGTCGTCTCGCCAACTATTGCTTCTACAACTATCGCTAACGCATAGTGATAAAGTAAAGCAATTACATGGCGTTTGCATTTCATACAATAAAGAGACAACCATAAGGCTCCTGCCGGTTGCCGATAAATTACAAAACATGATCATCTCAAACAGTAACGTATATCATATCATGTCTTGACCATATCACATCACAACATACCTTGCAAAAACAAGTTAGATGTCCTCTACTTTGTTGTTGCAAGTTTTACGTGGCTGCTACGGGCTTCTAGCAAGAACCGTTCTTACCTATGGCAAAAACCACAACGGTGATTTATCAAGTTTGCTGTTTTAACCTTCTTCAAGGACCGGCCGTAGTCAAATTCAATTCAACTAAAGTAGGAGAAACAGACACCCGCCAGCCACCTTGATGCAAAACTAGTTGCATGTCTGTCGGTGGAACCGGTCTTATGTGCATGGACACGTAAGGTTGGTCCGGGCCGCTTCATCCCACAATACCGCCGAATCAAAATAAGACGTTGGTGGTAAGCAATATGACTTTCACCGCCCACAACTCTTTGTGTTCTACTCATGCATATCTGAAGGAAATATGCCCTAGAGGCAATAATAAAGTTGTTATTTTATATTTCCTTATTCATGATAAATGTTTATTATTCATGCTAGAATTGTATTGATCGGAAACCTAAATACATGTGTGAATACATAGACAAACATTGTGTCCCTAGTGAGCCTCTACTTGACTAGCTCATTGATCAAAGATGGTTAAGGTTTCCTAACCATGGACATGAGTTGTCATTTGATAACGGGATCACATCATTAGGAGAATGATGTGATGGACAAGACCCATCCGTTAGCTTAGCATAATGATCGTTCAGTTTTATTGCTATTGCTATTGCTTTCTTCATGTCAAATACATATTCCTTCGACTATGAGATTATGCAACTCACGGATACCGAAGGAATGCCTTGTGTGCTATCAAACGTCACAACGTAACTGGGTGATTATAAAGATGCTCTACAGGTATCTCCTAAGGTGTTTGTTGAGTTGGCATAGATCGAGATTAGGATTTTTCACTCCGAGTATCAGAGAGGTATCTCTGGGCCCTCTCGGTAATACACATCATAAGAAGCCTTGCAAGCAAAGTGACTAATGAGTTAGTTACAGGATGATGTATTACAGAACGAGTAAAGAGACTTGCCGGTAACTAGATTGAACTAGGTATGTGGATACCGACGATCGAATCTCGGGCAAGTAACATACCGATGGACAAAGGGAATAGCATATGCTGTCATAACAGTTCGACCGATAAAGATCTTCGTAGAATATGTGGGAGCCAATATGAGCATCCAGGTTCCGCTATTGGTTATTGACCGGAGAAGTGTCTCGGTCATGTGTACATAGTTCTCGAACCCGTAGGGTCCGCACGCTTAACGTTCGATGACGATTTAGTATTATATGAGTTATGTGATTTGGTGACCGAATGTTGTTCGGAGTCCCGGATGAGATCACGGACATGACGAGGAGTCTTGAAATGGTCGAGAGGTAAAGATTGATATATAGGACAATGGTATTCGAACACCGGAAGTGTTCCGGAGGGTACCGGGTACATATCGGGTCACCGGAAGGGGTTCCGGGCACCCCCGGCAAAAGATATGGGCCTTATGGGCCAAGAGGGGAAACACAGCAGCCACCAGGGGCTGCTACGCCCCCCATATGGGACGCACCAGAGTAGAAGGAAAGAGGGGAAGAGAGAAGGAAGGGGAGGGATTCGGCCTCCCCCTTCCTTCCCTCCTCCCTCCTCTTTCCTCCCCCCTCCGGCAATTATGGAAGGGGGGAGGCCGAATTGGGGAGGACCCCAAGTAGGATTCCTCCTACTTGGGGTGCACCCTTGCTGCTCCCCTCCCCCTCCCCCTCCCACCTATATATACATGGGGAGGGGGCGCCTACAACATAGAACAACAATTGTTAGCCATGTGCGGCGGCCCCCTCCACAGTTTACGCCTCCGGTCATATCTTCATAGTGCTTAGGCGAAGCCCTGCGCGGATCACTTCACCATCACCGTCACCATGCCGTTGTGCTGACGGAACTCATCTACTTCCTTGACACCTTGCTGGATCAAAAGGACGAGGGACGTCATCGAGCTGAACATGTGCAGAACTCAGAGGTGCCGTACATTCGGTACTTGATCGATCGGAGCTAGAAGAAGTTCGACTACATCAACCGCGTTGTCAAACGCTTCCGCTTTCGGTCTACGAGGGTACGTAGACGTACTCTCCCCCTCTCGTTGCTATGCATCTCCTAGATAGATCTTGCGTGAGCGTAGGAATTTTTTTGAAATTGCATGCTACGTTTCCCAACAGTGGCATCCGAGCCAGGTCTATGCGTAGATGATATGCACGAGTAGAACACAAAGAGTTGTGGGCGGTGATCGTCATACTGCTTACCACCAATGTCTTATTTTGATTCGGCGGTATTGTTGGATGAACCAGCCCGGACCAACCTTACATGACCACGTTCATGAGACTGGTTCCACCGACAGACATGCAACTAGTTTTGCATAAAGGTGGCTGGCGGGTGTCTGTTTCTCCTACTTTAGTTGAATCGAATTTGACTGCGGCCGGTCCTTGTTGAAGGTTAAAACAGCAAACTTGATAAATCACCGTTGTGGTTTTGATGCGTAGGTAAGAACGGTTCTTGCTAGAAGCCCGTAGCAGCCACGTAAAACTTGCAACAACAAAGTAGAGGACGTCTAACTTGTTTTTGCAAGGCATGTTGTGATGTGATATGGTCAAGACATGATGTGATATACGTTGTTGTATGAGATGATCATGTTTTGTAAAAATTATCGGCAACTGGCAGGAGCCTTATGGTTGTCGCTTTATTGTATGAAATGCAAACGCCATGTAATTGCTTTACTTTATCACTATGCGTTAGCGATAGTTGTAGAAGCAATAGTTGACAGGATGACCATGACGCAACGATGGAGATCAAGGTGTCGAGCCAGTGATGATGGAGATCATGACGATGCTTTGGAGATGGAGATCAAAAGCACAAGATGATGATGGCCATATCATGTGACATATTTTGATTGCATGTGATGTTTATCTTTTATGCATCTTATTTTTCTTAGTACGGTGATAGCATTATAAGATGATCCCTTAACTAAATTTCAAGGTATAAGTGTTCTCCCTGAGTATGCACCGTTGCGACAGTTCGTCGTGTTGAGACACCACGTGATGATCGGGTGTGATAGACTCTACGTTCAAATACAACGGGTGCAAGACAGTTTTGCACATGCAGAATACTCGGGTTAAACTTGACGAGCCTGGCATGTACAGACATGGCCTCGGAACACTAGAGACCGAAAGGTCGAACGTGAATCATATAGTAGATATGATCAACATAGAGATGTTCACCATTGATGACTACTCCATCTCACGTGATGATCGGACATGGTTTAGTTGATTTGGATCATGTATCATTTAGATGACTTGAGGGATGTCTATCTAAGTGGGAGTTCTTAAGTAATTTGATTAATTGAACTTAATTTATCATGAACTTAGTCTGATAGTATTTGCATATCTATGTTGTAGATCAATGGCCCGTGCTACCGTTCCCTTGAATTTTAATGCGTTCCTAGAGAAAGCTAAGTTGACAGATGATGGTAGCAACTACACGGACTGGGTCCGTAACTTGAGGATTATCCTCATTGCTGCACAGAAGAATTATGTCCTTGATGCACCGCTAGGTGAAAGGCCTGCTGCAGGAGCAGATGCTGATGTTATGAACGTCTGGCAAGCTCGATCTGATGACTACTCGATAGTTCAGTGTGCTATGCTTTATGACTTAGAATCGGGACTTCAAAGACGTTTTGAACGTCATGGAGCATATGAGATGTTCCAAGAGTTGAAGTTAATATTTCAAGCAAATGCCCGAGTTGAGAGATATGAAGTCTCCAACAAGTTCTATAGCTGCAAGATGGAGGAGAACAGTTTTGTCAGTGAACACATACTCAAAATGTCTGGGTATCATAATCACTTGACTCAGCTGGGAGTTAATCTTCCAGATGATAGTATTATTGACAGAGTTCTTCAATCACTGCCACCAAGCTACAAAGGCTTCGTGATGAACTATAATATGCAAGGGATGGAGAAGACAATTCCCGAGCTCTTCGCAATGCTCAAAGCTACGGAAGTAGAAATCAAGAAGGAGCATCAAGTGTTGATGGTTAACAAGACCACTAGTTTCAAGAAAAAGGGCAAGGGAAAGAAGGGGAACTTCAAGAAGAATGGCAAGCAAGTTGCCACTCCCAGGAAGAAGCCCAAAGCTGAACCCAAGCCTGAAACTGAGTGCTTCTACTGCAAAGGGACTGGTCACTGGAAGCGGAACTGCCCCAAGTATTTGGCGGATAAGAAGGATGGCAAAGTGAACAAAGGTATATTTGATATACATGTTATTGATGTGTACCTTACTAATGCTCGTAGTAGCACCTGGGTATTTGATACTTGTTCAGTTGCTCATATTTGTAACTCAAAACAGGAGCTACGGATTAAATGAAGATTGGCTAAGGATGAGGTGATGATGCGCGTCGGGAATGGTTCCAAGGTTGATGTGATCGTCGTCGGCATGCTACCTCTACATCTACCGTCGGTATTAGTTTTAGACCTGAATAATTGTCATTTGGTGCCAGCTTTGAGCATGAACATTATATCTGGATCTTGTTTAGTGCGAGACGGTTATTCATTTAAATCAGAGAATAATGGTTGTTCTATTTATATGAGTATTATCTTTTATGGTCATGCACCCTTGAAGAGTGGTCTATTTTTGTTGAATCTCGATCGTGGTGATACACATATTCATAATTTGGTGCAGTTCCAAGCAGAGCGTCATGGCGGGATCTACGTGTGAAGCAGAGTACATAGCTGCTTCGGAAGCAGCAAATGAAGGAGTCTGGATGAAGGAGTTCATATCCGATCTAGGTGTAATACCTAGTGCATCGGGTCCAATGAAAATATTTTGTGACAATACTGGAGCAATTGCCTTAGCGAAGGAATCCAGATTTCACAAAAGAACCAAACACATCAAGAGACGCTTCAACTCCATCCGTGATCAAGTCAAGGAGGGAGACATAGAGATTTGCAAAGTACATACGGATCTGAATGTAGCAGACCCGTTAACTAAGCCTCTTCCAGGAGCAAAGCATGATCAGCACCAAGACTCCATGGGTGTTAGATCATTACATTGTAATCTAGATTATTGACTCTAGTGCAAGTGGGAGATTGAAGGAAATATGCCCTAGAGGCAATAATAAAGTTGTTATTTTATATTTCCTTATTCATGATAAATGTTTATTATTCATGCTAGAATTGTATTGATCAGAAACCTAAATACATGTGTGAATACATAGACAAACATTGTGTCCCTAGTGAGCCTCTACTTGACTAGCTCGTTAATCAAAGATGGTTAAGGTTTCCTAACCATGGACATGAGTTGTCATTTGATAACAGGATCACATCATTAGGAGAATGATGTGATGGAGAAGACCCATCCGTTAGCTTAGCATAATGATCGTTCAGTTTTATTGCTATTGCTTTCTTCATGTCAAATACATATTCCTTCGACTATGAGATTATGCAACCCCTGGATACCTAAGGAATGCCTTGTGTGATATCATACGTCACAACGTAACTGAGTGATTATAAAGATGCTCTACAGGTATCTCCGAAGGTGTTTGTTGAGTTGGCATAGATCGAGATTAGGATTTGTCACTCCGAGTATCGGAGAGGTATCTCTGGGCCCTCTCGGTAATACACATCATAAGAAGCCTTGCAAGCAAAGTGACTAATGAGTTAGTTACAGGATGATGTATTACAGAATGAGTAAAGAGACTTGCCGATAACTAGATTGAACTAGGTATGTGGATAGCGACGATCGAATCTCGGGCAAGTAACATACCGATGGACAAAGGGAATAACATATGTTGTCATAACGGTTCGACCGATAAAGATCTTCGTAGAATATGTGGGAGCCAATATGAGCATCCAGGTTCCGCTATTGGTTATTGACCGGAGAAGTGTCTCGGTCATGTCTACATAGTTCTCGAACCCGTAGGGTCCGCACGCTTAACGTTCGATGACGATTTAGTATTATATGAGTTATGCGATTTGGTGACCGAATGTTGTTCGGAGTCCTGGATGAGATCATGGACATGACGAGGAGTCTCGAAATGGTCGAGAGGTAAAGATTGATATATAGGACGATGGTATTCGGACACCGAAAATGTTCCGGAGGGTACCGGGTACATATCGGGTCACCGGAAGGGGTTCCGGGCACCCCCGGCAAAAGATATGGGCCTTATGGGCCAAGAGGGGAAACACAACAGCCACCAGGGGCTGCTGCGCCCCCCATATGAGCCGCACCAGAGGATAAGGAAAGAGGGGAAGAGAGAAGAAAGGGGAGGGATTCGGCCTCCCCCTTCCTTCCCTCCTCCCTCCTCTTTCCTTCCCCCTCCGGCAATTATGGAAGGGGGGGGAGGCCGAACTGGGGAGGACCCCAAGTAGGATTCCTCCTACTTGGGGTGCACCCTTGCTGCTCCCCTCCCCCTCCCACCTATATATACATGGGGAGGGGCGCCTAGAACATAGAACAACAATTGTTAGCCGTGTGCGGCGCCCCCCTCCACAGTTTACGCCTCCGGTCATTTCTTTGTAGTGCTTAGGCGAAGCCCTGCGCGGATCACTTCACCATCACCGTCACCACGCCATCATGCTAACGGAACTCATCTACTTCCTCAACACCTTGCTGGATCAAAAGGACGAGGGACGTCATCGAGTTGAACGTGTGCAGAAATCGGAGGTGCCGTACGTTCGGTACTTGATCGGTCGGAGCTAGAAGAAGTTCGACTAGATCAACCGCGTTGTCAAACGCTTCCGCTTTTGGTCTACGAGGGTACATAGACATACTCTCCCCCTCTCATTGCTATGCATCTCCTAGATAGATCTTAAGTGAGCGTAGGAATTTTTTTGAAATTGCATGCTACGTTTCCCAACAATATCATCTACGCATAGACCTAGCTCGGATGCCACTGTTGGGAAACGTTGCATGAAAAAACAAAAAAATTCTATGCACACGCAAGATCTATCAAGGAGATGCATAGCAATGAGAGGGGGAGAGTGTGTCTACGTACCCTCATAGACCGTAAGCGGAACCATTTGACAACGCGGTTGATGTAGTCGAACTTCTTCGCGTTCCAACCGATCGAGCACCGAACGTACAGCGCCTCCGCGTTCAGCACACGTTCAGCTCGATGACGTCCTCCGCCTTCTTGATCCAGCAAGATGGCAAGGTAGTGGATGATTTCCGGAAGCATGACGGCGTGGTGATGGTGATGGTGAAGTGATCTTCACAGGGCTTCGCCTAAGCACTACAAAAATATGACCGGGGGTGTAAACTGTAGAGGGGGGCGCCGCACACGGCTAAGATAATGTTCTGGTGTGCTAGGCGCCCCCCCCTCCCACATATATATAGGTGGGGGGGAGGAGGTAGCAGCTAGGAGGGCGCCCCAAGTAGGCCGAATCCTACTTCGGGTCTCCTCCCAAGTGGCGCCCCCCCTTCCTTATTTGGAGTGCGAGAGGAAGGAAGGAGGAGGTGGTGCCCCCCCTTTCCTTTCTCTCCTGAGGAGGGAAAGGCAGGAGGGGCCATCCCTCCCCTTTCCTTCCCCATAGGGACGACCAGCCAAGGGAGGGGCGCGCCAGCCCCCTTGTGGGCTGGTCTGTCCCCTCCTTTGGCCCATAAGGCCCATAACTTCCCGGGGGGGGGGGGGTGCCCGGAACCCCTTCCGGTGACCCGATTACTTCCCGGTACGTCCCGAAACACTTCCTGTGTCCAAATATCATCGTCCTATATATCAATCTTTACCTTTTTACCATTTCGAGACTCCTCGTCATGTCCGTGATCTCATCCGGGACTCCGAACAACATTCGGTCACCAAAACATATAACTCATATAACATTATATCGTCAACAAACGTTAAGCGTGCAGACCCTACGGGTTCGAGAACTATGTAGACATGACCGAGACACCTCTCCGGTCAATAACCAATAGCGGAACCTGGATGCCCATATTGGCTCCTACATATTCTACGAAGATCTTTATCGGTCGAACCGTTATGACAACATACGTAATTCCCTTTGTCCATCGGTATGTTACTTGCCCGAGATTCGATCGTCGGTATCTCTATACCTAGTTCAATCTCATTACTGGCAAGTCTCTTTGCTCATTCCGTAATACATCATCCTGCAACTAACTCATTAGTCACTTTGCTTGCAAGGCTTCTTATGATGTGTATTACCGAGAGGGCCCAGAGATACCTCTTCGATACTCGGAGTGACAAATCCTAATCTCGATCTATGCCAACTCAACAAACACCTTCAGAGATACCTGTAGAGCATCTTTATGATCACCCAGTTACGTTGTGACATTTGATAGCACACAAGATATTCCTTCGGTATCCGAGAGTTGCATAATCTCATAGTCGAAGGAATATGTATTTGACATGAATAAAGCAATAGCAATAAACTGAACGATCATTATGCTAAGCTAACGGATGGGTCTTGTCCATCACATCATTCTCCTAATGATGTGATCCCGTTATCAAATTACAACACATATCTATGGTTAGGAAACCTTAATCATCTTTGATCAACGAGCTAGTCTAGTAGAGGCTTACTAGGGACACGGTATTTGTTTATGTATTCACACATGTATTTAAGTTTCCGATCAATACAATTCTAGCATGAATAATAAACCTTTATCATGAATAAGGAAATATAAAATAACAACTTTATTATTGCCTCTAAGGCATATTTCCTTCAATGACTTCACTGGTACTAAGAGAGGATTCTCCAACAGCAACACCTTCAGCAAGGGAATGACGCACATGTGTCGCCGTCGTCAGATCCAACCACCGAACGTCAGATCATGTGTTCCTTTCTTTTTGCGAAAAGATCATGAGTTTACACCCTTAAGAATAAGTCCACAAAAATCCGAGCAATGTCTTCAACAAGGTAACAACACAAGAAACATAACAATTGACATATATAACCAATAAAGGTCAAACCTCGAGTTATCCCCTAGAGCTCGAGACCGATGCTTGAGGTGCACCACCAAATCAAAGTCATCATGTGTCGCCACCTCCACTTTCCCCAATCCCAGCAGCTACAAGCATAGCATGGTCTCGACTTGAGATATGACTTTATTCTACATTTTGGAACGAGTAAATATAGATAATAATTTGAAGACATGGATGATAAGAAAGCTAAGGTGTACAATAACACTACATAATCAACTAATTATCAATGTAAGTACAATGATACAGTGCCACGGGTACTAACGAGAGCAATGCATTGCGCAACATAGCTACGTGAAAGTGCGTTATATCGACTAAAGGGGAGGGGTGAATAGGCGATTTTTACAAATTCGTCACTGAGGAAATACTACTTGAAGAATTTGCTAAGTGACGAACTACAAGCAGCGGAATAAGTACTTAGGTGCAAGCATAACATGGCAGTAACACAGTCATCATGATGATATGTAACAAGCACAGAGCACAGGTAGCGTGTAAACAGGATAAGCAGGCAAAAGACTAGATGACTGAAGAATTAGGATTGAAGAAATTGAGAAAGTCTTCAGTCAAAGTCTTCAAATAGTAACGATCAATTTCATCAACACATGAATGAGGAAATGAAAGGGTTGAGGAAATAGAACCAGTAGCTCGGTGAAGACAATGATTTGGTAAACCAGTTCCAACTGCTGTGACAGTTGTACGTCTGGTTGGAGCGGCTAGGTATTTAAACCTGAGGACACATAGTCCCGGACACACAGTCCTCACCGTATTCTCCTTGAGCTAAGGTCACACAGACCTCGCCCAATCACTCGTGGTAAGTCTTCACAGGTGACTTCCAAACCTTCACAGACTTGGTCACTCGGCGATCCACAATTCCTCTTGGATGCTCTAGACCATGACGCCTAACCGTCTGGAGGATGCACAGTCCTCAAAGGTAACAAGCATCGGTTCCACACAGGAACAATCTCTTCAGTGATGCTCAATCACTTTGGGTTTTAGGTGTTGGGTTTGGGTTTTTCCTCACTGATGATTTTCTCTCAAAGTCCTCGAGGATGGGATGCTCTAAATGACAAGTGTCAGTTTCTCTCGGAGCAGCCAACCAACTAGTGGTTGTAGGGGGCGGCTATTTATAGCCGGGGAGCAGCCCGACATGATAAGACATAAATGCCCTTCAATGATATGACCGTTAAGTGGATAGGATATTTTGGACAGCTGGCGCATAGCACAACAATGGTCGGAAATTTGAGCTCTCAAATTTCTCAGGGCTATCATGTTCCTCACTTGTAGGCAATCCGCACTGGCGAATTCCTAACTCCTCAGTCAGAACAAATTCCTCAGAGAACAGAAGATCTTCGTCTCTGTCACTAAAGAAATTGACTGAACTGTATGAGATTTCCAATGGCTTCACTCGAAAGGATTGGGTAGGTGTAGGATTTGAGATGAGCATCACTTGGAAACTTTTCCTTAGTTTTACCTCGACCCCCTTTAACAGTACGGTGTTTCCTATGACTCAAGAAAGAGAAAATGAAACTACGAAAACAAAAGTCTTCACGCTTCATAATCCTCGCATCAATATCAAGGTCTTCAAGGTCACACCAATTTCCTCATTTTCAAAGTCTTCAAGAAAACCAAAGTCTTCAACTGAAGACATTCATTTTTAGGGGTCAACTTTCTTCGTAAATATCAAACTCCTTATAGACTTATAGACCTGTGTACACTCATAAACACATTAGTCCCTTAACCTATAAGTCTTCAATACACCAAAATCACTAAGGGGCACTAGATGCACTTACAATCTCCCCCTTTTTGGTGATTGATGACAAATAGGTTAAGTTTTTAACGGGGATAAAACATATGAAGTGTAAATACTGAATTTGAGGAATTTGATTGCAAGATATAGAGGAACTCCCCCTGAAGATGTGCATATTGAGGATTTTGCTTTGGATTGCAAATGCACATTGTAGAGTAATATCATGGAGATCTCCCCCTATATCTTGTAATTCATACACACATTTAACATATGATATGAAGAATTTGAAATGCATGATGAAATATGGTGTCTGACGACATTCAGCATGCGTGCATTAAGGTACTTGAGGAAATAAGCATGCAGAAAGCAGTTCAAAAGTATCAGACCACCATAGGGCTTAAGTTTACAACTCATCAGAGCAAACACCTCAGAAGAGCAAGAGTTGTAACTTAAAAAAACAGCCCATATATAAGACCCGCTTGAAGACTAACTCAAATTTCTCCCCCTTTGTCATCGAATGACCAAAAGGGACGAAAAATGAGGACTAACGGCTCTGAAGAATATCATCATGAAGTCGATGGAGGAGTGCCAGCGTTGTTGGGGTCGTCCGTTGAGGTAGGGCATGCCGCAGTGTCGTTCAAATCTTCAGCTTCATCCGTCTCGCGCGATGAAGAATATGAACTTGTGACCAGCTGAGGAACTTTGACCTTCTTGAATTTCTTCGAAGGTGGCTGAGACCAGTCAAAAACCTGTTGAAATCCCATCTGCTTGAGATCTTCATCACTGTAAAGATGAGACAGAATAGCCCAAGTGCGATCGAAGATTTCATGTGCATAGTAATGATTCTTCTTCACAGTGTTTTGCGTGACAGTCATATTCTGAAGAATTGAGCCAAATTGACGCTTGACCCACTTGTGATTACGATCGACCTTCTGATGAAGACTTAGAAGAAGCTCACGACCAGTCATCACTCGTGAAGCAGTGGCTTGAGGAGTTGGCTTTGAAGCTTTTGCAGCAGAATCTTGGGTTGTAGGTCATCATTGGTGGAGTAAGATACAGCTTTGCGAAACTGGCCATCCAATGGACGAGTGCCCTCATCAATAACAGCAGCTTTACCTTTTCCATCAACTAAAGAAATAGTCCGCTTGAGGACTTCAATAGGAGGCAAATAGCTGAGATGATTCTGACAATCTGCCTGGTAGTGAATTGAAGACCTGGTTCTGATGAACTTCATGATCCATGGAGCATAAGGCTTCAACTCAAACGGTGACAGTGCAACATTCGCCAAAGTCCTCATGAAGAAATCATGGTAGTTAATGGGAATGCCATGTATCATGTTGAACAGCAGATTCTTCATGATGCCAACAACCTCTTCTTATTCTGAGTTGTGGCCTTTGATCGGACTGAGGGTTTTGGTCAGAATGCGATAGATTGTCCTAGGCACATAAAGCAAATCCTTCACTAGGAAGGTAGTTCTTGGAGCTTGGCCTGCCTTCAAAGGCTTCATCAGCACTTGCATCATATGATGTGGAAGCTCAGGTTCTTCATACATGAGCCTGGCACCTTCAGCACGAGGACTGACTGGTACGGCATGAAGTAATTCAGAGGCTAGGGCTTTGTAATGAGTGTTCTCAGTCATCCAGTCAAGCACCCATGAGTTCACATCAGCCACATTTATAGTGAGGTGCAGTGTGGCATAGAATTGAAGAATTAGCTCTTCATTCCAATCGCAGATGTCAGTGCAGAAATTTAGAAGCCCAGCTTCATGAAGAACATTCAAGACTGGCTGGAAGCAAGGAATGGACTCCATGTCAACATGGGGAATTTGACGATGCTCAAATACCTTGTCCTTGTCAAACAGGAGTGAAGAATAGAAGTTCATCTGACTGGCTGTCCAGAATCGCTTGCGTCGAAGTCTTGCTGAGTCATATGGATTGAAATCAGTGAAGAAATGGTGCTCAGCGAAGAAGTCGTCAGCCTTGAATTTTGGCCTTTTAGCATGAGGGTTTTGCTGCTTGGGCTGAAGATTAATAGTTGATGTTTTCACAGCCTCTTGGATCAGAATCTCTGGAGCTACTAACTGAGGAATTGAGGGTTCAGGTTCTTCAGCAGCGGTTTGAGTCTCCATTTCTTCAGCTGTAGTAGCTGGAATTTCCTCAGGAATGGAAAGGAGAGATGTTTGACGTTCTTCAGATCCCGTGTGAATTTCTTCTGTTTGTGCAGGGGACTGAGGAATTGGATGCAGAGGTGTGGTCAATGGTGAATTGGGGTGAAGTCTTTCCCAATAATCATCATTAAGCACAGGAGTAGTTGAGCCAATGTCCACGTCTTCTTCTTCCATTTCCTCAACGCCTGCCTCTTCAGCTATGAACAGAGGCATGGGCGATGATACCAGTGGGGTTGAAGGGATGTCTTCCACATCAATTTCTTCATCTAACTGCTCTAAAGAAGTAGCAGAAGGATTCTCTTCATCGATGTCATCTGGAATGACATAATCCTCACCATAAGGAATGAGCTCCTTGGACGGTACAACAGAGATCGGAACAACATCAATTGGGTTATTGAAAGAGCTCGTCAAAATCCTCACTTTCTTGGGAGCTGAGGACTCTGCAGAGGTTGATGCTTTCCTCTTCTTCACAGTTGCCTTCTCCGCAACTTTGGTTTTCTTCACCTCTGATGCAGAAGGAAGAGTGACATTCTTCATCCTTGAGGATTTGGTAAGGGGAGCAGATGAAGTGAGTTCAGTTTCTTCAGGCTCAGCAAATGCTTCAGCTGGCCTGGGATGTTCTTCAGGCGCAACATTAGAGGTTGCCCTGGCAAGTTCTTCAGGAGCTGGAATTTCTTCGGCAGCCCTGGAATTCTCAGTTTCATCAGCAGTCTGATTTTCATCAGCTGTGCTAGCAGTTTCTTCAACCGACTAAACAAAAACATCAATCTGGGGAATTTGTTGTTGCGATGGTGCTGCAACGTTGGTCTTGAGGTTCTTGGCCAGCTTGACAAATCTGACTTTGGCTCCCAGCCAATCGGCATAATATCTGTCAAATTCATCACTGAGGCCTTTGATCTCCTTTTGCAAAGATACAAGTTCTTCAGGAGACATGTTTAGAACATTGTTCTTCAGAAAGCGCTCCTTCTTGTATTGAGCCTTCTTGACTTGCCTGCCCTTTTCAAATTTCCATTTTTCTTCACCGATGAATGCCGTCAACATGTGACTTTGACCAGAAGTGAGGTTTAATTCAGGCAGTGGAGTGTTTGGATCTTTGTGCCAGAGATCGATGAAATCAAGGATCTTCTTCGGATCCAGCATGAGAGGCACAGAACTCCCTTTGGCTCTAGCGGCCCTTTCTTGCCTGTCCCTGATGATTTCAGCAAGTTCTTCATCATCAGCTTCATCGTCATCAGATGGAACATGGAATGCCACTTGATTCTTATGAGGACTTGGCCTCGTTCCATGTCTAGTAGTGGCCTTTTTCTTCAGCAGAGTTGGACCAGTTGAGGACCGTGGTGGAGCTAAGGAACTTGCAGATGCTTTAGAAGCAATTAAAAAACCTACAGTCCATTGGCATGTTGCAAGATGCACTGGTGTTGAGGACTTAGCAGCAGCAACTGAGGATTTTGTGGCAATAGAGGGAATTGGCACAACCCTTGAAGAAGTTGCCTGAGGAATTTGCTTTGAGGGCTTTGAGGAACTTGGCCGTGAGGGCATTGCTGTTGAGGAACTCGGCCTCAGAGCTGATTTCTTCGGCATAGCCTTCTTGGGCTTACTGGCAGAGGCCTCAGCAGCAGCAGCTTGAGAATCCTCATTGAATTTCTTCACTGCTTCTTTTGCAAGCTTGTCCAGTTTGGCTTGGCGCTTGGCCCATTCTCTTAGAAATTGCTCACCACGCCTGATGCTGGTGGGATCAGCAACTTGGCCAGCTGCCAATGGAGGTCTTGGACATGGAGGGTTTACGGCGAATTTCTTCATGTACTTTGGAGTGACGTATCGGTATTCCCTCCATTCCTTAGTGTAACACCCCCTTGTAAATAAGCTCTGTGACACTCTGTTAATCTTGCCAAGTCATGACCATTTGCAGTGCCAAGTCACATGAGTTAAGGATCCAATTCAAATTCAATTATGAAAATCGACTCAAATCCCAAAGTGAAATAAGAAGTTGATCAAACACAGTTGGAAAAATGTTCATTAACTGGCAAATAATCCAGGAACATTTATAAAACCATCATCAATTAATTTGGAGTTAGATGAGTGACTCAAACAAATTGAAACAGCCCCAAAACAGAATTATTAAATCCATTTAAAATCATATTAAATTCAAATGAAATCCAAATCTGCCCAAACAAGTTTTCGGTGATGGGTAATATTGCATTGCATTATTTGGACCAAGTTCCATATTTTACAAAAGTGCATAAGTGCCCTAACTAATACAAGACATAAAAGAATTAAAGAAAATAGAAAGCAGAGAAAGGAAAATAAGAAAAGGCCATTGTGCACTACCACTAGTGCACAGTGCCTGGAGCCAGCCCATCTGGCCCATTACCTCCTTCTCTCTCCTGTGCGTGTCGCCGCCGCTGTGGCCGAGCTCGCGCTCGCCGTCCACGCGCCGACACGCCAGTGCCACCGACGAAACAGTGACGAGGAGGGGATAAGGTCGAGGTCGTTCGCTCCCCCCGGATCCCCTCGACCACTCCTCCCCTCTCCCCTCGCTCTTCCCCTCTGGATCTCGTCGCCACCGAGCGCCATCGCCGCCATTCGCCCCGCGCCACCGCGGCCACCGTCTCCCATTCTCCTCACCGAGACATCCTGCGGCTTCACCTCGCTCATCTGCCTCGGCTGCACATCGACCTCGAGCTCGGGGAGGACCGCACGAACGAGATCGACCTCGGCCTCTTCTTCTCTGTCGCCGGTGATCCCCGTCGATCCCGAGCCCCCTGCAGCTACTAAGCTAACGTAGGCTTTTCATAGATGCTAGGTGAGCTCCGCCTCTTCCCCTGCTTCCTTCCCCGCGTACTTGGGTGCCCCCGACGAGCTGCCATCGATGTCGTGCTCTGACCGCCGCCGCCGCTGCCATTAGGGCGCTCCCGAGCCCCTATGGCTCGAGCCAGTGGCTCTGGTGAGCTCCTGGGGTGCTACTGCTGCTGCCTAGATAATCAGCTCGAGCTCTTGCACTGCTTTTTCGCCGAATCCGCGAGGTCCCGAACTCCGGCGTCCGCCTTCGCTCGTCGCCGGCCATTTTTCCGGCGACCATTTGGTCCAACACCGCCACCAAACGACGCGGCTTCGAACGCCCGATCGAACGCAAGTGGCCGCGCTCGAAACGGGCCACTGTAGCGAATTTCCGGCCAACTCCGGCGACGCGCCGCCGTGCGTTTGGGTCGCCGGCGTCACTCCGGTCACCGGAGCTGACCTGGCCGCCACCTGGCGCCCCTCTGTGCCGCTGCCAGTGGGCCCCTGGACCCACTTTGACCCGGTTGACCGCGGTCAACTGCGGTCACTGTTCACCCCAGTCGCTGACTAGTGGGTCCCGCTGACTTAATTAGCGTTAACCACTTAATTAGAATTCTGTTAACTAAATACTGACACTGACAGTAGGCCCCACCTGAAGCTTAATTAGCTTAACTCATTAGTTAGCCTCTGAGTCAATGACATGTGGGTCCCACTGGACCCACATGTCAGGTTTGACCAGGTCAGCGTCACTGTTGACCTGCTGATGTCAGCAACACGTCATGCTGATGTCATAATTCAATTCTGTTAATAAAATTAATTCCAGAAAATCAAATAATCTTTAAAAATTCTTAAAACTTTTAAACCGTAGCTCAGATCGAAAAAGTTAAAACACGAAAGTTGCTCAGAATGACGAGACGAGTCTGATCGTGCCGTCTGTTTCCTTGTCGGAACCTCCTATGTAGGAGAGCTCGTAACTCCGAACCCGTATCTGATAGATGAATAGTGACTAATCACCGGTAAATAAATCCCGCGATAATCCTAAAAATAACTAAAATGACTTAGATGCATATTTAGGCAACCCTGCACTGCATCATAGCATAGCACGCACTGTGTTGCATTTGATTGCATTATATTTACTTGGTTCCTCCCCCTCTTCTCTTTCAGTAGACCCCGACGTTGCCGTAGCTCCTGAGGCAGACGCCGCTCCGGAGTACGACTATGTCCCCGACGACCCTGCCCTTGCCGTCGAGCAGACAGGCAAGCACCCCCATTTTGAGCATTCCGATATCGCCCACTCTCTTCTCTCTTATGCTTGCATTAGAAGTACTGCTGCTACTGTTGTCCTATATCTGCTGCATAGCCTGTTTTATTGTAGCCTACTTTTGATACCTGCCTGTTCTCCTAAACTATTTAGTATAGGATGGGTAGAGCCTTATCAGAGACCCACTTGTCCCGACTGCCCCGCTGGACTCTCAGAAGACCCGAGCAACGGGATCGAAGATCAGACCCTGGCACCGCACGTCACTTCCCCCTTAAATTGCGCAACACTACTGGGTTACTATTGAGTGCCGAGGGTGATACCTCGTCAGCACTTCTGATGATAACCTTGTAGGTTAGTTAATCGGTCGTGGTAAGCGAGGGTGATTCCTCCTACACCACCCCCGATAACGACATCGTCGTGCAACTGTTCAAGTGTGGACCTCGAGGGTGATACCTCCTTCGTTCACCTTGACGAGAACATCAGGTGGGACTCCATCGAGGGTGATTCCTCAGGGTTCCCTTGGTGTTAGACACACGATTACTGTTGTTACTGTGACTTATATTGAAACATGATACTAAAGACGGGTCGGCCCTGAGGGGTACCCGCGCGAGCATGAATGCGAAGTGATGTGGAGTCGGGTTGACCTGAGAGGTTCCCGCGAGATAACTACGAGGCGTGGCCGGGCATTCTTAGCCCTTGCCGCAAGTCCTCGAGACGGGGCGACGGGGTCACATCGATCTTGAGTCTCTGCTTGTTTCCGCGCGCTCCTAAACCACTAAACGGTTTGGATATTTGATCCGAGGGGCCTCTGGCCTGATAGCACTAACCATCACGTGGGCATAGTATGGGCGTTCTGCGTCGTATACTTCAGCCGAAGCTTAATATACGTCAGCGACTGAGCGGCGCGCGCTGGATTGGACTGGTTACGCAACCGCGCTTGTATTAAGGGGTTGCTAGGTCTGCTTCCGGCCACCCACACAACGCGCAGGAGTTCCCGGGGCGAAGGCCCAAGACCCCTGGGGGCATAGGTTAGACCGGCGTGCTGACCTCTCTGTTAAGTATTTGGTCGGGTTGCGGCGTGTTGCTTAGCCGAGGCCGGGCATGACCCAGAAAAATGTGTCCGGCCGGAGTTAAGCGAGCGTGGTGGGTAAGTTGGTGCACCCCTGCAGGGAAGAAACTTCTATCGATAGCGTGTCCTACGGTAACAGACACTCGGAGTTGTATCCCGATCGGTACAACTAGAACATGACTTGAGATGAGAACTGGATAGTACGGCTCTGGGATTGCTTTCTCGCAGGGAGTCGAGGAAGAATCTCTGGCCGAGGTTGATGACATTACTACTATACTTTACATTATGTTATTCTGCTCTCTTCTTATGCTGCAAGACTGTTGAAGATGCGGAAGATGCTAGTCTTCGATAGGACTAGGCCTTCCCCTCTATTCTGGCATTTCTGCAGCCCAGTCCACATATACAGCCCCTTTGAAAATGTTGCATATGTAGTGTAGATCCTTGCTTGCTGAGTACTTCGGATGAGTACTCACGTTTGCTTTATTTTCCTTTTTCCCCCTTTATCCCTTTGTCGCATCCAGACGGCGGAGCCCAGGAGCCAGTTGTCCCCGTCGATGACCACTACTACTACCAGCCCGGAGAGTACTACTACTACGAGGAGCCGACTGACGACCAGGAGTAGGATTCGGAGGGTCCAGGGCAGGAGGCCTACGCCTTTCGATCGTATCTTTTATTTTGCCCCACCTCTGAGAAGGCTTATCTCTCTGTTCTGTAATATATCTGTACCCAGATATTTGATGCTTCCGCTGACACTTGTATGCCATCGAGCTATGTATTCGAGCCCTCGAGGCCCTGGCTTGTAATATAAAGCTTGTATGAATTTATTTATGTTTTAGAGTTGTGTTGTGATATCTTCAAGTGAGTCCTTAGGCTTGATCGTGTGCTTTTGCGTGTATGATTAGTGCACGATTAAGCCGGGGTCGTCATACTTAGCCCATCTCCTTTCAATCCTCTGTATGCGCACTTTGCGTTGATTCTTATTCTCTTTGCCATATTTCACTTCATCAGGTGTGCAGTACTCGGCATAGATATCGTCAGGGATCTCAAAAGCAGTATTTGTCTCAGGCCTCTTACCTCCCTTCTGAGGTCTCTTCCCATCTGCCATTTTCCTCACTTGAGGATTTTCAACAATGGATGTTACTGAGGAAGTATGCAACTTATCTTCGAGGAACGCTGCAAATGAATTAAGTTGATGAGAACCTAGTGATTCAGCAGCAGACATTTTGTACCTGTGAACAGAGTATTGGTGCGAAAAATTTGGAGAGGTCATATGCGTTCTCAGAATTTTTTTCAAAAAGTATCAAGTTTGAGATATTTGACCATAGGTGTCTTGAGGAGTTTCACTAAGCGTTCTTGACTTAGGTTCCAGAGTTGTATAGATTTTGAAAATCCACACAATTGAGGAATCTTGAAGAAAAACATAGCTTAGAGAAACAAATCAAGATACAGAAGCATTCGGGTGTTTATGGAATAGGAAGTTGAAGAATAAACACCTTTTGAAGATTTTGTGGAAATCATAAGAATCAAAGCAGGGCAGTAAAATTAGATTTTATTTACCCTGGACGAAGAACACAACGAACTGGGAGTGGAGTTGGAGAAGTTAGTCTGTTCAGATCTCTCATGCCCTAACTTGGCGGTGAGAGACAGCTACGGCGGCGGCGGAGTGAAGATTTTCGAGGCCGGCGCGAGTACGACGGCGACGAGGTCGAGGCAGTGAAGCTCTTCCTCACCGGCGATGATGGAGAGTAGCGACGGCGCTAGGTTTGAGAGCTCAAGCGAGATGGGGTCGAGCGGGGTAAATGAGGACAGAGGAAGGGGAGGGGTATTTATAGCCACGGTGAAAAACTGCCCGTCCGAAATTTTTGGACGAACATGCCCCTGACCCTTACTCTTCTAATGACATGTGTCACCCACGTACAGAGTGGTGGAGATCGTGGGCGATCGTGGGTGAATATTTTAATCCGTCGTGGGATGCGGAACGGTTTGAGCGGCAAAAGCCGAAAATTCAGATATGAAAATTTTAAAGTTTCGTTCGCAAATTCTTCAGCTGTCAAGGACACAGTGAAGACTTTGAACGGGTTTCAAATAGAATGCACATGAAGAATTTGTGAACAGACTGGGTTGAGTTTAGCATAGAGGGGGAACGGGTCCGATCACATTCACTTAGATGAAAATCAACTTGAAGAATTAGCAATAAGTGAATGCTGTTGAGGACATGAAAACTCAAATATATACATATATAGTCAATGAAGAACACCAGTCGAAAAGTTTGAGGACTTTGCAAAGTTGAAGAATTTGCAAAATGAAGAAAAACTCAATTTTGAAGATTTTCAACTTCTTGTTGGTGGCGTGACCCGCCGTATAAGAATGATGATTTCACACACCGCGTACAATTGTCGTAGGGCTCTGAGAATCAAATTCTTCATTAAACTCTTCACACTTAGCGGGTTAGTCTTCATTGATTGAAGAAAAATGTTACTTCGTGTGTTGCACATCTAAGTCATCAATTTTGCATAAGTGTTAGGATGTGTGTCCTTTCAAAGAACATTCGAAGATTCTAAGATATTTAGCTCACACCACAACTTGCTAAATCTCTTCTCATCCAAGGGCTTTGTGAAGATATCCGCTAGCTATTCTTCAGTCTTCACGTGATCAATAGAGATGTCGCCCTTCAACACATGATCTCAAAGAAAATGATGACGAATCTGGATGTGCTTTGTCTTCGAGTGCTGAACTGGGTTATGAGCAATCTTGATGGCACTCTCGTTGTCGCAGTAGAGTGGCACATTCTTCATGTTGATGCCATAGTCCTTAAGGGTTTGCTTCATCCACAGCAATTGAGCACAGCAAGAACCAGCAACAATGTACTCAGCTTCAGCAGTGGAGAGTGATACGCAGTTCTACTTCTTCGAGGACCAACAAACTAAAGACCGTCCGAGGAAATGGCATGTGCCTGATGTTGACTTGCGATCCACTCGATCACCAGCATAGTCAGAGTTAGAATATCCAATGAGATCAAAAGCCGAGACCTTGGGATACCATAACCCAAGTGTTGGAGTGTGAGCTAGATATCGAAGAATATGTTTCACAGCCTTATGGTGTGACTCCTTCGGTGTAGCTTGAAAACGGGCACACATGCAAACACTAAGCATAATATCTGGCCTAGATGCACATAGATACAATAAAGAGCCAATCATGGAGCGGTATACCTTTTGATCGAAGTCTATACCATTTTCATCGGTGCATAGATGGCCATTTGTGGGCATTGGGATTTTGACGCCTTTGCAATCTTGCATGCCGAATTTCCTCAGAACGTCCTTGAGGTATTTCTCTTGAGAAATGAAAATGCCATTTCGTTGTTGACGAATTTGAAGACCTAAGAAGAATTTCAATTCTCCCATCATAGACATTTGAAATTCCTCACTCATCATATAGGCAAATTCGTCACTGTAACGTTGGTTAGTACAGCCAAAGATAATATCATCAACATATATTTGGCACACGAATAATTCATCATCATATGTTTTGGTGAAAAGAGTTGGGTCGAGTAAACCGGGTTTGAAGCCTTTCTTCATGAGGAATTCCTTCAGTGTATCATACCACGCCCGAGGGGCCTGCTTGAGGCCATAGAGGGCCTTATTGAGTCTGAAGACTTTGTCAGGATGCTTAGGATCTTCAAAACCTGGGGGTTGAGCAACATATACTTCTTCCTCAAGCTTACCATTGAGGAATGCACTTTTCACATCCATTTGATATAAGATGATATTATGACGGTTAGCATAAGCAAGCAATATGCGAATAGCCTCAAGTCTAGCAACAGGTGCAAAAGTTTCATCGAAATCAATTCCTTCAACCTGTGTGTAGCCTTGAGCTACAAGACGAGCCTTGTTCCTCACCACTAGGCCATTTTCATCTTGCTTGTTGCCGTAGATCCATTTGGTACCGATGATATTGTGCTTGCGTGGGTCTGGTCGCTTGACAAGCTCCCACACATTGTTCAGCTCGAATTGATGTAATTCCTCTTGCATCGCTTGAATCCACTCAGGCTCCAGAAATGCCTCATCAACTTTGGTGGGCTCTGTGATAGAGATGAAAGCAAAATGCCCACAAAAGTTAGACAAATGTGAAGCTTTTGAGCGTGTGAGAGGACCTGGTGCGTTGATATCGTTGATGATTCTCTCAATATGTACTTCATTTGCAACGCGAGGATGAGCAGGTTGATGACTTTGATTTGGCTCAGCATTTTCTTCAAAGCCATTTTCTTCAAATGCACCAGTATGATTTTCTTCACGATCTGGAATGACTTCTTCAGCAGATTCCTCAGTAGGTATGACATCCTCAGTAGCCTTTAGCTTGATGGATTCCTCAGGAGTCATTTCGTCTAGCACAGGAGGTAGGTGCTCTCTTTGCGAGCCATTAGTTTCATCGAACCACACATCTACAGTTTCAACAACCTTGTGGTGATAGGTGTTGAAGACTCTGTAGGTGTGCGAGTCCTTTCCGTAACCAAGCATAAAACCTTCATGTGCTTTCGGTGCAAATTTAGAATTGTGATGAGGATCTCTAATCCAACACTTAGCACCGAAGACTTTGAAATAACTCACATTGGGTTTCTTGTCATTGAGGACTTCATATGAGGTCTTCTTGAAGAATTTGTGAAGATATACCATGTTGATGATGTGGCATGCAGTGTCAATTGCCTCAGGCCAGAAGTGACGAGGCGTCTTGTATTCATCAAGCATAGTGCGAGCCATCTCAACAAGAGTCCTGTTCTTGCGCTCCACAACGCCATTTTGCTGAGGAGTGTATAGGGCAGATAACTCATGAGTAATACCAAGTTCATCAAGATAGTCATCAAGACCAGTATTCTTGAACTCGGTCCCATTGTCACTACGTATATGCTTGATCTTCACACCGAAATTCGTCGAAGCCCTTGAGGAAAATCGTCTGAAGACTTCCTGCACTTCAGTTTTATAAGTAATGACATGCACCCATGTGTAACGAGAATAATCATCAACAATGACAAAGCCATATAGAGATGTTGCATTTGTTAGTGTAGCATAATGAGTAGGGCCAAAGAGGTCCATATGAAGCAATTCAAAAGGACGAGAGGTAGTCATGATAGTCTTTGAGGGTGCTTGGCTCTGGTCATCTTTCCAGCCTCACAAGCCCCACAAAGATGATCTTTGAGGAATTTGACACCCTCAATGCCAATGACGTGCTTCTTCTTCACAAGCGCGTGTAAGTTCCTCATGCCAGCATGACCCAGTCATCGATGCCATAGCCAGCCTTCTGAAGCTTTTGCAAGTAGACATGTGGTAGGCTGTGGTCCTGCAGAGAAATCAACAATATACAAGTCTCCTCTCCTAAAGCCTTCGAAGACTTTGGAATTGTCAGATTCCATGAGCACTAAGCAGCGATATTTGCCAAAGATAACAACCATATTAAGATCACAAAGCATTGAGACAGACATGAGGTTGAATCCGAGGGACTCGACAAGCATGACTTTGTCCATGTGTCGATCCTTTGAGATTGCAACCCTACCTAGACCCAATACCTTGCTTTTGCCTTTATCAGCGTAGGTGATATGCTTCAAATGTGATGGACATAAAGGAGAGTCCATCAGTAAGCTCTTGTCACCGGTCATGTGATTTGTACATCCACTGTCGAGGACCCACTCAGTAGCTTTGGGTAAATCATCCTGCAGATGAATTAGTGCTTCTTACGAACTCATATACTTCAGAGTGAAGAATATGACATCAAATTCATCAGACAAAATTTCATCAATTAATGCAACACATGTATATATAGCAGTATGAGGATGTGAGAAGTGAATGAATCATTTCTTCATAATTAGCTTGCATCCTTTCAAGCATTTCAGGTCTCCAGCAAATTCTTCAGACGATTTAGTTCGTCTGGAGACCTGACCCTGCATAAGAGATTAGTTCTTTTTCTTCATCACCCACATCTAGAGGGGTGGCAAAGAGTTCATCATTTTGTGAGCTCCATAAGAGAAAGGTGGCATTGAAGCCAATGCGCTTCATTTCACAGAAGAGGGGTTAGAATAGGCATATGAATAAGCAGAGAAATTCTTCGAGGACTTATGAACATAATGATTTGAAGAGTAATGCACATATTCATAGCTCTTATATTTTTCCTGCGAAACTGAAGTGTTAGCACAATGATGTTCATATGAGGATTTGGATCCATGTGAGGAATTTGATCCATATGAGGAATTTGGTCCATATGAGGACTTGGATCCATTTGAAGCCTTTGGTCTACATGAAGAATTTGATCTGGGGTTCCTATTCTTCATAGGTGGTGTCATGATGACATTTACCTGAAGACTTTCAAGGCACCTTTTGGGAACCCAGATTTTCTTCATAGGGGGACCGTTCCTGCAGTTAGTTCCAACATATCTAGCAAATACTTCACCATTCTAATTTTTGAACAGTTTATAGTTAGAGTCAAATGACTCATCAGATGAATATGAGGATTCACAAGTAAAGCCAGATAAAGTGGATGGATCTACGGGAGGTCCCTTCGCAGCAACCCATGAGGTTTTGGGATACTGCTCAGGTTTCCAGTAGGTTCCATCAGCATTGAGTTTCCTCTCAAAGGCAATACCCTCTTTCCTAGGGTTCCTATTCAAGATCTGCTTTTTGAGCACATCAAAGAGTCTGATGCCCTTTGAGGCTTTTGTACATGCCTGTCACATACAATTCCTTCAACCCTGCATTTTCATCAGTGATACTAGTGGTATTCTCAGATGAGGAATTTGTGACCACAGAGATAGTTGAAGAATTTGCAACAATAGAAGCATTTGAACTTTTAGGTGAAGAATTAGTAGTTTCACGTTCAATGCATTTCAAACATGGTGGAATAAATTCTTCCTGAGCGGAACTGATCTGTTGAGCAAGTAATGAATCATTTTCCTTCTGAAGATCTTCATGACTCACCCTTAGCTTGTCAAGATCTTGCTTTCTTTGAAGAAATTCATAAGAAAGCTTCTCATGATCGGCTAAGAGAGTTTCATGACGACTTTGAAGGTTATCAAACTTAGACTGTAGTTGCTGAAGATTATCAGCCAGTGTTTGAGTTCGATCCATTTCCTCACCCAGCAGATCATCGCTTTTGTCTAGCAAATTTTGAACCTTTTCCAAAGCCTTTTGTTGTTTAACAGCAATATTAGCAAGTTTGGAATATCTGGGTTTGAGATGTTCATCAGATTCATCCTCACTTGATTCAGAGGAGGGATATTTGAGTACCTTGGCACCTTTTGCCATGAAGCAATAGGTGGGAGCATAGTCATCGTTGCTGTCATCAGCAGTGTTGGGGAAGCCATTTTCCTCAGTGTTGAAGATGGACTTGCTGACGAAAGCAGTAGCGAGGGCTAGGCTCGCCACACCAGAGTCTGACTCCTCAGATGCCTCCTCTTCCTCATGTTCCTCAGATTCAGCTTCAGAGTCCATTTCCTTGCCAATGAATGCCCGAGCCTTCTTAGAACTGCTCTTCTTGTGAGATGAAGACTTTGAAGATTTTGATGACGAGGACTTTGAAGATTTCTTCTTCTTCTTTGAGTCATCTGAACTATCATCCTTGTATTTCTTCTTCTTTGATTACTTTGCCCACTGAGGACAATCAGTTATGTAGTGACCAGGTTTCTTGCATTTGTGGCAAGTCCTCTTCTTGTAATCACGGGATGAGGAATCTGATCTCATGTCATCACCTTTTGAAGATTTTATAAAGCGACCATGCCTTGAAAACTTCTGGAATTTCCTCACGAGCATTGCTAGCTCCTGGCTTAGTTCTTTAGGGTCATCAAGGCTACTATCAGAATCTTCTCCTTCAGATGAGGAAACTGCCTTGGCCTTCAGTGCGTGTGATCTTCCATAGCTTGGCCCGTAGAGATCTCTCTTTTCAGCTTGTTGGAATTCATGAGTGTTCAGCCTCTCAAGGATATCAGCAGGATCTAGTGACTTGTAGTCTCCACGTTCTTGAATCATCAGTGCCAGTGTATCGAATGAAGAATCGAGTGACCTCAGCAATTTCTTCACCACCTCATGGTCGGTAATGTCAGTGGCATCAAGTGCTTGAAGCTCGTTTGAAATGTCAGTGAGGCGATCAAAGGTTTGCTGGACATTCTCATTGTCGAGTCTTTTGAAGCGCTTGAAGAGATTGCGAAGAACGTCAACTCGAGAATCACATTGAGTTGAGATTCCTTCGTTGACCTTGGACAGCCTGTCCCAGATAAGCTTTGCAGACTCCAAAGCACTCACTTTGCCATACTGTCCTTTGCTCAAATGGCCACATATGATATTCTTCGCTTGAGAGTCGAGTTGCTTGAATCTCTTCACATCAGCAGCGTTCATGAAAGGAGTGACAGAGGGAACGCCATTTTCCACAACGTACCAGAGATCGTTGTCAATTGCCTCAAGATGCATGCGCACCTTATTCTTCCAGTAGGGGTAGTCCGTGCCATCAAAGGTAGGACACCCAGCCGAGACCTTGATCATGCCTGAAGTCGACATAACTAAAACTCCAGGTGGTTAAACCAAAATCACACAGAACAAGGGAGTACTTTGCTCTGATACCAATTGAAAGTGCGTTATATCGACTAAAGGGGGGGGTGAATAGGCGATTTTTACAAATTCGTCACTGAGGAAATACTACCTGAGGAATTTGCTAAGTGACGAACTACAAGCAGCGGAATAAGTACTCAGGTGCAAGCATAACATGGCAGTAACACAGTCATCATGATGATATGAAACAAGCACAGAGCACAGGTAGCGTGTAAATAGGATAAGCAGGCAAAAGACTAGATGACTGAAGAATTAGAATTGAGGAAATTGAGAAAGTCTTCAGTCAAAGTCTTCAAGCAGTAACGATCAATTTCATCAACACATGAACGAGGAAATGAAAGTGTTGAGAAAATAGAACCAGTAGCTCGGTGAAGACAATGATTTGGTAGACCAGTTCCAACTGCTGTGACAGTTGTACGTCTGGTTGGAGCGGCTAGGTATTTAAACCTGAGGACACAGAGTCTCGGACACACAGTCCTCGCCGTATTCTCCTTGAGTTAAGGTCACACAGACCTCGCCCAATCACTCGTGATAAGTCTTCACAGGTGACTTCCAAACCTTCACAGACTTGGTCACTCGGCGATTCACAATTCCTCTTGGATGCTCTAGACCATGACGCCTAACCGTCTGGAGGATGCACAGTCCTCAAAGGTAACAAGCGTCGGTTCCACACAGGAACAATCTCTTCAGTGATGCTCAATCACTTTGGGTTTTAGGTGTTGGGTTTGGATTTTTCCTCACTGATGATTTTCTCTCAAAGTCCTCGAGGATGGGATGCTCTAAATGACAAGTGTCAGTTTCTCTCGGAGCAGCCAACCAACTAGTGGTTGTAGGGGGCGGCTATTTATAGCCGGGGAGCAGCCCGACATGATAAGACATAAATGCCCTTCAATGATATGACCGTTAGGTGGATAGGATATTTTGGACAGCTGGCGCATAGCACAGCAACGGTCGGAGCTATCATGTTCCTCACTTGTAGGCAATCTGCACTGGCGAATTCCTAACTCCTCAGTCAGAACAAATTCCTCAGAGAACAAGAAGATCTTCGTCTCTGTCACTGAAGAAATTGACTGAACTGTATGAGATTTCCAATGGCTTCACTCGAAAGGATTGGGTAGGTGTAGGATTTGAGATGAGCATCACTTGAAAACTTTTCCTTAGTTTTATCTCGACCCCCTTTAACAGTACGGTGTTTCCTATGACTCAAGAAAGAGAAAATGAAACTACGAAAACAAAAGTCTTCACGCTTCATAATCCTCGCATCAATATCAAGGTCTTCAAGGTCACACCAATTTCCTCATTTTCAAAGTCTTCAAGAAAACCAAAGTCTTCAACTGAAGACATTCATTTTTAGGGGTCGACTTTCTTCGTAAATATCAAACTCCTCATAGACTTATAGACCTGTGTACACTCATAAACACATTAGTCCCTTAACCTATAAGTCTTCAATACACCAAAATCACTAAGGGGCACTAGATGCACTTACACTACGAGATCCCTTGAGTCCCTTGAGAATGATTATTTTTCTTCAACTAGTTTTTCTACTGGAGAGATCAATAAGGAACATGCAAAAATGTAGAGGAGTTCAAATTGTGATATGATCTCATAGACAGTGTACACACTTGAGTATAATGCTCGTTGAGTCAAAGCAGTGGAAGGAAGGCGGTCAAAATACATGGTTGATCCTACATGTAAGTTGAGGAAAGGTTTTTACCCCACATAGCAATGGCACAGTCTTCGGATTACTCCACCATCATCTTAGAGCATCTACAACTAGACTGAGCAAATATGACCCCCTAAACATCCACAGACATGTCTGGACGCGTCCACAGACAGAGTCTGCCTGCCCATCATTTGTCCGCCACTTCAACCACATCCATGTTTTCATCGTATGCACAACATATTACATGAAACAAACAAGCAAACTACCCTAATTCTATTCGTCGTCATCGAAGCCCCCTTGCCAGACGGACCGGTCCCGTGGTCATTGGCGGAAGGGCGAAGCCTAGCTTCTCTTCCTTGTTGTCAATGTCCGTGAGGAGCCGCTCCCGCCTCACGTCGGCGAGGTGGACGACGACGATTTGACTCCACCTCCCGCTCAGATTGGATCGAGTCGAGGATGACCGCTTGCTCCGCCTCGAACTACAATGTCGCCTCCATGGCTTGGGTGTGTTTGATCTCCGCCTCCGCGTCCTCCATGCAAATCCGTCGGGCTCAACCTCCATGCCCGACGCCTCCTCCGCAGTGTGAGCGACACGATGTGGCGGACGTGTCCGGGCTTCCTTATATCCGCCACAATATAGGCTGGATAGGAGAGGTGCCAAACAAACTGGACATTTCGGTTGGCTTTGAGGGGTCCGGTTGAGTGACGATTTTGTGACCGGGCCCTGTCCGGGAACGGGGGTTCCGATTTTAGATGCTATTGGGGAGTCTCTCTTCAGTCTTTTATTACTTTTGTAGGATTGCCGGATTACAAACTGTGTATGTGTTGTGTGCCTCGAGCCCCTTATTGTAGAAGAAAAATAAAGACTGTTTCCCTTGAAAACAGAAGACGATGGACCACCTGCCCCCCAAAAATTGGGATGGTTGCTGCTGTGCAAGCCCAGCCTAGCCTTCTCTGGAGCGGAGGAGAAGGAACAAAGTCGCTATAGTCATGTGACAGTGTGGCATGGACGTACATATGGGCGCACGAGCGGCAGCGCGATGAGCTACGTCGTCGTCTCTTGTTGACGACGCCGACCGGTATGGCACATCTGGCGCCCAAGGGGGCACACGATTTCCCCGTGAAAAGGAAGGACGCTACATTGCAATCGCTCGTAGGTTCGTCCTTCTCTTCTTTTACCGGCCAGATAGATGCACTGCATCATAATTCAGTCATCAGAAAAACCAACGGTTGACATCAATCAGTCACCAGCACTGCCGCTGAGAGCTACGTAGGTGAAATATGTGTGCTCCTGTTTGTTCCAGAGCAATCTGAGCCGTCGACTGCTTTTGATTGAACGGTGAGAAAGCAGATGACTGGCGGTACCTGCCGACAGCTAAAGGACCCGGACACGGCCGTGGGGGACGAACGTACGGGAGAGGCCGGCTGGGCGACACATGCGCAGCTGAGAGCAACTCTAGCAGATGTCGTATATTTCCGTCCCGCAAAATCGTTCTATGGTTCGTTCTAAAACAACTTTACGAAAAATTATGCCCCACCGTAGAATACATCTCGCAAAAACGTACTGCAAAATTAAAAACTTAGATAAAGCATAGTTCCCGTTGCATGATTCATCATACAAACACACCAGATTTCATCGTACAAACTAAAACATAGATCTAGCTGCGGCGGCGGGGCGGCTCATGGCTCGACGACGAGGTAGAACTACTCTGCCGACCTCCAGCAAGCGTTGGAGAACGCGTGTTCTTCCTTCAGCGCCGCGAGCCGTTCGGCTGTGCCATCTTCTTCGGCCGCCGCCGCCTTCTGCGCGACGAGGAGCTCCTCCACCGCCTCGCGGCACCTCTTCGTGTGCGGCCAAAGAGCATCGCCGAGCACGAAGAAGCGAGCCCACGCGCCCCGGTCGCCGCTGCGGGAGAGCCCGTCGCATTCGCGCGCCTGCTTTGAGCGCCATGGCTCGATGGCAGGTCGGCTGAAGCTGCGGCCTCCGCATCGTGCTGGGCGCGCTTGCGCGGCGACGATCCACCTCGGCCCTCACGCCCGCGTGCCCCTCGGTCCATGGATCAGCGAGAAATGGACAGGACGGCGCAAAGGAGACGGCGGAGGGGGCGGAGGATATGGAGCAAGTGAACCCTAAATAGCCCCCACCCCGTAGATATAGAGTCGGAGGGGGAGGGGGGGGGGGGGATATATAGCGGCGGAGGTGGCGGTATGCGGGCCGCTTGTAAATTTTTTACGCGTCGGGCTAGTTTTAGCATTTCTGTTCGGACCAACAACATAAACGCTAAAATTGCTGGATTTAGGCGGGTCGACGAGGACTTAATCTGCTAGAGTTGCTCCAAGAAGTATACTACTATAAGTCTAGCTAAAATAGCCAGGTCCCTGGGCATGCAGCTAGCTAGGTGCAAGCAAACAAACACTCCATGTGGTCTCTCGATCTCACCCCATAAACCCCATCCATCGGGACCAATCTTCGATACTCTTCTTCTCCTATCACAACCTTGCTGCCAATCTTCAGTCCACACGCATCATTCCACTCACACTCAGCTTGCACAGCCTCTCTTCTTCTTCTTCTTCTTCTTCTTCTTCTGGGATCCAGCTGCAGCGGCAAGACCAGATCAAACAGGAGAATTTCTAACTTTTTAATTTTGCGGGGAGGAGAATTTCTAGCTAGCGCTGCACGTATGTCCAGTAACTTCCATTACATATTTGCAGGTCCATGCATGTATGCATATTTACACGTTCATTGTTCTTGCATGCTCCGCAGAAGCGAAGCCCCGCGCAAGTAGAGGAGAGGAGGCCGGAGAAGCATGTGGGAGTCGGAGAGCGACGCCGGCGAGCGGGGACTCGTCCCCGTCCTCGGCGGCTCCGGCCGGCACGACGGGCTCAAGACCGACGGCTTCGTTCGCAGAGATCACTCCTGGTATGTGGTTGTGGAACCAGGCATGGAGATTTCCTTGTGTGCACTTCAGCTGATGGTCGTCTTGTATGTTCTTTCTCCCCTGCAATTTGAGCAGGCATGTCAACAGCGATATCCCCAGCGATTTGCTTGTCAAAGTGGGCGACGTGAGCTTCCATCTCCACAAGGTAGAGGTCTTTTTTTCTTCTCTTTTTCCAACAGAGAGAATCATCCACAATTCCGCAGTAGTGGTACTGGTACGTGTACTAGACTACAAGTGTACCCGGCCAGCAGCTCAATCATTAGACATTCTTCTACTTGTGCTCACGCAGTGCCACAAATAGAAGCCTTTTAGTTTCTCAAATCAGCTCTTGCGCTGCAGCAAGACAACATTTTTTGGCGCGCGTCCTTGTAATTTACACACAAGTTGATTCAGCTCAACAGTAATTCAGCACAATCGATGTATAATTTGTTGATTAATCACACGGCGTTGCACTTGCGGAGCAGTACCCCATGATCTCCCGGAGCGGCAAGATGGGCCGCGTCATCTACGAGTCGGCCACGGCCTCGGCGGCGGCGCTGGACCCGGACACGGCCGTGGCGGAGCTGGACGACCTCCCCGGCGGCGCGGACTCGTTCGAGCTCGCCGCCAGGTTCTGCTACGGCATGGCGGTGGACCTGACGGCGTCCAACATCTCCGGGCTGCGCTGCGCCGCCGAGTACCTGGAGATGACGGAGGACCTGGAGGAGGGCAACCTCATCTTCAAGACGGAGGCGTTCCTCAGCTACGTGGTGCTCTCCTCCTGGCGCGACTCCATTGTCGTCCTCAAGAGCTGCGAGGGCCTCTCGCCCTGGGCCGAGAACCTGCAGATCGTGCGCCGCTGCAGCGAGTCCATCGCCTGGAAGGCCTGCGCCAACCCCAGGGGCGTCCGCTGGGCCTACACCGGCGCCACCAGCGGCAGGCCGCCCCGGAGCGGCGCGGCGAGCCCCCGGTGGAACAACGCCGGTGGCGGCGGCGGCGGCGGCTCCAAGGAGTCCAGCCCCAGCCGGCAGCCCGTGCCGCCGTCCGACTGGTGGTTCCAGGACGTGTCCGTTCTCCGGATCGACCACTTCGTGCGCGTCGTCACCGCCATCAAGGTCAAAGGTAACAAATTTATTAGATTTGATTCAGATATTTTTACTAGGGAACAGATTTATCTTTGAGTTCTGAACCATTTTGTGCCGGCGGACAGGTATGCGGTTCGACCTCATCGGCGCGGCGATCACCCACTACGCGTCGAAATGGCTGCCGGGGCTCACCAAGGACGTCCCCCACGCCGTCGGCGGCGTCGACGAGCAGTGGGCGCAGGTCTCCGCGGCCGGCGGGCTCCACATGATCATCGCCGGCCCGGGTGGCAAGGACGACGTGGCCACCAGCGCGCCGGCGCGCGAGCAGCGCATGGTGGTGGAGAGCCTCATCAGCATCATCCCGCCGCAGCGGGACAGCGTCTCCTGCGGCTTCCTCCTCCGCCTGCTCCGCCTCGCCATCATGCTCAAGGCCGCCCCGGCCCTCGTCACGGAGCTCGAGAAGCGGGTCGGCATGCAGCTCGAGCAGGCGGCGCTGCCCGACCTCCTCATCCCCTCCGTCGGCCGCGCCGACACCGCCTACGACGTCGACCTCGTGCAGCGGCTCGTCGAGCACTTCCTGGTGCAGGAGCAGACGGACCAGGTGTCGTACAGCCCGGGGCGCGGGGAGGCGCACGCGCAGCCGGAGAGGGAGTACTACGGCTCCGCCGCCGGAGCAAGGATGCCCCCGGCCAACGCGGCGGCGGCGGCGGCGGCGTCCTCGTCGTCGCTGGGGCTGAATGCCAAGGCGCGCGTTGCCCGGCTGCTGGACAGCTACCTCTCCGAGGTGTCCCGCGACCGCAACCTCTCCCTGACCAAGTTCCAGGTACTGGCCGAGTCGCTCCCGGAGTCGGCGCGCACCTGCGACGACGGCCTGTACCGCGCCGTGGACTCGTACCTGAAGGCGCACCCGACGCTGACGGAGCACGAGCGGAAGCGGCTGTGCCGGGTGATGGACTGCCAGAAGCTGTCGTTCGACGCGTGCATGCACGCGGCGCAGAACGAGCGGCTGCCGCTGCGGGTGGTGGTGCAGGTGCTCTTCTCGGAGCAGGTGAAGATCAGCAACGCGCTGGCGGGGTCGTCGGCGCTCAAGGCGGCGCCGGACGGGGGGGCGGCCTCGGCGCCGACGCGGCGGCAGCTGCTGGACGCCACGCCGCAGTCGTTCCAGGAGGGTTGGGCGGCGGCCAAGAAGGACATCAACACGCTCAAGTTCGAGCTGGAGAGCATGAAGGCCAAGTACCTGGAGCTGCAGCACGACATGGACGCGCTCCAGAAGCAGGTGACGCAGTCGCCGGCGGGCGAGCACGGCGGCAAGGTGGGCGGCGGCGGCAAGGCGCAGCAGCAGCAGCAGGGGCCCTCGGCGTGGAGCAACGGGTGGAAGAAGCTGGGGAGGCTGGCCAAGATGACGGGCGCCGAGGCGGCGGGGCCCGGCGGCGGGCACGCGGCGGCGCAGGGGGAGGCGGCCAGGAAGGCGCAGAGGAGGTGGAGGAACTCCATCTCGTGATGGATCAATCGATCGAGCTCCCTTCCTGGTGAGCAGGGATAGATGCAGTCAATCATGCTTAATTAATTAATTAGGAGAAGCGAGATGTTGTCGATGGAGTTTTGCTTGTGATTTCCATTTGTGCAGACTGCGTGTTGGCTTGGCACTTCCATTTGCTTGTGTGCAGTTGCAGTTGCAGCAATTGGTTTTGTTTGAATGTTTTGAATCTGGCGGGAATGTGTTGTAGCATTACCCTAGACATGGCTGCTAGTAGCTTCAAAGTGTAAGGCATCTCCGACGCTGATCCTCAAATCATCCACAACCGTTTGGATCACGTGGTTCGGACGTGTTTTGCCATCAAACACGGGCTTGCATCGGTCCGCCGACCGGTCCGAACGCACTTTTTTCTGCAAACCCGAGACAAACTGGAGAGGGCTTTTGTGAGGGTCTGGACCGCTGCCACACCCGCGTCTAACAACCGTGGCCCACCCAAAAATACCTCCCACCTCTCCCGCGATTTCCATCTAACGCACGTGCCGTTTCCCGCACCACATTCATGCCAACCTAGAACATGCACCGGCCGACATTGATGCCGGGCGATGTGACCGGACGAGACTTGAATAAATACGACGGAAATGTCGATCGTTTATGTAAATTATGACCGAACTTGGATGAATTACATCCAGTTTGATTAAATTTTGTGCCGCCTGTTGCAGCCCTGCTTGAATTGTATGCGGATAGCTTTGGATGGCCGGCTCCCGCATCCGTGTCCGCGGACTTGTCTCATCCCTGTCCGCGGACAGATGGGGGAGCCGATTTGCGAGTCAACGTTGGAGATGCCCTAATAGGGTCGATCGCTAACAAACGGCGGGGATGAATCTTGAAGAAGAAGAAAAGAAGGTATTATGAGTTGTGTGTCTTTGTTGGACATGGAGTTTTTTAACCCGAGCGCACATTCTCTCTTATAAACAGTAAAATAAAAAAACTGTAATAAAATTCAAACAATTCTGAATTTTTTTAGTGATAAACATTGATGAGTAAAAGTTTGTGATGAAATAACATTTGTGTAGGTCTGGGCAAAAAAAAACGATGCTCCGAAAAAGCTACTGTCGAAAGCACTTTTTTTTTGCCGAGACATTCACGAATGTCATTTCATCACAAAAAATACAGGTAGTCAAAACATTTGTCAATGTTTGTAAAAAAAACAGAATTCCTAATTTTATTTACTACTATTTAATCAGATTGGGATAAAAAAGGAGCTCTTTCGGCCTTCGTTTCTCTCTCCACGGAGGGATGGAGATCCATGCGTGCTCGCATCCATGGATGGCATGGGCACATCCAAGAAATCATGGGGCCATAGGAAACGTCGCTGCAGTGTCACTGAGCTGGATTACATGGCCCCGTCGTCTCCCTTATCTGGCCACGATGTGACACCACCAGAAGCACTGCGCGAGTGACAGCGATTTCAAACTCTACAGAGCGAGTGACAGCGATTTCAAACTCATTGCTCCTGCCCTGCGACTACTAGTCCCGTCTCCAGATCTTCTGCTTGTTGGTCCACTTGCCTGTTTTTTCCAAACAGACATAGTATATATATACACCCTCCGTCCGAAAAAGCTTGTCTCTCTTCTCATTCGAGAGACAAACTTTTTTGGACGGAGGGAATAGCTTGCAAAAACGTACTTCCTTCGTCCGGAAATACTTGTCTTAGAAATGGATAAAATGGATGTATTTATAACTAAAATAAGTCTAGATACAACCATTTCGAGGACATGTATTTCCAAACGGAGGGAGTACTGTTATATTGTGGGACGGAGGTAGTATTGCGTTGTTTGAAATAAAGGGTGTCTCTAGTGCTGAAAGCTCTCACGTAAGGTGTGGTCTAGGGAATGAAATTTGTAGTCATCTTTACCCTTACCCATGTGTCATTTGTCTAGTGACGCTGATTCTCCCTGCCATTCATTCTACTAGGAGCTGGGACGCACCTCTGGGCAGTTATGTGCTAGGCGTGCTCTACACTGTGTTGTGGCTATAAGGTTTGGTTCAGTTGACAGCGCAGGTTCCAGCAATTGTTCCTGCTACTATGACATTTTGCAATTATGTTCGCTTCCATGAATTTTTTTAATCTCCCCTTTGTTCATTGGTACCGGCATCTAGATTATGTGCCAATAATACCAGAACGATATAAGAAGTATGTTGTTTCTGCAGGTGCGTGCATCAACATTAGAGGCAAGTGGTCCTCACATGGATGTGATTATGAATTGACTTGATACTACCAATGCTCAAGGCTGGTGAGGTTTGGTTTATGTGTGTCCGTTTTGATTTGCAAATGTGATGTTTTGTCATATGAAATCTGAAGTTTTTTTATTCTTTATGATCCAATTGATAATTCTGGTGTACAAATTCATCATTTGTATACTGCAAAAAATTGCAAAAATTGCTCTCTGTTAGTCCAAGGTGGAGAGGAAAAATAATCCTCTCCTCCCTCCGAAATGGGCTAAATACCCGGCCTTCCTTTCCGCGCAGATCGCACACCCTTGATTCCTTCTGGCTAGCGACTGAGCCGGCCCAAAACAAATATTTCCAACATCGGTTTTAGGCCCCCTTCGGGTTTTTTGGGTTGGGATCTTGTGGTTTTCGTGTTTCACCAGTTTTTGTTCAGTTTCTAATGTTTTTTTTGTTTTTTTCCTTTTCTGAAAAAAATCAGGAATTCAAAAAAAAGATCATGAATTCGAAAAGTTCATGAATTAAAAAAAAATCTCTAAAATTTAGGAAAATTCCATGAATTTGAAAAAAGTTCACACGCTTTGAAGAAAAATCATAAAATTGAAAAAAGTTCAGGAATTCAAAAATGTTAATGAATTTGAAATTTTTTCATGAATTTGGACAAAAGTTTGCCAATCTTACAAACTATGAATTAATAAGGAAAGGGAAAAGGAAAAAGGAAAACGGAAAAGATAATAGATAATAGATAAAAGAAAAAACATCAGAAGGAATCGAGGATGTGTGCTAGTTACTGGTAATGAAGTAACTGGTGCCTGAAGCGCTAAATAGGAATAGGGTTGGTTACGAGGTCCCTCCATCTCGGAATGCTATGCCTCGTTTATAGCGCGACAAGCATCCGTCTCGCTTGAACCTTTCCTACAGCGTGCACGCGTATGGGCCGGCCCGAAAGTGTGTTACTCGCCAGTTCTTTAGCTGGTCTATAGGTTGATGTGTGTTTCTCAAAAAAAAATACTGATGTGTTTTTTTGTTTTTTGTTTTCATATGTTTTTTCTTTGGTATTCTTATTTCTTCTCTGATTTTCTTAGGTTTTCTTTTTTTTCGTTATACTTTGCTTTTTAGTTTTTTATTTGATTTCTATTTGTTTCTCTCATGGTTTTCATTTGTTTTTCTTTTCTTTCTCATTTCCTTCAGTTTTTCTTTGTTTCTTTCTCTGTTTTCGCCAGTTTTCTTTTATTTTTTTATGTTTATTTATCGGGTTTTGTGGTTTCTTTTTACACTTGTTTATTGGTTTTTTAAATTTATTTCATCTTTGGTTTCCGTTGTTTCTTTTTCGGTTCTTATTGGGTTTTTCACTTTTCTATGTTTCTTTTGATTTCTGTTACACCAGCAACATTTTTAGTACATGTTAATATTTTTTAAGTACAAGTTTACATTTTTAAATACATGGTCAACTTTTTCTATACACATTTTAAACATTTTTCAAATTATGAATAACTTTTTTCAGTTGCATTATTACCATTTTTCAAATACAAGACTAATATTTTAATACATAGTCAACAACTTTTCTATACACTGTTAAAGATTTTTCAAATGTTTGATGAACATTTATTGAAACATGGTCAACATTGTTTTCTATACATAAATTTAACATTTTTCAATTGCTTGATTAACATTTATTGAATACATGATGAACATTGTTTTCTATAAACAAATTCAACATTTTTCAATTGCTTGAGTAACATTTTTCAAATGAAAAACTAATATTTTTAATAAACAGTCAGCTTTTTTATACACATTTAGCATTTTTAAATACTTGTTTAACATTTATTTCAAATGCTTGATTAACATTTTTAAGTAATAATAAAAAATTTCATACCATTGTATTTTTTTGTAAAAAAGTGTCGTATAAATGAGACTATTTCTCTTTATATGTAACATTTTTTAAATGCTTGGTTAATATTTTTTTAAAAATTGTAAAGTGTTTTCGGAATATACTCTCTTCGTTCCATAATGTTGTGGGTATAGATTAAAAAAAAGGTTTGTCAACTTTGACCAAGTTTATAGAGAAAAATATTTATATCTACAATACAAAAACTATAAAATATGAAACTACATCTTATGATAAATCTAATAATATATATTTGCCATTCTAAATGTAAATATTTTTTTCACAAATTTGATCAAACTTTGTGAGGTTTGGCATTATGAACAGGGGAGTATTTATTTGAAATATTTGGAAGTATAAACAAAATCAAAAAATAAAGCATAAAATAAAAATAAAAAACATGAAAAAACGAGGCCGAGGCATCTCGCGCCCCCAGTCAGGCAACCCCTCTCCTCGCCTCTGAATTAGGCCGAATGCTTGGCATGTTGTCGCTCTGAGTTGGGCCAAATGCTCCCAGCCCAGAAAGATCCTTGAGCCGCGCAGTGGAATATGATTTTTCCGTTCTAAAAACAAGCGGAATATCGAAAGCACTAATTGAGGAGTACTCCTTACAAAGATCACTTCCCCTCCCAGGTTGCGACAAGTGGCGCGCTGCATGTGCGCCACTTGTCGCACTGTGAGTTTTCTCTTTTTTCGTAGATCTGTTTGTTCAAAGCGTTTTATCTCTTAAACGTGCCTTTAAATTTCAAACTGTTTTCACCGTTGGATTCCCCACGTCGAGATCTTCAAAATTAGATCCCATGTTGATAGGTTTTGACGAACTTTTTTCACGAAAAAACCGGACGAAAAACCGTGCCTCTCGCGGAAGGAAAAAAAAAATAGAAAACACGTTTTTTTTCAGTTTCCGAGAGGCACGGCCATGCATCTCACGGAAGCAAAACCGTGCCTCTCGCAGAAGAAAAGAATATAAATGTGTTTATTTTTTCATTTCTGAGAGGCACGGCCGTGCCTGTCGCGGAAGCAAAATCGTACTTCTCATGAAAAAAAAAGGAAAACATATATTTTTCCTTTTTCAAGAGGCATGGACGTGCATCTCACGGAAGAAAAAAAAGAGAAAGCGCATTTTGTTCGTTTCCGAGGGGCACGGCCATGCCTCTCGCGGAACCAAATTGTTCTTATCATGAAAAAAGAAAGAGAAAACGTGTTTTTTTTTCATTTTCAAGAGGCACGGCCGTGCCTCTCGTGGAAGCAAAATTGTTCTTATCATGAAAAAAAGAGAAAACGTGTTGTTTTTTCATTTTCAAGAGGCACAACCGTGCCTCTCACAGAAGAAAAAGAAGAAAAAAATGTTTATTTTTGTTTTCGAGAGGCACGATCGCGAAAGCAAACCGTGCTTCTCATGGAAAAAAAGAGAAAACATGTTTTTTTTTCATTTTCAAGAGGTACGGCCGTGTCTATCGCAAAAGCAAATCCGTACCTCTCGCGAAAGCAAATAAAAAAAAGTTTGTCTAAAAGCTAAGAAAAACTGATGGAAAACCAAAAGGCCGAAAAAAATCAGAAAAAATGTCTAAAAAGCCGAAACGCGTTCGAGAAAATATAAAAATAAAATAAAATCTGGAGGCAGCGCGACACGGGCAAGTGATCATTGGGAGGCTTCCGAAGGAGCATTCGTCAACCAGTTGCTCCCCTTGAATATGGTTTTCATGATCGATGAACTCGCTTGAGAAGCCGAGGGAGAAATTATATCTTAACCCACACGTGCATTTTTTTAAAAGAATATTGACCCACACTTTACTTTTTCTACTCCCTCCGTCCCAAAATAAGTGTCTCAACTTTGTACTCCCTCCGTCCCAAAATTCTTGTCTTAGATTATTTGTCGGACAAATCTAAGACAAATTTTTTGGGACGGAGGGAATACTAAGCCTGAGACACTTATTTTGAGACGGAGGGAGTATTTGGATAATTTGCCCCTGAGACTGACAGGTGGGACCAGGACCACCCGACATTGAAACAATTGGGGCAAATCATCCCCGGAGCACAGAACCGAAGTGAGGAGCGGAAGTTTGGCGAGCTGGAACGTGCAGGTCGCTTTTTCATTTGTTGCAGAAATAAATAAAAACGAATGTATATAGAATTAAAATACATCTAGATACATTTATTTTTTTGATAAGTATTTCCGGACTGAGGAATATATACTTCCGCGCCTGCTATTTAATTGTAGTCGTACAAGTTTACAAACACTGCCATCTTGCTCGGACAAGAAACTAATTAACCTCGTTTCGTTTTACATTCGTCTAGGAATCTATACTGCCGCTGCACCACTGCAATCTTATATTCGTGGATAGTCAAGGAATCGCTCGGGGGCCCTAGATGCTCCGCTATCTGCTGCGTGCGGCGGCGAGCTCCCGCGCGAGCTCCTGGACCTCGCCCTGGTACGCGCGCGCGAGCTCGAGGGCCTCGCACTCGGCCTCGCCGAGTTGCACGCACAGCCGCTCCTCGGCCTCCTCCGCCGCCTCGGCGCGCAGCCGCGCGGCCTCCAGCTCCGCCCGCAGCAGCGCCACCTCGCACTCCAGCTCGGCGTTGCGGCGCCGCAGAAGCACCGCCTCCGCCTCCGCCTCGCCCTCCGCCGGCGCCGGCGCCGCCCCGGCCTTCCTGCCGCTCTTCCAGCCCGAGGCCGGCGACGCGACGGCAATGGAGATGGACGGCGCCATGGATGGAGATCGAAGAACGGGGAGCTCGGGAGAGAGGATCGAATCGAGTGCTCGAGTGGCTGTTATGATTCGCTGCAGGTCCTGGGATTGCTTTGATGAGGGAACTGGTGCCCGGGTTTATTTATGGGCGGGGGCGAGGGCCGGGAAGGCGTCCAGGTTCGGTGTATCTGGACGTGCGGACGGGAAGCGGCGACGGGTACGCCAGCAGTGACCGGTGGTGACTCTGGCTCGTCCAAAATATCGACGAAATGGGTTGAGGTGAAGGCTGTGCACGAGGCGGGTCGACGCGGGCCAGACTCGGCGACTCGTTGGGTTCCCTGGATGAAAGAAGAGGCGAATCTAGCGAAAGTGCTACAGTGAGCTCGAGCTCTCGAGTTAACAGTAAATTCCGAAAAAATCGTACTCACCCCGTTTTCGAATTACTTGTTGAAGAAATGAATGTAGTTGCACTAAAAAAATACTTCTATGGTCATCCATTTCTGCGACAAGTAATTCGGGACAGAGGAAGTAGTAGTTCCTCCGTTCTGAATTATTTGTTTTAGATTTATCTAGATACGAAACGTTGACAACCAATTTGGGACGAAGATAATAAAAGATTTCAAAAATACATCTGATTTTTTTTAGGAAACATTGATGTTTTTTCTACACTCATGTAAATTTTTACGATGAAATCACATTTGTGGATGTGTAAATTTTTACAATGAAATCACATTTGTGGAGGTGTAGCCGGATTTTGGACTTTCGCATGAGATAGAGAACAGAGGTAGATAGGAGGGGCCTCAGCTGCACCTCCAAGGAGGAATAAAAACAACGCCAGAGGGCGTCGGGCCGGACAAGTCGACCCAGGTTTTCTCCCCGTCTGAAGCTACCTCACCAGCACCCACCTGTCTCCAAAACTGACGATAGACAGTCGACTACAGCCAAATCAGAGAGAGAGAGAGAGAGAGAGAGAGAGAGAGAGAGAGAGAGAGAGAGAGAGAGAGAGGGAGCCGAAGGGGTGTGACTGAACCTCAGATATGAAGGTAAGGAAGAAGTTCCCTGCCGCAATCGCAACCCACCGTCGTCTCACCACCCGTGTGATCAAGGACGCCGACCAAAACCTCTCACGAATGTTGCTTTCCGAAGGGCTTCGTCGCCTCGCCAACCAGGGCCTCCATCGCCAGATTTTGGTGTCCTCCGCCACGAAACGGAGCAACAAAGACCACACCACCATGGTCCATGGTGGGTGGGCTATCAAACCGTTCATTCTTCTTAGAATTATCATAGAAGATAAAAAGGTGAGCCATGAGAACTAGTTGCTCGATAGAGCCGGAGGATGAACCTGGTAGACCTTTATTTTTCATGATATCATCTACACCACGAGGCCGCCACCGTCCGAAGGCACACAAATCTAACAAAGAAGAAACATAGCTTCTCTCCTCTAGCTTGGATTGGTGAATGCTATATCTCACATGTTGGGAGAAATTGCTCACGTCTTCATCACGCGTGTTTCGGCCCAAAATCGATCCTTTTCTTTTTCTTTTTCCTTTTATGATTTTTTTATTTTTTGCAGTTATTTTTATTTCCTATTTTTTGTTTTGTTAATATATATAATGATTTTAATATTTACATTATATTTTATTTGTGGGTAAATACATGAGAGCGGCACTTATTTTCGGACGGAGAAAGTATTTGTTTATGAGATGTACAAACACTTTTTTAAAAGATATTTTAATTCAAAATATAAACATCTCTTTAAGGGCTCAATTGTTTCAAAGGAATTGCCTGGGATTTTAGATGCATCCTAAGGAAAATTTTCTACATTCTCAGTATTAGGATCCTTAGGAAAAAAATCTAGTTATTATTTTGCACTCTATTTTGAAGGAAAAATTTCCACCTACTCAAACTCTTGGTGCAATTTTTCTTTGAGTGACATCACATACTAGTTGATCCAAACTTCTGTGGTTTAGAAATCTTATAGGATTCAAGAGGACATGCTACTTGATTTTTTTTTTCATATTCTTGCATTTTGAGAATCCTATGAACTACTCCCTCCATTCACAAATATTACCTCCGTTCCAAATTATTTGTCTTGATTTTTCTAGATATGGATGCATCTAACACTAAAACATGTCTAGATACAGGGCACGTGGTATGGCATCTGAGATGCGAGCATCAGGCGACCAGATTTTCATGCCTCATCACGCCTGTTGTTCTGCCGTTCTTTCTCCATGACCTCGCCCTAGATTACATTTCTGGAGACCAAGATCCTCGATAGCAAACGTACTAGAAATCCTTGGAGACCTATGCGCCGTTCTGCCCTCCTTGTAATACGATCGGTTCCCTGTTCGTTTGCCGCTTCGCCGTTCGTCCGACGAGCTGACGTCTCTCTCTACAAACGAATCACCGATTCGGCCATCACGTGTGAGGTATGATCGCTGGCTCACGTGTCATGTTGAATTGTTTAAATTATTTTATTGATTTATTAATTTATGAAACAAGACGAATCATGAGTTCTGGAGAAACAAAGTGTCAATCTGGTGGGCTGAAAAGAAGAGGAAAAGAGAAAGATTAGAAGCAGCAGCTTAGTCTCAAAAGGGCACTCTAGATAGATTTGTTGTGAACGAGTCTCGAAGTAATTCGCAAAATCAAACTCTAATTGCTAATATTGACGATGTTCATGGTGATGATGCGGTAGAGGTTGAGGCTCACACTACGGAATTTGATGAAGGTGATGATGCTAACAATGATGTCAATGTTGGCCATGAAGGTAATGATGCTACTATTGGCGATGACACCAATAGTTCTTTTAATCCTGATATATTTGATCTAAGATATTGGGATGGTCTTGATCCAAAAATGATTAATATTTTGGTGCAAAAGGGTCATAAAAGAGACTTGTCTATTGAGCATGGTCCTAGAGACAAATTATCCAGAAGGTTTTCTGCATCGGCATACAGTAGAGTTCTTCCAAATGGTGAAAAGTGTGATAGAGAATGGCTTGTATGCAGCAAAGAGCTTGACAAAATATTTTGTTTTTGCTGCAAATTATTGAGAAAGGATCTTGTGAGAGGATCGTTAGCAAATGAATGTTTCAATGATTGGATACATCTTAACAATACACTTAAAAAGCATGAAACTAGTAGAGAACATGTCACAAATATGACTACATGATATGACTTGGGTATGAGGTTCTAGAATAATCAAACAATTGATAAAGTTGCTTAGCGAGAACTTGAAAAGGAAAGGGAGCATTGGAGAAGATTGTACAATTTCTTGAAGAACATAACATAGCATTTCGTGGCAGCAATAACAAGTTGTACCAAGACAACAATGGCAATTTCTTAGGACTGGTTCAAATGTTGGCTCAATTTGATCCAGTTATGAAAGAGCATGTTGATCGCATTACCAATGATAAAACCCGTGATCATTATCTTGGTCCTTCCATCCATAATGAGTTGATAACTTTGCTAGCTACTGCAATCAGGTCTGAAATCCTTGGAAAAGGTAAAAAAAAAAGGTGAAATACTTCTTAGTTATACATGACTGTATTCCTGATTCATGCCACCAAGAACAGATGTCTTTGATAATAAGGGTATGTTGATGTATCTTCAGGCTCTGTTTGCATTGAAGAATCCTTCTTAGGTTTTTTGGATGCGAATGATACAACCGGGCAAGGATTGTTTAATGTTCTACAAGAGGAATTGAAGGGTCTTGAACTTGATATTGACAATGTGAGAGGGTAGGGATATGACAATGGGTCGAATATGAAAGGAAAACATCTAGGGGTACAAAAGAAACTATTGAATATAAATCCAAGAGCTTTTTACTCAGCTTGTGGTTGTCATAGTTTAAACTTGACACTATGTGGTATGGAAAATTCATGTCGTAAAGCAACTGAATTTTTTGGAGTTATTCAGCACATCTATACAACATTTGCTAATTCTACTAAGAGGTGGAAAATTCTTAAGGATAATATAACAAGATTGACTCTCAAATCATTGTCAGCTACTCGCTGGTAGAGTCGTGTTGATAGTTGTGCCTAATAATAATCAGTATATACTTCCGCGCCTGCTAAGTTACAAGTTACTCCCTCCGTCCAAAAAAAAATATCTCAAATTTATCTCTCAAATGAATGTATCTAACACTAATTTAATGTTACATCCATCCATGTGAGGGACAGGTTTTTTTTGGACGAAGGGAGTACAAACACGGCCAACTTGCTCGGACAAGAAATTAATTAACCTTGTTTTACATTTGTCTAGGAATCTATACTGTCGCTGCACCGCGTGTGTCGAGAGTGCGACACATCTCGTCGTCGATCGTCAAAGAATCACCGACGAGGTCGGCCTCTCCGCCTCCGGCGGGTCTAGGCGCTCCGCCACGCTATCTGCTGCGTGCGGCGGCGAGCTCCCGCGCGAGCTCCTGGACCTCGCCGTGGTACGCACGCACGAGCTCGAGGGCCTCGCACTCGGCCTCGCCGAGCTGCACGCACAGCCGCTCCTCGGCCTCCTCCGTCGCCTCGGCGCGCAGCCGCGCTGCCTCCAGCTCCGCGCGCAGCAGCGCCACCTCCCGCTCCAGCTCGGCGTTGCGGCGCCGCAGCAGCAGCGCCTCCGTCTCCGCCTCGCCCTCCGCCGGCGCCGCTCCGGCCTTCCTGCCGCTCTTCCAGCCGGACGCCGGCGATGCGGCGGCAATGGAGATGGACGGCGCCATGGACGGAGATCGAAGAATGGAGAGCTCGAGATGGCAAGAAAGATCGAATCGAATCGAGTCGAGTGGCTGTTATGATTGGCAGCAGGGTGGTGGGATTGCTTTGATGAGGGAACTGGTACCCGGGTTTATTTATGGGCGGGGGCGAGGGCCGGGAAGGCGTCCAGATTCGGTGTATCTGGACGTGCGGACGGGAACCGGCGCCGGGTACGCCAGCAGTGACCGGTGGTGATTTTTTTTAAGCTAAACGCCCTTCGGCACTTTATTCATTAGGTGCTAGCATGTCTGACTGTACAGAACCAGTCAGTCAGCCAGCCAGGGATTGTTTCATACAATTGCTGAATAACAGAATGATGCAAAGCATGCCTAGCTCAGCGGTGAGCCACCAAGTTTGTAAGGCGACTAGAAAACCGCAGCTTGAATCCCTGAAACAGAACACTCATCTCCTTCATCTCTCTTATAAGGTGGAATCCACTCGATTTCTGTGGTACCTCCCAGAGACGCTGTATCTCTTGACCACCCGTCTCAATCACAACATGCTGGAGTCCCATCCCATGCGCCATAGATAGCGCATCTCTGCACGCGAGGAGTTCAATGGACAGGGGGTCGGTGACACCCTCGTACCTTGCGCATCCCGCTCTCACAAATGAGCCATGATGATCATGGGCGATAAAACCTGGCCCACCTCTGCCTCGCTCAAAGTTCGTAGCTCCATCCATGTTAATCCTAACTCAACCTACTTCTGGAGGCTGCCACTTCGGGCTAACTATAACCGGAACTTCATCCTTCCCTGGTATTTCAAGGGCTCAGACAATCTCTTCAATGGTAATCATGGACTGGCGTGGTTGGTATTCTTTGTCCCCATGTGTATAACTGTTCCTTGAATGCCAGACAGCCCACATTACCGTGACCACAGTAGCAGCCTCGTCCTTCCTGAAGAGGCGATTGACGATGACATGTACCTGGGGTAGGGTAATAGGCCTGACCTAGACGCCCTTCCCAAGGATATTACCTTAAAGTCAGGGATATTCAAGGACAATACCATTCACTCGACCATAAGCATTCCACTCGGAAAACCCAATTCCATTCGACCGGAGTATACTCACTCGACCACATCAGAAACCACTCGGAAGACAGAAGATCTAAAGTCACTCAGAACGGCAACGGACAGGCGTTCACTCCGAAGTCTTAATGATCATTTATATGCCTTTATTGCTGGCGTTACCAGTAACGTCCCACCTTTATGTACATTGAATCCTGTGTAACTAAGGGCTGGAGGGGTCTGGCGAACTCTATATAAGCCACCCCCCTCCTCAGGCACAAGGGTTCGCACCCCCTGTAACTTCACGCACAATCCAATCGACCGAGCCTCTGGGCACCGAGACGTAGGGCTGTTACTTCCTCCGAGAAGGGCCTGAACTCGTAAATCTTGCGTGCACAACCTCACCGTAGCTAGGATCTTGCCTCCTCAAACTTACCCCCTATTCTACTGTCAGACTTAGAACTACGACAGTTGGCGCCCACCGTGGGGTAATCCTGTGTCTTAGCGACTTTCCGGTGAGGTTGCGATTTTTTCCGATTCCCATCATCATGGTTTCTGGTGGAGGTTCGGCTGAGGGCCGCGAGATCCGTCTCGGCGCGCTCGTCTTCATCGCCGACGACTCCGCCTGGCTCCAGGAAGCCCCCCTCGACGTCGAGACACTCCCCGTCCGAGGGGCGACGCACTTTCGCGCGTGTGTCCGCGGCGTCCTTCTGCGGCAGCCGTCGACCTAGTATCGGTCGGCTCCCGCAGTAACTTCGTTCCCCGCCGTTCGCCGTCGCAAGCGATCCGGTCGATCGCGGCTTCAGCGGTGGGTGAAGCATGCGGTGACACGTCAGTCGGCCACCCCTCAAGTCGCGGCAATCGAGCCCGATGAATCTCGCTACGGCCTGTTCGATCTGTCGACTGGCTCCGTCGAGACCCTGTCCGAGTGCGACAGCAGCGACCCTGCAGCAGAGGTCCTGATGGTCGACACACCGCACAGCCCACCTGGCATGCGTCGCAACGGTGGCGACGACGGCGGTGGCGATCCGTCGCATGTTCACGAGGAATATCACCCCGAAACCCTCTCTTCGCAGCTGAGGGAGGAACTCCACCGCCGCACCGAGGAGGCACTCCACACGCCCATCGTCGGAGAGACCTCTGAGGCTCGTGCCTTGGAGGCAGTGCGCTTGGCCACTTTGGCTGAACGCACTTGACTGGAGAACCTTCAGCATGCACTCGACGAACGTGCTCGGCAGCAGATTCCTGAATCCAGTCGATGGCGGCAATTGTTCCCGCCTCAACCTCAGGTATGCCGCACTCCTATTCAGAATCTTACGGCCGCAGCTCGTATAGCAGAGTCCATCCAACCATCCCAGTCGGAGGCTGGACGAGGTTTGATGCAGATCCGGGCTGTGCTCCGGGCAGCAGGAGAGCAAAACACTGCAGTATCTCAGTCGCGTAACAGAATCCATAGCAGATCTGTTGTGGCCGACACAGTCCAATCGGCTCACAGCCCAAGATCGCCTCCGCGGCGTGAGGGACGTGGGCATCGCCAAGAGCAGTACTTGGGTCGGAACCACGAGCAGTACGATCATCGGCTCGGCCGTGGTGACCACCGTCGAGTGCCTACGCCCCCTCTGAGAGGCGAATCATATGTGCCCCGGCGTTATGATGACAGGCGCCCGTTCAGCGAAGAGCGGAGGGTGCCAATCGACCTAAGAGAGCCAGGGTTTGATGCGAGGTCAATTTTGGTGCAAGGTTTGGTCGACAGGAACCAAGCACACAGAGAAGGGCAAGATAGAGATCGCCCGAGTGGAAGCAGAGTACATGTTTCAGGCCCCGAGTGTTTTAGCAGAGCCATCAGAGCTGCTGAGATCCCCCCCCAACTTCAGGTTGGCGACTGGGGTTAGTAAGTTCACCGGTGAGTCGAAGCCTGACACTTGGCTGGAAGATTACCGGGTAGCTATTCAAATCGGTGGTGGAAATGATGAGGTAGCTATAAAACATCTTCCTCTCATGTTGGAAGGATCGGCCAGAGCATGGCTGAATCAGTTGGCTCCAGGCAGTATATTCAGCTGGGAAGAGTTAGCTCGAGTGTTTGTCAGGACATTCGAGGGCACATGCAAACGACCTGCAGGGTTGACAGAATTGCAACATTGTGTACAGAAGCCGAATGAAACTCTGAGGGATTACATCCAAAGATGGACCACTTTACATCACACAGTAGAAAATGTATCCCAACACCAAGCAGTTTGCGCCTTCAAGGAGGGCGTTCGGTATCGAGAGCTTAACCTGAAATTCGGTCGAACAGGAGATATGTCTCTGACCCGAATGATGGAAATAGCCACTCGGTATGCTAATGGTGAAGAAGAGGATCGACTCCGCAGTGGAAAGGGAAAGCCAGTCGCCCAAGACACTGGAGGAGGTCGGAAGCAGAAACGCAAAGCCGAGCCAGCAGGTCCTGGTGAAGCTGCAGTTGTAACTCAAGGAAAATTCAAGGGGAAGCCCAAAGGGCCCTGGATCCCCAAGAAGGTGAAAGATCAAGCAGGGAATGATGTGTTGGATTTGCCATGTCAGATTCACACCAAGAAGGATGAAGAGGGTAATCTGATTTATCCCAAACATACCACTCGACAATGTCGGCTCCTAATCCAGCAGTTTCGAGAGAAACAACCCAATGAGAAGGAAAAAGAGTCTGACAAGGATGAGGACAAGGAAGAAGATGATGACGGTTTTCCTAACGTCAATTCCACTTTGGTGATTTTTGCTGACATTGAAAGCAAAAGTCGACTGAAAGTCATCAACAGAGAAGTAAACATGGTTGCTCCGGCAACGACAACATATTTGAAATGGTCAAAGATTCCCATTACATTCGACCAATCTGACCACCCACCGCACGTTGCCACCCCCGGGAGGCAAGCGTTGGTGGTCGACCCAGTCGTTGGGGGCATCCGACTGACCAAAGTCCAGATGGATGGTGGGAGCGGCTTGAACATTTTGTATGCTGAGACCCTCTGTGGGATGGGCATTCCGATGTCCAAGCTCAGTGAGAGCAACATGCGATTCCACAGTGTCATTCCAAGAAAGAAAGCTGATTCACTCGGCCAGATCGCTCTTGACGTGGTTTTCGGTGATTCAAAGAATTACCGTAAGGAGAAGTTGACATCTGAAGTTGTGGATTTTCACAGTGCCTATCATGCTATTCTGGGCAGAACTGCATATGCCCGTTTCATGGCTCGACCGTGTTACGTGTACCTCAAGCTGAAGATGCCTGGCCCCAGGGGCGTGATCACAGTCACTGGTAATCGGCAACGAGCAGAAGAGTGCCTCCAGAAGGGCTCTAAGATAGCCGATGAACAGATGGTAGCAGTAGAAATGGAAGAATATAAGAAGACTACAGATCCGAGTGATTTGTTGCGTGCTAAGAAGCCTGCTTCAGAGTCTGCATTTCAGTCGTCCGGTGAAACAAAGATTGTTCACATTCACCCGACTGATCCCAGTGCTGCTCCGACTCATATCTCAACAACACTCGACAGCAAATAGGAAGAAGCGCTCATCCAGTTCCTCCGTGAGAACTGGGAAATCTTTGCATGGAAGCCGTCTGACATGCCGGGTGTACCCAGGGGACTGGCTGAGCACCGTTTGCGAGTCGATCCAAAGGCAAAACCCGTGAAAGAGCATCTCCGTCGGTCCGCTGTGGAGAAGAGAAAGGCAATCAGCGAAGAGATGGCTCGGCTTCTGGCGGCTGAGTTCATCCGTGAAATTTACCACTCCGAGTGGCTCGCCAATGTTTTCATGGTTCCCAAGAAGGATGATTCACTTCGTATGTGCATTGATTTCAAGCATATCAATCGGGCCTGCCCGAAAGATCATTTCCCTCTCCCCGCATCGATCAGATAGTCGACTCGACTGCGGGATGTGAGCAATTGTCCTTTCTGGATGCATATTCCGGGTACCATCGGATCCGACTGTATGGACCTGATGAAATAAAAAAAGCTTTCATCACCCCATTCGGGTGCTTTTGCTACGTCACCATGCCCTTTGGTCTCGAGAATGCTGGTGCCACATTCATGCGCATGATACAGAAGTGCCTGCTAACTCAAATCAGTCGGAATGTGGAAGCATACATGGATGACATCGTGGTTAAGTTGCGTAAAGGTTCCGACCTGCTGACTGACCTTGCTGAAACCTTTGCCAATTTGAGAAGATATGATATCAAGCTTAATCCGTCGAAGTGTACATTTGGAGTTCCAGGTGGAAAGTTACTCGGTTTCCTCGTTTCCGAACGTGGGATCGATGCAAACCCAGAGAAAGTTGGTGCAATCCTCCGAATGAAACGTCCTGTGCGTGTACACGATGTTCAGAAGTTTACTGGTTGTTTGGCCGCTTTGAGTCGATTCATCTCTCGTCTCGGTGAAAAGGCATTGCCTCCTTACCGACTGATGAAGAAATCTGATAAGTTCGAGTGGACTCCTGAAGCTGATGCAGCGTTTGCAGAGCTCAAAGCCCTGCTTTCCACCCAGCCGATGCTTGCTGCTCCAATCAGCAAAGAGCCTTTACTGCTTTATATAGCAGCCACTGGACAGGTTGTCAGTACAGTACTCACGGTCGAGCGGGAAGAAGAAGGTAAAACCTACAAGGTTCAACGCCCAGTGTACTATATTTCTGAAGTCTTAACCCCATCCAAGCAGAGATATCCACATTATTAGAAGCTTGTCTATGGAATTTACTTGACCACAAAGAAGGTTGCACATTACTTCTCAGATCATTCGATTACAGTCGTTAGCGACGCTCCGTTGTCAGAAATTTTGAACAACAGAGATGCAACTGGTCGAGTGGCAAAGTGGGCGATTGAACTCCTTCCGCTGGATATCAAGTTTGAGGCAAAGAAAGCGATCAAATCTCAAGCAATAGCAGATTTCCTCGTCGAGTGGATTGAACAGCAGCTACCGACCTAGATACAGTCGGAACATTGGACTATGTTCTTCGACGGGTCCAAGATGTTGAATGGTTCAGGTGCTGGAGTAGTCCTGGTATCTCCACGAGGCGACAACCTCAGATATGTTCTCCAGATTCACATTGATTCCTCCAACAATGAAGCTGAATATGAGGCACTCCTGTACGGGTTGCGTATGGCCATTTCACTCGGCGTCCGTCGTCTAATGGTTTACGGCGACTCAGATTTAGTGGTTAATCAAGTGATGAAGGAGTGGGACGTCAGGAGCCCAGCTATGACTGGTTATTGCAATGCGGTGAGAAAGTTAGAAAAGAAGTTTGAAGGGCTAGAGCTCCACCATATACCCCGACTAAAGAATCAAGCAGCTGATGACTTGGCGAAAATAGGTTCCAAGCGGGAGCCTATTCCCAACAATGTGTTTTTGGAGCATATTCAAGCACATCAGTTCAAGAAGATCCCTTCAATGAAGAGCTCCCACAGCCTAAGAGCTCCAATGATCCGACTGAAGTTGAAGTCCCAGCTGTGGTTGACTGATCATGGAGGTTTTGGTCGTCATTCCCGATTGGACAGGCCATATATTGCATATATTTCAGGAAAGAGCTTCCAGAGGATGAAGAAGAGGCTCGTCAGATGTCCGTCGATCCAAAGCCTCACGGTAATGGGTGGACAGCTCTACAGAGAGAGTGTTACTGGGGTCGTTCAGAAATGCATCACTCCAGAAGAAGGCCGAATGATCCTCAATGATATCCACTCAGGGACCTGTGGTCACCATGCGTCCTCTCGGACCATCATGGCCAAAGTATACCGAGCAGGGTTTTACTGGCCACGGGCAAATGAGATGGAAAAGAAATAGTTGACCAGTGCGAGGGCTGTCAGTTCTACTCCAACATGTCCCACAACCTGCTTCAGCCTTGAAGACTATTCACTCATGGCCATTTGCTGTTTGGGATTAGATATGGTCGGACCCTGAGGACTGGCAGGGTGGCTTCACCATGTGCTTGTAGCAGTCGACAAGTTCACTAAATGGATTGAAGCTAAACCTATCAAAAACTTGGAAGCAAGTACTGCTGTCAGCTTCATCAGAGGGTTAACATTTAGATATGGAGTTCCGCACAGCATCATCACGGATAATGGGTCAAACTTTGATTCAGATGAGTTCCGAGCTTTCTGCGCTTCCCAAGGTACTCAGGTTGACTATGCTTCAGTCGCCCACCCTTAGTCGAATGGACAAGCAGAAAGAGCGAACGGTTTGATTCTCAAAGGGCTGAAACTTCGATTGATGCGCGACCTCAAGCATGCAGCCGGCGCTGGGTAGATGAGCTACACGTCAGTCCTTTGGGGATTAAGAACAACACAAAATCGGGCGACCGGTCGAACCCCCTTCTTCATGGTCTATGGGGCTGAGGCTGTGCTGCCAAGTGACTTGCTTACAATGCACCCCGAGTAGAAATTTTTTCAGAAGCGAAGCAGAACGGGCTCGAGAAGACGCTGTTGATCTTCTGGAAGAAGAAAGGAGATGGCCTTGATCCGATCGACCATTTATCAGCAAGACCTTCGCCGATTATATGCCAGAAATGTGAAGGGTCGAGCATTTCAGGAAGGGGACCTGTGTCCGAGTGGACCAGCAACGGCCTCACAAACTTGGCCCCGCTTGGGAAGGTCCCTTCATCGTCACCAAGGTGGCTCCACAACGGAGGTATCACCTCTACAATGGGGAGCAGAATAAAGGACGAGCCACGCGCTTGGAATGCGGAGCTACTCCGCCATTTTTATACTTAGTGTTCAGACTGATGAGATTGTAATAAGGGTACCTTTCAGTTCGTTTATCAAAGACAGGTTTTCAGTCTCCCTAAATGGTTGTTGTTACTAAATACATGTGGCCAAAATCCCCCAGTGGGTGGCTTAGCGCGAATCCGATTCGCCTAAGTTTAAAAAAAATCCTACCGAGTGATGAGCAACACTCTCACTCGGGGCTTAGCTGCAATCTTACTGCCTAAGTAAAAAATCCTACCGAGTGATGAGCAACCCTCTCACTCGGGGGCTTAGCTGCAGTCCTGTACTCGCCTAAGTTTAAAAAATCCTACCGAGTGATGAGCAACCCTCTCACTCGGGGGCTTCAGCAGTCCTGTATCGCCTAAGTTTAAAAAATCCTATAGAGTGATGAGAAACCCTCTCACTCGGGGGCTTAGCTGCAGTCCTGTACTCGCTAAGTTTAAAAAAAAATCCTCGAGTGATGAGCAACCCTCTCACGGCGGCTTGCTGCGTCCGTACTCGCTAAGTTTAAAAAAATCCTACCGAGTGATGAGCAACCCTCTCACTCGGGGGCTTAGCTGCAGTCCTGTACTCGCCTAAGTTAAAAAAAAAAATCCTACCGCGTGATGAGCAACCTCTTCACTCGGAGGCTTAGCTGCAGTCCTGTACTCGCCTAAGTTTAAAAAATCTCCGAGTGATGAGCAACCCTCTCACTTGGGGGCTTAGCTGCAGTCCTGTGCTCGCCTAAGTTTAAAAAATCCTACCGAGTGATGAGCAACCCTCACACTCGGAGGCTTAGCTGCAGTCCTGTACTCGCCTAAGTTTAAAAAATCCTACCGAGTGATGAGCAACACTCTCACTCGGGGGCTTAGCTGCAGTCCTGTACTCGCCTAAGTTTAAAAGATCCTACCGAGTGATGAGCAACCCTCTCACTCGGGGGCTTAGCTGCAGTCCTGTACTCGCCTATGCTTGTAAAATCCTACCGAGTGATGAGCAACCCTCTCACTCGGAGGCTTAGCTGCAGTCCTGTACTCGCCTAAGTTTGTAAAATCCTACCGAGTGATGAGCAACCCTCTCACTCGGAGGCTTAGCTGCAGTCCTATACTCGCCTAAGTTAAACACGCTCCATCCTGATCCGTCAGAACAATGAAGTGTAGGTCGACTGCGACCTTCTCTTCAGAGCTACGCCACAAGTACAATGTGTGCTCTATCCTGATATTCAAGAATGACGAGGTGCAGGTCGTCCGCGATCCTCTCCTCAGAATTGCATCACAAGAACAAAAGTCTGTTCCGAGTGAAGATACAAGTTCCACTCGGAAATAAAAACAAGCATATTTAAGGGAAAACTAAGTTCGGACAAATCCCCATGAGGTTCCGGACCGCAGGTTAAAGTACTCGGGCATCAGGCCCGAAGGAGTTTAACGGTTACAAAACCACTCGGCATACCGAGGCAAATTTAATCGGATCATAAAAATTTTGTTCACTCCGCAAGAGGGCTGGCAGGCTCGACGAACTCATCCAGGTCGATTCCATCTGCAATTCGAGTAGCAGCACCAATAAAAGTCTCCATGAAGGACTGGAAGTCAAGTTTCTTGGTATTGGCAACCTTGATTGCTCCTAGCTTCTCTTCTTTGGCTTCCTTGCAATGAACACGAACCAGGGACAGAGCTACGTCGGCACCTCATCGAGCAGAGGACTTCTTCCATTCCTGCACTCGACCAGGAATCTCATTGAGTCGAGTCATCAAAGACTCGAGATCATTTTGGAGCATTTCCCTTGGCCAGAGCGCCGTGTCGATCCGCGACACCGCAACCTTCAGTCGAGCAAGGTAATTCATGGCGCTGGCAAGGCGAGACTCCAGTCGGAGCACGTTCATGGAAGCTTCATCTTTAACAAGGGAGTTGATGGGGTCCAAGCTTGTCTCGACTCGTCCAGTCTCTTCCTCGAAGTTTTGACAGAATTCTGCACTCACAGAGAAATAATGAGTCGACAGTTATATGACGAGTCAACGAAAGCAAATCAATCGGACAGGGAAAAGTACCTTCAAGCATGAGGAATAACTTCTTGGCGAGTCCTCCCAGATAATTCTCTAGCTCGTTCCTCTTGCGGGTGATGTCTTCCACTTTGTCAGTCAGGGTCCCTTTATCCTTCTTCAGTCGAGTTACCTCTTTGTTGGCGTCATCGAGAGCAGTCTTCAGCTTGGTATTCTCTTCCTCCAACTTTCCGACTGAGGCCAGCTTTTGGTCAGCGAGTGCTATTTTTTCTTCTGCTGTTTTCTTCGCAGCCGGAAGGTCAAGGTCCTTCTTCTCCAAAGCCCGTCTCATTGTTTCTAGAAAGAATAACATTCAAATCAGAAAGAAGAGGAGAAAAGATGGCAGGAGAACCAGTCGACAAGCTTTCCTTACCAGCAGCGTCATCCTTAGCCTTCTGCAAGTTATTCTGAGCCAAATCCAGATCAAGATTGAGCTGGATCTGCTTCTGCTCTAAGTCAGCGAACCGGGCTCCAAGATCACAAGATTTCTGTGTTTAGAAGATAGTCAGTTGGCAGACACAAAGATTGGTTGCTTCTGAGCAATAAAGTAACAAGTTCAAAGAGTTCTAAGACTACTACCGAATCAAACATTCAACAATAGTCTCGGGGACTACACCCAGTGGGTGCACTCAGCGTGCCCCCACTGGTTCAATTTTTCAATTGACTTGGTCCGTCCAGTTAGAAAAAAAAACTCAGACCATAGCCGACTGCCCGCAGTCAACTACGGTCTCGGGGACTACACCCAGTGGGTGCACTCAGCGTGCCCCCACTGGTCCAGGTTCCACTCGACATGATCTGCTCAGACCGAGTGGAAAAGTTCTGTTCAAAGACCCCTGCCGAATCAAACATTCGACTACGGTCTCGAGGACTACACCCAGTGGGTGCACTCAGCGTGCCCCCACTGGTCCAGGTTCCACTCGACATGATCTGCTCAGACCGAGTGGAAAAGTTCTGTTCAAAGACCCTCGCCGAATCAAACATTCGACGGCGGTCTCGGGGACTACACCCAGTGGGTGCACTCAGCGTGCCCCCACTGGTTCAGAGATTCAATCGACACAACCTAGTCGACTCAAGTGGAAAAACTACTCAACAGAAATTAAAACACCCACTGGGTGTACAGACTGACAATGGGTGTGCAATTAAGGTTCCAAAACGCTCATCCACGGACGTCTTGCAGATAATAAAGCAGCAGTTCCTAAATATCATATCCTAACAGAACAAGCGTCAAGATGGAGTTCAGTCGAAAGTAAGTTAACCTGGACATTGGCCTGGAGTGCTGAGCTGGCATCATAGGCAGCTTGACTGGCCTCGCGCACCACTTTCATCTGCTCCATCATAATGCCTACCTGGCGTATGGCTTCCTTGGGAGCACTCACTTGGTCCTCTGGGACGTGATGGGCGGTAAAAAGTGGAGACGGGGTATCAGCTACAGCAGCTTGAGAGCTTGAGGCATGAAGTTGCACAGATGAAGCAGGGGCCTGTGCAGTCGACGCTGAAGGACGACCACTCGACAAGGGAATCGCAAAAGTAACAGAAGCACGGTTGAGGTCCCCGGGCTGCTGGATAGCTGGTTCTGCCGCCAGCGTCGACTGAGGCGTCTTGCTAGCTGGTGCCTTTTTGCCCAAGGTCCTGCTCCTCTTTCCCACGAGCTTCTGTGGCACATCTTCATCGTCATCCGGAAGTTCGATAACATTTTGCGGAGCTGCAAAAGAATCGACCACAAGAGTTCAGTCGACTGTAGAAGTGGTTAGCAAAGAAAAGACAAGATAACAGGAGTCATACCCGCATTGGATGTGACCGCGTCCTCCATCTCCTCGTCGTCATCATCTTTGTAAGAAGAAGTCCCAGAGGTAGCAGCACTGCAAATTTCAAGGTTCACTCGGTCAAGCAAGAGAATGGGTCGACAACTGATATAAGATTCTTGGAGCAAAGGGTGAAAACGAAACACTTACGCAGAGGTGACGGGAACATCAACCTTGATCTTGGGCAAGGCCTTCCGTGGCTTGGACGGCGCAGTCTTGAGCTGCTTCGGAGCCTTCTCAGTCGGCACCAAAGAAGATGTCCGAGTGCGCTTCGAAGTTTGTCCAGTCGGTGCCGCCACTTTACCCCAGATACTTGCTGGGTCGTGCTTCTGCTTGGAACGCTTTTCCACGCGAGGTGGAGAATCGACCTCCTCACCACTGCTCGAGTCTTCGCGCTCTTCATCACTCTCGTCATCAGAGTTCCAATCGCCGCTGTCGCCTCCGCTCTCCTCTCCTTCCTGGATCTGTTCCCCGTTGGGCATCAAGTACATCTCAGTATCTATTTGCAGAGCAAAGAATCATACAAATATCAATCGGATTGAAGCCTAAATAGGAAATCAGAGCAAAGGACATTCGGCACTGAAGATTGTACCTTATCCGGTTCGTTGGTCTTGTCGAATGGTGGGACCCTCTTGGACCCCCTGGGGTTATCTTTGTTACCAGTGATGCCTTGCAGCCAGCGCTCCACTACCTCCCCGGTGACCTCCTCCGGGTGGATCTGAGTGGTGTCATCAATACCCGAGTACATCCACATGGGATGATCATGAGCCTGGAGTGGCTGGATGCGTCGACTGAGAAATATTTCAAGCAAGTCCATACCAGTCACCCCATCGCGGACTAACTGGACTACTCGGTCAACTAGCATATTCACTTCTACTTTCTCCTCTGGGTTCACTTTCAAAGTAGAGGACGGCTGGACTTGTTCGATGGAAAAGGGAGGAAGCCCAGTCGACCGACCAGGAGTCGGCTGGTCTTTGCAATAGAACCAGGTCGACTGGCACCCTCTAACTGAATCGGGGAGTGTCATAGCCGGAAAAGTGCTCCTACCCCTCATCTGAATTCCCAGACCCCCGCACATCTGGATCACATGTGTTCTCTCATCACTCGGATTGGACTTTTTTACGGCTTGGGAGCGGCATGTGAATATATGTTTGAAAAGACCCCAGTGCGGTCGACAGCCCAAGAAATTCTCACACAGGGAAACATATGCAGCAAGATAGGTGATGGTGTTGGGAGAAAAGTGATGAAGTTGAGCTCCAAAGAAATTCAAGAGAGCCCGGAAAAAGGGATGTGGAGGCAAGGAGAAACCACGGTCGACATGAGTTGCGAGGAGGACGCACTCACCCTCTTGCGGCTGCGGCTCAGTCTCGTTCCCAGGCAATCGCCAGGACTGGTGGGTAATCAAGCCCCCTTCGACCAGATCCTCCATGTATTCCTTCCGGATTGTGGATCTAATCCAGTCGCCCTGGATCCAGCCAGGCGGCAGGCCAGACCTAGATGACGACCCGCCCCGACTCGTCTTCTTGCCCTTCGCTGCCGCCGTCACCTTCTTCGCTCGCTCCAGGGCTGCCGTTTTCTCCTTTCCCATCGCAGCAGGCTGCGCTTGGACGGGGCGGCGGCGTCGAAGGTGGTGGCAAATGCGGTGGAGAAACAGAGGAAGAAGAAGGGGATAAAGAGCACAGTGCCAAACGCACCGACCCGGACGCCTTATATGGACGTGTTACCGAGTGACTGACTTGTGGGCCCAAGTAATCCCATCGAATCCCGCAGCAGTCGTGCACTCGGTATGTGGCGAGAAAGGTGGCGTGAGGATCGAGGCGTCCCTGCCAAATCTGTTCCGTTTACTGCGGGCCTCTCCGTCCCGCGCGCTTCTCCAAATTTCGAATCCCGTGAGATCCGGGAACGACAGTGCAGTCAATCGCGCCAAAGATCTCGTACCATGTCCACAATTGAAGCTTATCAACAAAATTCACTCGACAATTTAGGAATGGATCAAGGCGACTGAAAATGAAGTCGGAGTCGTTACGTGGTTCATTAATCTAAGCAAAATGCTCCCGAAGCGTGAAAACTGGGTCGGAACCATCTTCAACTCCTTTTGTCACTCGAACCCTGAACCATTCGGGGGCTAATGACGATGACATGTACCTGGGGTAGGGTAATAGGCCTGACCTAGACGCCCTTCCCAAGGACATTACCTTAAAGTCAGGGATATTCAAGGACAATACCATTCACTCGACCATAAGCATTCCACTCGGAAAACCCAATTCCATTCGACTGGAGTATACTCACTCGACCACATCAGAAACCACTCGGAAGACAGAAGATCTAAAGTCACTCAGAACGGCAACGGACAGGCGTTCACTCCGAAGTCTTAATGATCATTTATATGCCTTTATTGTTGGCGTTACCAGTAACGTCCCACCTTTATGTACATTGAATCCTGTGTAATTGAGGGCTGGAGGGGTCTGGCGAACTCTATATAAGCCACCCCCCTCCTTAGGCACAAGGGTTCGCACCCCCTGTAACTTCACGCATAATCCAATCGACCGAGCCTCCGGGCACCGAGACGTAGGGCTGTTACTTCCTCCGAGAAGGGCCTAAACTCGTAAATCTTGCGTGCACAACCTCATCGTAGCTAGGATCTTGCCTCCTCATACTTACGCCCTATTCTACTGTCAGACTTAGAACTATGACAACGATGGTCTAGAAGATCGCACGACCATGTCAGCGGGTGGATCCTCGGGATTGTTATACCAAAGAATCGCTCAACCGCTTCCCAGAAACCCCTGACATGATCACGAACTATCAGAGTATGAAACAATGTTTCATTGTCATTCCCACACATTGGGCAGTTTGGTAGCTGCTTGATATGTCGGCGCTGGAGCTCACTATAGCAAGGTAAGAATTCCTTCAATACACACCACCAGAACACCCGGATCTTGGGGAGGACATTAAGCTTCCACAGCGAATGCCATACTGCTTCATCTCCACTAGAGGATCCCACCGCCTCAGCTATTTGAAGTTTGAAATTCATAGTCTATCGATATGCCGATCTAACAGTGAAAAGGCCAGACTTCTCCCAAGCCCAAGCCCATATATCCGCCCCAACTCTACGCGGTCTCGACATGCACAAAATTGCATCCGCGTCAGGTGGGTAGAACACACTCCTGATGGTTTCCACGTCCCACTGATTTGTCACCGGATCTATCAGGTCTAAAACTAACTGAATGGAATTCGTCTTCAATGACCCCATTGGTTTCATGGAAGTAGTTCCCTCTATCCACTGATCATGCCAAACTTCAGTAGTTGTTCCATCCCCCACTCTCCTGATGAGCCCATGTTTTAGCATCTCCCTTCCTTTGATGATTGCCTTCCAGGTTTTGGACGCACTTGCGGGGCACCCAGCCGTGAGGAAATCTTCATTAGGGTAATATCTACCCTTGAGCACACGAGCACAAAAGCTGTTTGGGTTCTCAAGGAGTGTCCAAGTTTGTTTCTCTAACATCGCATCATTGAAGGTCTCGAGATCCCGGAATCCAAGGCCTCCATTTGATTTTGCAATGCACATCTTTTCCCAAGATTGCCAATGCATTCCTTTTCTGTCTAGTGACCGAGCCCACCAATATTTTGACATGTTTGTTGTCAGTTTCTTTCACAAGCCTTTTGTGAGTTTGAAACAACTCATAGAGTAGGCCGGTAAAGCTTGGACCACGGACTTCAAAAGAATTTCTCTTGCTGCACATAACATCTTCCTCTCACACCACCCTTGCACCTTTGCTCGCGACCGCTCGTTGATATGCTCGAATTGTTGCTCATTAATCTTACCCGTAGCCATTGGCAGGCCAAGGTACTTCTCTGACATAGCTTCCCGCTGTATTTGGAGTGCAGTCTTGACACCCCTCTTAACTGAAGCGCCAATATTAGGGCTAAAATAGACAGAACTCTTCATCTTATTTGCACTTTGCCCGGAGCCCAGACTGTATTGTTCCAGAATTTCATTCAGTCTAGTGGCACTCTGCGCATCAGCTTTCATGAAGATCAAGCAATCATTTGCAAATAAGAGATGTGAGATCCATGGGGCAGAATAACTCACTCTGATGCCCCTATCAATCCATCCTCCATCATAATTTTGCAGCATGCACGAGAGCCCCTCCTCACAAAGGAGAAATAAATAGGGGGAGATTGGGTCTCCCTAACGAAACCCCCTTGAGGGCGAGAAAGCCAGTAATAGCTCACCATTAACCTTCACCTGGAACCTAAAGGTGGTCACACACCGTATGACAAGTGAAATCCATTCATCATGAAAACCAAGTTGTTGCATTATTCCTTGCAGATAAGCCCATTCTACTCTATCATAGGCTTTGATCATATCAATTTTGACCGCACACCATCCTTGCTTGCCCTTCTTTTCTCTTCATGGAGTGGATGCACTCATAGGCCGTTAGGACATTGTCGGTAATAAGTCGTCCAGGGACGAAAGCACTCTGCTCCTCTGCAATTATCTCATCAAGTATCTCCCTCAAACGGTTAGCAATACTTTGGAGCAGATTTGGTAGAGAACATTGCACAAGGAAATTGGTCTATACTGTGTGATATTTTGTTGGTTTCTCACCTTGGGTATAAGAACAATTACCGTGATGTTCACTGAATCTGGCATTTGTCCCCCATTTTAAAAACCAAGGACTGCCGATGTGACATCTGGACCTACCAAGTGCCAGTGCCGCTGATAAAAACCAGCATGAAATCCATCACTTCCAGGCGCCTTTGTAGGTCCCATAGCAAAGAGCGCAACCTTCACTTCATCTGCTACAAATGGCTTCAGAAGTTGTGCATTCATAGCTTTTGTGATTTTATGTGGAACATGATGAAGGACTGCTTCAATATCACTGTATTCCTATGCAGTGTACAGACTAGTTTAGAACTGCTGCACCTCGGCCTGTATTTCTTCCTTGGTTTCACACACCGATCCATCTGCAGCGCGAAGGCTACTGATGCGGTTTCTGCTTTTGCGAGCGGCCGCACGTGCCTGAAAAAACCCGTGTTTCGATCGCCTGCTTTTAGCCAGTCCGTCCTTGATCTCTGTTGAGCCATAATCTCCTCCTTATGCAGTAGCTCAGAGAGTTGGCGGGCCAAATTCTTTTCTTTCCTCGTCGGTCCCCTGAACAGGGATTGCGACCGTTCTTTCTCATACTCCTTTTGTATCTTTTTGATCTTCCGTTTAATGTCCCTCAACTTCTTAGACTTCTAGTCTGTTAGGTGAACTTTCATGGCTGAGAGGGCATGATCTATGCCTTGCAAACCTTGCACACCTGCACCCTGGCGCCATCCATGTAACACTGCCGCTTCATATGTGTCTTCTTTTTGCCAAGCTTCTTCATACATGAATCTGCGCCTGTGCCCCTCGTCAACTACAGCTAACCTCTTCATCTTCACCGCGAGCATACAATGATCAGATTTAGGCGTAGGCACATGCTTCACGAAAGATGCCGAGCATAAACACATCATCGCTGGGTTCGCAAGGAAATGATCCAATCGAACTTTCACATTCGATTCACCCTGTTGCGTATTATCTCATGTGAATGGGACCCCTTGGAAACCAAGGTCTTGTAGTTCACAATCCTCAAGGCACTCACGGAATCCATCCATTTGCCATTCTGGGCGATCATGAGCTCCAAAGTACTCAGAATTATCTATTATTTCATTAAAATCTCCACCGCATAACCACGGCGCATGGCTTTGAGCTTTGAGCCAACGCAACAAATTCCAGCTCTCGGCGCGTTCACTTCGTCTAGCTTTAGCATAGAACCCTGTGAACCGCCACAACTTATTGTCTCCCCCAATGTTCCTAACCATTACATCGATATGTTGGTCTGAATAATTATTGAGCGTTACATCAACATCTTTTAACCAGAACAAAGCTAAACCCCCCACTTAAACCGTCACTACTAACTGGGTAGCACCCTTCAAATCCCAGTCGGGTAGTAAGATCGCTTACTCTCCTTCCCTCGATCTTCATTTCACACAAGAAGACCAGGGCGGGCCCTTCCATCTTCACAAGCTGTGAAGTTCTCGAACTGTCTCCGGGTTCCCAAGCCCGCGACAGTTCCATGTGAAGCAATTCATTGCACCCCGCGGGGCTGATGTTCAGCCTCCGTGAGAGTCTTAGCAACCTCCTCATCTGCCTTTTTCTTCTTTGAGTCGCGACTATCATGTTTGGACCCTGAAGATTCATTCTCCTCACTCTGTCGCTTCCTGATCACCGTCTCACTATCTTGCAACAATAAAGTTTTGCCTCCTCCATCATGGATATCAACACGGCGGTAGACAGGACTGTGACTGCGCCAAGTGTGCTGCCCTCCTCTACCATTTGTATTTCTGCCCCGAGCATTGAATTGATAGACTGTGTTGCAAACTCTGCCCATGTTTGCTTTTTCTGGCGAGGCTACCTCCACTCCGGGCTCAACCTCTTCTTCCTCCCTTGGTCCTGCCTCCTTCTGCTTTCCACCGTCATGAGGTTCCTTTGTCTTGTACGCTGGTGCGCTATTCCAGCTCCTGCTCTTGCTCGGCATATATCTCAGGGCTTCATGGTACGGTGGCCTCCCATACTCATCTCTCCCTGCCGGTGTTGGACACATTAACTCTACGCGCCCTAGTAGCTGATACGTCTCCAACGTATCTATAATTTTTGCTTGTTCCATGCTGTTATATTATCATTCTTGGATATTTTACAATCATTTTATAGCAACTTTATATCATTTTTTGGGACTAACCTATTGACATAGTGCCCAGTGCCACTTGCTGTTTTTTGCTTGTTTTTTACTTCGCAGAAAATCAATACCAAACGAAGTCCAAACACAGTGAAACTTTTTGGAGATTTTTTCTGGACCAGAAGACACCTATTGGGGCAAAGAAGTACCAGAGGGGGGCTCCAAGGGGAGCACAGCCCTGGTGGGTTGTGCCCACCTCGGCTGCCTCCCGCACCGCCTCTTTGCTCTATAAATACCCCAAAAATCCAAAACACCTAGGGGAGTCGACAAAACACAATTCCAGCCACCGCAAGTTCCAGAAACACAAGATCCAATCTAGACACCATCACGGAGGGGTTCATCATCCTCATTGGTACCTCTCCGATGATGCGTGAGTAGTTCATTGTAGACCTACGGGTCCGTAGTTAGTAGCTAGATGGCTTCCTTTCTCTCTCTCTTTTGATTCTCAATACAATGGTCTCTTGGAGATCTATTTGATGTAACTCTTTTTGCGGTGTGTTTGTTGGGATCCGATGAACTTTGAGTTTATGATCAGATCTATTAATCCATGAAAGTTATTTGAGTTTCTTTGATCCCTTATATGCATGATTACTTATAGCCTCGTATTTCTTCTTCGAATCTTTGGTTTGGTTAGGCCAACAAGATCGATTTTTCTTGCCATGGGAAGAGGTGCTTTGTGATGGGTTCGGTCGTGCGGTGTTTTTTCCCAGTGACAGAAGGGGCAGCAAGACACGTATTGATCGTTGCTATTAAGGATAACAAGATGGGGTCTATTCCTACATGAATAGATCTTGTCTACATCATGTCATCATTCTTATTGCATTACTCCGTTTCTCCATGAACTTAATACACTAGATGCATGCTGGATAGCAGTCGATGTGTGGAGTAATAGTAGTAGATGCAGGCAGGAGTCGGTCTACTAATCTTGGGCGTGATGCCTATATAATGATCATTGCCTGGATATCGTCATAATTATTTGAAGTTCTATCAATTGCCCAATAGTAATTTGCTTACCCGCCGTATGCTATTTTTCTCGAGAGAAGCCACTAGTGAAATCTACGGCCCCGGGGTCCATTCTTTATCATATTTGCTTTGCGATCTATTTTTTTTGCTTTTGTTTTCAGATCTATTATTCCAACAACCCAAAAATACCTTGCTGCACCTTTTTTCTATTTATTTTATTTCGTGTTTTATCGAGATCTATTTATCCAATCTATCACAAATTTATCTATCTTTTTACCCATAGAGGGATTGACAACCCCTCCTAATCGTCGGGTTGCGAGTATTTGCTATTTGTGTGTAGGTACCGTTACATAGTGTTGCTTGGTTCTCCTACTGGATTGATACCTTGGTTTCACAACCGAGGGAAATACCTACCGTAGCTGTGCTGCATCATCCCTTCCTCTTTGGGGAAATACCGACGTAGTTCAAGCGACATCAAACGGAATTTCTGGCGCCGTTGCCGGGGAGATATCAACAACATCTATCAGGTTCCTAATCACAAATCTCATCTCCTTGCAATTTACATTATTTTCCATTTGCCTCTCATTTTCATCTCCCCACTTCACAAAAATTTGCCTTTTTATTCGCCCTCTTTTTCGTTCGCCATTTTCTCGTCAGATCTCTTTTTGTGTGCAATCTTGTTTGCGTAGTCATGGTGCCTCAAAGAAATATTATGATGTTCCTTACCCCAATATTTTGCTTGAAATTGAGAAAAGTACTAAGGAATATATGAGTACACAATTTGAGCACAATAAATATTTTACTGAAGAACTTAAGGAACACTCTGTTGTACTAGATGCTATAACAAAACAACTTGATGATATTAGTAGAGAAGTTTGTAATCTCTAATCTAAGTATGCTTTTGCTGAAAGTTTGCTAGGGAAAATTTCCGATGCACAAGCTACCCTAGTAAATCAAATGGCCGCTAAACCATTCTCATTAGAAGATAAAAATGATGAAGATCTTAAAATGATTGGTGTTTCTTCTATTGATTCCTTGTTTAGTAAAATTAAAATTGATGATAAAGGGACTTAAGAAGAGTCAACTTTAGTTAGAAGGCGTCCCGATAATTCGGAGGGTGAAAATCTTGATGAAAAAATTGATAAAAGTGGGTTTGGAGAGGTCAAAACTTTAACTAGTGATGTGCCCACTCTTTGGATTACAAAGACTTTAATTATGATAATTGTTCTTTGATTGATTGTATTTCTTTGTTGCAATCCATGATTAATTCACCCCATCCTTATGAACAAAATAAAGCTTTTACTAAACATTTTGTTGATGCTATGATGAAAGCTTTTGAAGAAAAGTTGGAATTAGAGATCTCAATTCCTAGAAAATTACATGATGAATGGGAACCTACCATCAAAGTCAATATAAAAAATTAAGAGTGTTTTGCTTTATGTGATTTGGGTGCTAGTGTTTCCACAATTCCGAAATCTTTATGTGATGTGCTTGGTCTTACTAATATTGAAGAGTGTTCTTTAAATTTGCACTTGGCGGATTCTACTATTAAAAAGCCTATGGGAAGAATTAATGATGTTCTTATTCTTGCAAATAGGAATTATGTGCCCATAGATTTTATTGTTGTTGATATTGATTGCAATCCGTCTTGTCCAATTATACTTGGTAGACCGTTTTTACGTACTATTGGTGCCGTGATTGATATGAAAGAAGGCAATATTATTTCAATTTCCATTAAGAAAGGGAATGGAACACTTCCCTAGAACAAGAATCAAGCCACCATATTAATCAATCATGAGGGCATCTTATGGTTCTAGAACTAAAGATGATAATACTTAGATCTATGCTTTATGCCTAGCTAGGGGCGTAAAACGATAGCGCTTGTTGGGAGGCAACCCAATGAATAAAATTTATTTTTGCCTTTTTCTTACTGTTCTTGAGTGTTTTCACAATTATGCCTCTGTTATCATTGTGTTTTTTATGTTTTAATTAGTGTTTGTGCCAAGTAAAGCCTTTGGGATAGCTTTGGTGATGGTTGATTTGATCTTGTTGAAAAACAGAAACTTTTGCGTCCAGTAAAATAACTGTCTAGATTCACAGAAGCGACAAAAAATTCTGAATTTTTTACACAAGATTGATATACAAATTGCCTCTGTTTTCCTAATTTTTCATAATTTTTGGAGTTACAGAAGTATGAAAACAGTTCTCATCTTTACATACTGTTCTGTTTTTGACAGATTCTGTTTTCTTTGCATTGTGTGCTTATTTTGATGAATCTATGGGTTGTATCGGTGGGTATAAGCCATGGTAAAGTTAGAATACAGTAGATATAATGCAATAACAAAATTTTAATGGGTTTTCTACAGTACTTAAAGTAAAGATTGGTTTTCTTATACTAACGGATCTCACGAAGGTTTTGTTGAGTTTTGTGTGATTGAAGTTTTCAAGTTTTGGGTGAGATCACGATGGATGAAGGAATAAGGAGTAAGAAGAGCCTAAGCTTGGGGATGCCCATGGAACCCCAAGGCAATATTCAAGGAGAAACAAGCAGCTAAGCTTGGGGATGCCCCGAGTGGCATCCCCTCTTTCTTCTAACGACCATCGGTATTTTAATTGGAACTATATTTTTATTCATCACATATCATGAGTTTTGCTTGGAGCGTCTTGTATTATATGAGTCTTTGCTTGTTTTGCTTTTTTGTTTTGTGTCAAGTATCCTTGCTGAACACACCTATTTGAGACAGCCAAAATTATGATATGATTTTTTAGAATTGCTCTATGTGCTTCACTTAATTTTTTTTGAACTATGGAATTGCTCTAGTGCTTCACTTATATCTTTTTGAGCACGGTGTGCTTTAATGTTTTTGAAGGAATGCTCTCATGCTTCACTTAGATTTATTTGAGAGTTAGTAATTTTTGAAGAAATTCTCTCATGCTTCACTTATATTATTTTGAGAGACAAAAAAATTTTATGCTCATGTTCTTCAATTAGATTTGTTTGAGCTATCAAAAGCAACATATGAAACTAGTCCCAAAGTGATAGGTATTCAAGAGGGATATAATAAAAACTTTCATGAATATCATTGGGCAAAATAAACTTGATTCTTTGTAATAGTTTTGCGATATGATGATAATGATATGTGAGTCATGTTGTCGGTGTACTAAAGTTTGGGTCCTTTAGTACCCCATACTTGTGCACGGACGGTTGTAGCCATACTAGTGGCAAGGCCTGTCAGGGGACAGCTGGAAGCAAGTGCAAGACTATCAAGAAGGCATTCAAACCAGTGACCAGAAGACAGAAGCCCAAAGGCCGGATCCCCGGCAAGATACTTGCTGGGATGGCTTGCGAAGACCCGGCAAGACTCGCACCTGGTAAGATTCCACCACCCTGCCACTGCTCCAGCACAGCGGCCATCCTATCATTTGGGGTTTGTCCTCCTGGATGCGTGTCATGGCACTAGTGGTGGACGGGCTTAAGCGGTGCTAATGGGGCAGGCTCTTCGACGGAAGGGCTCCCGGCAACTGTGCCACTCTGTTCCCCGGCAGTTTCACCCTGCCCGGCAGGGTCTTCCTCTGACATCATTTCTTCTTCACGAGTTTCCCCTTCCGTGAAACCAACGCTACCGGCCTCCACGGCAAGATTCGCCTCTTCCGCCCTGCTGGCGATATACGCCACTTCTTCATCAGTAGTGGGGCGGATGAGGTTTGTCTCTTCCCGGATGGTTCTCTCCAACAGATTGTCGAAGAACTCCTGTGCGCGCTCTGCGGATGGCTCGACCCAAGTTCCATCAAGGCTGTGAGCAATGCACACTGGCATCATGGCGATGATTGAGGTCAGAGCGGAGTTGTTGCATAGAGGAATTACGCTCGCCGGCAACTTATATTTCCCGTCGAGCCTTAACAGTTTGTGGCAGAGAGCTGTGTGCTGCATGACTGTCAAGTTGTTATTTAGACCAGGATGCAGCCTCATGATATCTGCCGCTTTCCGAAATTCCCAGGCTGGTCTCCCCTTGTTATGCAGAGGAGCGATGCGGCGGCGAAGGAAATCAGCGCCAACCATTTCTATTGTGAGCCTGGCAACCTTGAGACGGTGGATCCTGGTAATTGCGATTGTGAGCTTCTCATCTTGGGGATCGAGAGCGCTCTAGTCATCGTCGCGGACCACTTTCGTTTGTCGGGGCAAATAGAAAGGCTGAGGATCTTCCTCCTTAATCCAGCACCATTCGGCCCGCCATTCTTCCCAGTTCTTACGGAAGAGCCCGTCTGGGTATATCTCTTTATTACATGCCCTTGGAATCCAGGTGATAGAACCAGAAAGGGCGTCTCCTTTTTCGATATGGGGAATGAAATAGTGGCGAAAGAGGGCTGTGCTGGGGATTACTCCGGCGAAATTTTCACAGAGATGGGCGAAGACTGACATGCATGTCATGGCATTCGGCGTGAAATCCAAGAGACGGAAGCCATATGTGTACATGATGTCAATGAAGAAATCAGAAAACGGAGGGCAGAGCCCGCAATAAAAGTAGGCGGCCAAGAAGGGGAATTTATCTGGGCCACCCTCGCAGGAAGCTGGCACAAGCGAGTAGTAGGGTGAGCCCTCGTCTCCCTCCCCCACATGCACAAATACCGATCCCTCAGGGCGCTCGCGTTGAGCGTCGGGGTGAAGACGACGTGTTCCTTCCGCATCTTCACCAGATCGATCTTCTCCGCCTCTGCATCCGAGTCGACGGCTCTCACATCTTTGCCCTTGCTCACTTTTGGCGGCATGGCGACTGTGGAGGCAGAGGCCGAGGACGATGAGGGTGTGGAAGCGGCGGATGGTTAGGAGAGACTCTGTTTCGAGTTCGAGGAAGAAGACGGAGGCGGTTTCCAGATTGGAAAGGATGGGAGGTAAATGAACAGCGCCTCTGCAGATTCCCTTTTATGGGGAAGGCACGGGGCTGCCTCTTTTCTAATCAATGTGAATGCGCTTTTACCAGCGTGCTGCTACTGCGGTTCTTCCACGCACGTATCCCGCGTCGCGCATTCAATACACGCCGTGGGGAAGCACGGTAAATGAGATAATTACGACAACTAACTCCTGCCACGCATGCCTGTGCACTATTTGGGCCTAGCCCAACAACGCCTCGCACCCGTGTATGGCCTAGGCCTGGGGGCTCCTGTCGGTGTACTAAAGTTTGGGTCCTTTAGTACCCCATACTTGTGCACGGATGGTTGTAGCCATACCAGCGGCAAGGCCTGCCAGGGGACAGTTGGAAGCAAGTGCAAGACTATCAAGAAGGCATTCAAACCAGTGACCAGAAGACAGAAGCCCAAAGGCCGGATCCCCGGCAAGATACTTGCCGGGATGGCTTGCGAAGACCCGGCAAGACTCGCACCCAGCAAGATTCCACGACCCTGCCACTGCTCCAGTGCAGCGGCCAGCCTGTCATTTGGGTTTTGTCCTCCTGGATGCGTGTCATGGCACTAGTGGTGGACGGGCTTAAGCGGTGCTGATGGGACGGGCTCTTTTTCCGTCCCCAAGAAAGTAAGGGACACCTAAACGGACACCTAAACAGAGCATTTAATGCGTTTGTCCTAAATCATCAGTGATAAGCATGTAAACACTATAACAACTTTACACCTCTTGTATGTACTGTACGCCACTGTTGGTGACCCCTTGGATGTATAAAAGGAGGCCCAAGGCGTAGCTACAGGAGGAGGACTCTCTGGCCCATTCTGCATGCGTAGCTGCTGCTCGAACATACTGTTCACCGCAAGCGCTCCTGGAGCTCGGGCTTAAACACCCACAATAAACCAAAGCAGGAGTAGGGTATTACGCTTCTCAGCGGCCCGAACCTGGGTAAAAATCCCCTCGCGTTGATCATTGAATCTACTCTTTGTGCATACCTCTCTCCCTGCCGAACCGTTAAAGGGATCCACGCGATCCCATAGGTGTCGTACGCCGACACATGTTGGTAAGTAATTATTCTTTAGTAAAAATATAGGTGTTAAGGTTTGTGATTCCCTATGCAAGCACGAAAGTCAATAGTTATGCAATGAAATTACATCCTACTTGTGGTGCATTATTTGTTGTTAGTTATGCTTAATGCTCGCTTATGAGATTTTTCGTTTCTTGGTTGGATGCTTCTCAATCTTTTTGCTAGCCTTCACTTGTACTAAGTACGAATACTAATTGTGCATCCAAAATCCTTAAACCCAGTTTTGCCATATGAGTCCACTATACCTACCTATATGTAGTATTTCTGTGCCGTTCTAAGCAAATTTGTATGTGCCATCTCTAATTTTCAAAATAAATTTTCCTTTTTGTGTGCTCCTACCGCTCATGAAACGGTAGGGGGTGGCTGATATTTTTCCATACTAGATGTGTTATTCTCAAGATGAGTGTTTATTCACTTGTCATTGCACAAGAGTACGGCAAAGGTATTAGGGATGCCCAGTCCCGAAATGAAAAATGAATTTACTTTACGTTGTCAAATAATAAATTCCTTGGAAAGTGTTGGTATGGATGGCACCCGTGGATACGGCTAGCCGTGGAATGTGAAAGTATGGTGGAAAACGGAATAAACTATATTTTCTGTTTGGGAACCGCCTATGATATATCTAGCATGGAAAGTATTGGGAACTACTCGATCGTTTTCGTTGACTGGAAAAGCATGCCACCCAAAATGTTTTATCTCTATTTTTTCGCTTTGAACTCTGGCACCTCTACAAATCCCTACTTCCCTCTGCGAAGGGCCTTTCTATTTACTTTATGCAATTTTTATTTTTATTTGAGTCTCCATCTTCTCTTATAAAGCACCAACTAAGGGGCACTATGATCGTACTTGAGCATTGGGTGTAGCTAATATGAGAGTGTGTTTCATGAATGGATCAATGATTGAGCTTGATGGGCTAGGGATAACTTGCTTTAGTGTTGATATTTTGAAAGACATGGTTGCTTGTTGATATGCTTGAGTATTGAAATCTTCATGTCAAAACTAGACTATTGCTTTGAACCATATAAAAGTCTATATGTCCTTGCTACAAAAGAAAAGAATATGTGATGAACATGTTAGGCAGCATTCCACATCAAAAATTCTGTTTTTATCATTTACCTACTTGAGGACGAGTAGGAATTATGCTGATATGTCTCCAACGTATCTATAATTTTTGCTTGTTCCATGCTGTTATATTATCATTCTTGGATGTTTTACAATCATTTTATAGTAACTTTATATCATTTTTTGGGACTAACCTATTGACATAGTGCCCAGTGCCAGTTGCTGTTTTTTACTTCACAGAAAATCAATAGCAAATGGAGTCCAAACGCACTGAAACTTTTTGGAGATTTTTTCTGGACCAGAAGACACCAGTTGGGCCAAAGAAGTACCAGAGGGGGCTCCGAGGGGAGCACAACCCACCTGGGGGCCCAGGCGCGCCCTGGTGGGTTGTGCCCACCTCGGCCGCCTCCCGCACTGCCTCTTTTCTCTATAAATACCCCAAAAATCCAAAAACCCTAGGGGAGTCGACAAAACAGAAATCCTGCCGTCGCAAGTTCCAGAAACACCTGATCCAATCTAGACACCATCACAGAGGGGTTCATCATCTGTAACACCCCATGTATTAAGCTACAGTAATCACCATTTTGATTATGCCAAGTCATCATGATCAACCGTGCTTAATCATCATTAGTAACATATCCCTTTCCAAATTCAAACTCAATTGAAAATTCAAACTGAAAGTGGAAAATAAAAGTTGCTCAAATCAGAAACTAAATTGTTCATTAAATAGCAAGTAAATCAGAGACAATTCTAAAATTGAAACCAACATTATTGGAATTGGGTAAGTGACTCAAACATCCTCTTCCAGTGACTAAATACAATATCTATTAACCTTTTATTTAATCTAAATTAAATATGAAATTATGTTTTGCCCAAACTAGTTTTTGGAATTAGGGTATAGTGTACTGCTAATTTTGGGCTAGGTCACTTGTTTAGTAAAAATCATTTTGTGGCCTAACTATTTGCAAACAGGAAAAATAGAAAAGAAGAAAACAAAATAAAAAGAAAAGCCCCCCGGGCCAACTGGGCCTAGCCCAGCTGGTCTCAGCCCACCAGGCCGGCCCAGCCGGCGCCCCTATAACCTACCCCGGGTGACACCCGAAACCCTAACCCCCTCGCTCCTCCTCTTCACCCCCACCCGATCAGGATCGGGGAAGCAACCCCGGTCGATCCCCTCCTTCCCTCTCCTCGCCCCGACCCGACCTGGGCGCTGCTCCACCGTCGCCCGCACCCCGCCGACCACCGCCTCCGCCTCGCAGCTCCTCCAGCGTCACCGCACTGAGCCCCCTCCGCCGGATCCCCCTTGTCCCGATCTGGATCGGCAACCGAGCCGATCCCCGACGTCCTGCGCCTCAACCTCGCTGCCTCGGATCGCCTCCTCACCCTCCTCCCCGACGTGCTCCACCGACCCTCGCCGCCCGTACCCCTGCATCAGGGGTGAGCTCCTCCCCCTCGTTGTTTTCCTCGCCCACACACGTCGCCCGTGTGAGGCCACGCGCCCGCGCTGTCCCCGCCGCGGTCACCGCCCCTCCTGGCTCCAGTGCGTGCGCACCGTGTGACGACCCCGGCTTAATCGTGCACTAACCATACACGCAAATGCACATGATCAAGCCTAAGGACTCACTTGAAGATATCACAACACAACTCTAAAACATAAATAAAGTCATACAAGCTTTATATTACAAGCCATGGCCTCGAGGGCTTGAATACATAGCTCGATGGCATACAAATGTCAGCAGAAGCATCAGATATCTGGGTACAGATATGTTATAGAAAAGGAGATAAGCCTCTAGAAAGGCGGGGTAAAGTAAAATACTACGATCGAAAGGCATAGGCCTCCTGCCTAGGACCCTCCGAATCCTACTCCTGGTCGTCTGTCGGCTCCTCGTAGTAGTACTCGCCGGGAGGGTAGTAGTAGTGGCCATAGTCGTCGACTGGGGTAGCTAACTCAGGGGCTCCGTCATCTGGCAGCGTCAATTGTATATGGGGAGAAAAAGAAAATAAAGCAAACATGAGTACTCATCCGAAGTACTCAGCAAGCGAGGATCTACACTACATATGCAACATTTTCAAACGGGGCTGTATATGTGGACTGGGTTGCAGAAATGCCAGAATAGAGGGGAAAGCCTAGTCCTATCGAAGACTAGCATCTTCAGCATCTTCAACAGTCTTGCAGCATTAGAAGAGAGCAGAATAACATAATGTAAAGTATAGCAGTGTCATCAACCTCGGCCAGAGATCCTTCCTCGACTCCCTGCGAGAAAGCGATCCCAGAGCCATACTATCCATTTCATCTCAAGTTCTAGTTGTACCGATCGGGATACAACTCTGAGTGTCCGTTACCGTAGGACAGGCTATCGATAGATTAGTTCTTCCCTGCAGGGGTGCACCAACTTACCCACCACGCTCGCTTAACTCCGGCCGGAGACACTTTTCTGGGTCATGCCCGGCCTCGGCTAAGCAACACGCCACAACCCGACCAAATACTTAATAGAGAGGCCAGCACGCCGGTCTAACCTATGCCCCCAGGGGTCTTGGGCCATCGCCCCGGACGCTCCTACACGTTGCGTACACCGCCAGTGAGCAGACCTAGCAACCCCTTATACAAGTGCGATTGCGTTCCCAGTCCAACCCAGCGTGTGCCGCTCAGTTGCTGACGTCTATTAAGCTCTGGCTGAAGTATACGACGCATAACGCCCATACTATGCCCACATGATGGTTAGTGCTATCAGGCCAGAGGCCTCTCGGATCAAATATCCAAACCGTTTAGTGGTTTAGGAGCGCACGGTAACGAGCAGAGACTCACGATCGATGTGACCCCGTCGCCCCGTCTCGAGGACTTGCGGCAAGGGCTAAGAATGCCCGGCCACGCCTCGTGTTCAACTCTCGGGCACCCTTCAAGTCCACCCGAGTCCAAATCACTCGCAATTAAGCTCGCGCGGGTACCCCTCAGGGCCGACCCGTCTTTAGTATCATGGTTCAGTGTTCAGTCATAGTGACCAAAGTATCTGTGTGTCTGACACCAAGGGGAACCCTGAGGAATCACCCTCGATGGAATTCCCTCTGATGTTACCGTCAAGGTGAACGGAGGAGGAATCACCCTCGAGGTCCACACTTGAGGAGTTGCGCGACGACGTCGTTATCGGGGGTGGAGTAGGAGGAAGCACCCTCGCTTACCACGACCGAATAACTAACCTACAAGGTTATCATCAGAAGTGCTGACGAGGTATCACCCTCGGCACTCGATAGTATCCCAGCAGTGTCGAGCAACTAAGGGGGAAGTGACGTGCGGTGCCGGGGCCTGGTCTTCAATCCCGTTGCTCGGGTCTTCTGATCATCCAGCGGGGCAGTCGGGATAAATGGGGTCTCTGATGGTCTCTACCCAACCTATTCTAAATAGTTTAGGATAACAGATGAGTATCAACAGCAAGTTACAAGTAAACAGGCTATGCAGCAGATATAGGACAACAGTAGCAGCAGTAACTTCTAATGCAAGCATAAGAGAGAAGAGAGTGGGCGATATCGGAATGCTCAAAATGGGGGTGCTTGCCTGTCTGCTCGACGGCAAGGGCAGGGTCGTCAACTGAGTCGTCGGGCTCCTAAGCAGCGTCGACCTCGGGAGCTACGTCGACGTCGGGGTCTACCGAGTGGGAAGAGAGGGGGAGGAAACAAGTAAATACACAACAACGATGCAATACAGGGCATGCTACGACTATGATGCTGCGCAGGGTTGCCTGAAGTATGCCTAAGTCATTTTTAGTTACTATAGGATTAACGCGGGATTTCTTAATCGGAGTGTGTGCTCTATTCATATACCGGAATCGGGCTCGGAGTTACGAGTTCTCCTACATAGGAGGTTCCGACATCGAAACAGATGACACGACTAGATTAGTCTCGTCGTTCTGAGCAACTTTCATGTTTTAAGTTTTTCAATCCGAGCTACGGTTTAAAAGTTATTAATTTTTAAAGATTAAATGATTTTTTGGAATTTATTTAATTAACAGAAATTGATATATGATGTCAGCAGTGACGTCAGCGAGTCAAACCGGCTGACCAGAGTCAAACCTGACCGGTGGGTCCAGTGGGACCCACTGGTCAGTGACTCAGCTAACTAACTGGATTAGTTTAATCTAATTAATCAAATTAGCAGGTGGGCCCGCTCTGTCAGTGTCTGATTAGGGTCTTAATTAATTAACTTAATTAATTAATCGATCTCTATTTATTTAAATTAGTTTAAATGGGCGGGTCCCACATGTCGGTGGCACAAAGCCAACCCAGTCAACGTTGACTTCGGTCAATGGGGCCAGTGGGGCCCGTGGTCAATGGCTGGGCGGTGGGGCCCGCTGCGCCATGTCGGGTGCCAGCTCAGCGCCGGCCACCGGAGTGCGCCGGCGAGGCCTAACGGCAACGAGCAACTCCGGCGAGCCCGGGTTCTCTCTGTGGTGGTCCGTTTCGGACGTTCTCGGGCTCGTTCGGACGAGTGGAGGGCGCCGCGTCACGTGAGACGACTGATTGGTCGCAGGGACAGCCGGAGGGGCACCGGCGACGATGGATGGCAGCGGTGGAACTCGGGATCTCGCGGAAATGATGCCGCGCTGCGCTAGAGCTCGAACTAGCTGGCTAGGAGGGGTCAGCGGCTCACCAGGAGCGTGTCAGCGCCACTGGTTCAAGCAGAGCTGCACGGAGAGCACGGCGTCCATGGCTATGGTGGCGGCTAGCGCATCGGAATGGCAACGGCTCCACACGGTCGTGCAAACAAGCAACAGTAAGTAGGAGAGGAAGCGGAGCTCACCGAAGAGGCTCACGGAGGCCGGCGTTAGCTTAGGAGCGCAGAGGTGAGGTGGATCGCGGCGGTGCAGTGGAGTTGATCGGCGAAGGGGATCGGGTCGATGCCGTGGATGCGCTACTCCTCAAGACGTAGTAGAGGGACAGGAGGAAGGAGTCGAGGTCGCCGCGTCGATCGGGCACGGTGGGACGGCGAGCAGGCGACGGTGGCCGTGGGATCGAGCGGCGGTCGACGGCGAGCTATCGGGCGAGATGGGGAACGGGTGAGGGAGAGCGAACGGGGACGAGTGGAGGCGGCTAGGGTTCACGGGGGAACAAGGGCAGCTCAGGATATACTTAACGGCGTCGGAGACGGCTCGGATGGCCGACAGCGCGACGGCCATCGCCGTGTCCACGCGTGCGGGTGACAGCGCGAGAAGGACGATGAGCGCGGTGGGCTGGGCCGCGCTGGGTTTCGACAGGTAAGTGGCCTCTGGCCTTTTCTTTTTCTCTGTTTTTCTGTTTTTCTTTTTATTAATAAACAGAGAGAGAGAAGGACTTATTTAGGCATCCTAATCACTTAGGAAAAATATGGGAAAGGTCCCAATAATTCCCTGGTGATTTTAGACACTGCCACAAAAAGTTTGAGGACTTTTAGTACTGATTTGAATTTCTCAAAAATGAATATGGCATTTAATAGGGCTATTTGTTACTGTTTGAGGTTGTTAGAGTTACTCAACTAATTTTATTAATGTGGATTACAATTTTATAATTGCATCTGAAATATTTGCAACATTATGTACAATTTAGTTTGGCTATTTGAAGAAATAATTATTTGACTTGCAATTTAGATTTGAATTTGAATTTGGCTTGGGACAAGTGGCATCTTGGCTTAATGAAAGATGATGACATGGCAATTTAATTAGCTTGATGACAGGGTTAACATCTGGGGATGTTACACACCGCACCAAACCGCTCCGCTGTGCACTGCTGCTGCCACGCCCGCCCCGCGGCCATGCCGTCGCGCCGCCCTGTGCGCTGCCGTCGGCCCCTCCTCTGCTGCTCCCTGTGCGCCTCCCAGCGCCCACGCCTCGCTGCGGGCCACTGCCCTGCAGCCCCCTTCGTTCGCCCCGGCGGGCTGTCGCCGCAGCTCGCGCGCCCCGCCCGCCTCGCGCGCGCGTCCCACACCCTTGCCGGCACGCGCCAGCGTCCGTGCCCAGTGCCTGTCGCCCGCGCCCGCTGTGGCCGTAAGGGCCAATGACAGCTGGGCCCCACCCCCATGTGTCTATGACATAGGGGCCCCAGCCCCAAGAACGTTTAATAATAATAATAATAATAATGAAATTAATAAAATTAATAATAAATTAATTAATTTAATTAACCCTGCTTAATTAATCTAATTAATTAGTTAGTTTAATTAAACTGTAATTATATTAACTAAACCCTAATTAGGCTAAACAGACACTGACAGGTGGGGCCCACACGTCAGTTTGACTAAGTCAACGCACTGTTGACTGCTGACGTCATGCTGATGTCAGCATACACTGTTCTGGATAATGTTGAATTTAAATAAATAATTAAATTCCAGAAATTAATAAATACTTTAGAAAATCATATAAATTAATCCTTAGCTCAGATCGAAAAACTTTGTACATGAAAGTTGCTCAGAACGACGAGACGAATCTGGTATCGCGGTCCGTTCGTCCGTCACATGTCCCTAACTACCCGAACATGGAACCGTTCCTCTCCGGTCACCTGTCTGATAAATGTCCGGAACCGGGAAAACATTCCCGGATGGATTCCCCCTTCCTCGGTGATGTGAAACCTTACGTTAGGACACACCCGGCACTGCATATTGTCATGTCGTGCTTTGTGTTGCTCTTGTTTGCTTTATATTTACTGTTTCCTCCCCCTCTTGTCTCTCGTTAGACCCCGACGCAGTTCCCAGTACCGACGCAGCTCCGGAGCCCGACGCCACTATTGACGACCTTGCCCTTGCCGCCGAGCAACCAGGCAAGCACCCCACCTTAAGCATACCGATATCGCCTATTCTTTCTCTCTCATGCTTGCATTAGAATTGCTGCTACTACTGCTTTACCTATTCTGATGCATAGCCTGTTTATTGTAACCTGTTGTTGATAATTACCTGCAGAACCTAACCTGCTTAGTATAGGCTGGGTAGAGACCTATCAGTGACCCTACTAATCCCGACTGCCCCGCTAGATTACCAGAAGACCCGATCAACGGGATTGAATACCAGGCCCTGGCACCGCACATCACTCCCCTTAGTTGTAACGACACTGCAGCACTACTATCGAGTGCCGAGGGTGAAACCTCTTGTAGCACTTCTGATGTTAACTCTGTAGAGTAGCTATTTGGTCGTGGTCATCGAGGGTGATTCCTCCTTCTCCACTTCCGATACGACCCTGTCGTGCAACACATCAAGTGTGAACCCATCGAGGGTGATTCCTCCTACATTCACCTTGACAGTTACATCGAGTGGGTATACATCGAGGGTGATACCTCGGATTCCCTTGATGTTATGGACACACGGATACTTGGGCTTTACACCGTTACTTGGAAAGGCGGGTCGACCCTGAGGGGTACCCGCGTGTGATGTGAAGACGGGTTGCCTGTATGGTGCCCGAGTGATGAATACGAAGTGTGGCCGGGCATTCTTGGCCCTTGCCGCAAGTCCTCGAGACGGGGCGACGGGGTCACATCGATCGTGAGTCTCTGCTCGTTACCGCACCCCCAAGGTACTAACGATTTGGATATTTGATTCGAGTGGGCCTCTGGCCCGATAGCACTAACCGTCACATGGGCATAGTATGGGCGTTCTGCATCGTATGCATCAGCCGAAAGCTCTGTCAGACATCCAGTTCAGCAGTGCGGCATGGAGTGATTGGCGCCATTCATGACAAAGGTGGTGCTTGGATCTGAGCCATGTGCGCAACGACCCGGAGGGCGAGGGGCGATGGCCCAAGACCCCCTTGCGCTTAGGATGTAGACTGGCGGGGACCTCTCTGCTGAGCTCTAGGTAGGGCTGCGGTGTGTCGTTTGGCCGAGGTCGGGCATGACCCGGAAAAGTGTGTCCGGCCGGAGCTAAGCGAGCGTGGTGGGTAAGTTGGTGCACCCCTGTAGGGAAGAACTAATCTATGCATAGCCGGATCCTCGGTAACGGACACTCGGAGTTGTATCCCGATCGATACAGCTAGAACTTGAGATGAGACCTGGATATGAGGCTTTGGGATTGCTTCTTGCAGGGAGTCGAGAAGGGATCTCAGGACGAGGTTGATGACAGTATGGCTCTGGGATTATTTTCTCGCAGGGAGTCGAGAAAGGATCTCTGGGTGAGGTTGATAACATTATTACTACTTTATACTGTGCTATCTACTCTCTTCTATTGCTGCAAGACCGCTGAAGACGATGAAGATGCTAGTCTTCGATAGGACTAGGCTTTCTATCTATTTTGGCATTTCTGCAGCCCAGTCCACATATACAGCCTTTCCTTTGATAATGTGCATATGTAGTGTAGATCCTTGCTTGCTGAGTACTTCGGATGAGTATTCACGGTTGCTTTGCTTTCTTTTTCCCCATATTCCTTTTGATGCAACCAGATGACGGAGCCCCTGAGACAGCTGCCCCACCGACGATCGCTACTACTACCCCGAGGGTGGATACTTCTACGAGTTGGCCGACGACCAGGAGTAGGATCGGAGGGTCCCAGGCAGGAGGCTTGCGCCTTTCGATCATAGCTTTTGTTTTGCCCCGCCTTTCTAGAGGTTTATCTGTTTCTGTTTCATATCTGTACTCAGATATTTGAAGCTTCCGTAGACGCTTGTACGCAAGCTTATGTATTCGAGCCCTCGAGGCCCCTGGCTTGTAATATAAAGCTTGTATGACTTTATTTATGTTTTAGAGTTGTGTTGTGAAATCTTCCCGTGAGTCCTTAGGCTTGATCGTGTGCATTTGCGTGTATGATTAGTGCACGATTGAGTCCGGGGGCATCACATCATCCTCATTGGTGCCTCTCCGATAATGCGTGAGTAGTTCATTGTAGACCTACGGGTCCGTAGTTAGTAGCTAGATGGCTTCCTCTCTCTCTCTCTCTCTCTCTCTCTCTCTCTCTCTCTCTCTTTTGATTCTCAATACAATGGTCTCTTGGAGATCTATTTGATGTAACTCTTTTTGCGGTGTGTTTGTTGGGATCTGATGAACTTTGAGTTTATGATCAGATCTATTTATCCATGAAAGTTATTTGAGTTTCTTTGATCTCTTATATGCATGATTACTTATAGCCTCATATTTCTTCTTCGAATCTTTGGTTTAGTTAGGCTAACTAGATCGATTTTTCTTGCCATGGGAAGAGGTGCTTTGTGATGGGTTCGGTCGTGCAGTGTTCTTTCCCAGTGACAGAAGGGGTAGCAAGACACGTATTGATCGTTGCTATTAAGGATAACAAGATGGGGTCTATTCCTACATGAATAGATCTTGTCTACATCATGTCATCATTCTTATTGCATTACTCCATTTCTCCATGAACTTAATACACTAGATGCATGCTGGATAGCGGTCGATGTGTGGAGTAATAGTAGTAGATGCAGGCAGGAGTCGGTCTACTAATCTTGGACGTGATGCCTATATAATGATCATTGCCTGGATATCGTCATAATTATTTGAAGTTCTATCAATTGCCCAACAGTAATTTGCTTACCCACCGTATGTTATTTTTCCCGAGATGAGCACAAAGGTCTCGGGAAAACATCGAAGGGTATCTTCGGAATCTTCTGGTGAAGTAGGCGATCATCTCCAGTGAGGGGCTCTCCGGGAGAAAATATTTACGAGAACCTAGAGTTACATTTAGCAAAATCATTTAACCCGAATAGAAGAGAGAACAGAGTCCCAGTGTATAGACGAGGAATAAAAGATCCTAATACCACCCAATGGCGACGTGGGCCCGTAAGACACACAGCCAAGTTAGTAAAATAGTTTTCGGTTTCTAGACTCAACTTCGACCAAGGAGTTGGAAAGGGGGGTTCCTACAGGCAGTCAGCTCTGATACCAACTTGTGACGCCCCCGATTCAATCGTACACTAATCATACACGCAAACGTGTACGATCAAGATCAGGGACTCACGGGAAGATATCACAACACAACTCTAAAAGTAAAATAAGTCATACAAGCATCATAATACAAGCCAGGGGCCTCGAGGGCTCGAATACAAGTGCTCGATCATAGACGAGTCAGCGGAAGCAACAATATCTGAGTACAGACATAAGTTAAACAAGGTGCCATAAGATGGCTAGCACAAACTGGGATACATATCGAAAGAGGCGCAGGCCTCCTGCCTGGGATCCTCCTAAACTACTCCTGGTCATCGTCGGCAGCCTGCACGTAGTAGTAGGCACCTCCGGAGTAGTAGGGGTCGTCGTCGACGGTGGCGTCTGGCTCCTGAACTCCAGCATCTGGTTGCGACAACCAGGTAGAAGGGAAAGGGGAAAAGAGGGAGAAAGCAACCGTGAGTACTCATCCAAAGTACTCGCAAGCAAGGAGCTACACTACATATGCATGGGTATATGTGTAAAGGGCCATATCAGTGGACTGAACTGCAGAAAGCCAGAATAAGAGGGGGGATATCTAATCCTGTCGAAGACTACGCTTCTGGCAGCCTCCATCTTGCAGCATGTAGAAGAGAGTAGATGGTAAGTTCACCAAGTAACATCGCATAGCATAATCCTACCCAAAGAGAGCGATCACCGGGTTGTATCTGGCACTTGAAAGGGTGTGTTTTATTAAGTATCCGGTTCTAGTTGTCATAAGGTCGAGGTACAACTCCGGGTCGTCCTTTTACCGAGGGACACGGCTATTCGAATAGATAAACTTCCCTGCAGGGGTGCACCACATTACCCAACACGCTCGATCCCTCTGGCCGGGCACACTTTCCTGGGTCATGTCCGGCCTTGGAAGATCAACACGTCGCAGCCCTATCTAGGCCTAACAGAGAGGTCAGCACGCCGGTCTAAAACCTATGTGCGCAAGGGTCTGGGCCCATCGCCCATTGCACACCTGCACGTTGCGTGGGCGGTCGGAGAGCACACCTAGCAACCTCCATTACAAAGGAAGTTGCGTTACGCGGTCCAACCCGTCGCGCGCCGCTCAGTCGCTGACGTCTAGGAGGCTTCGGGTGATACCACGACGTCGAGTACCCATAACTGTTCCCGCGTGGTGGTTAGCGCGTATAGGCTCGTAGCCAGACTCAGATCAAATACCCAATCTTGTTAAGCGTGTTAATTTGAAGTAACCGCGGACGCCGACCAGGGCCAGGCCCACCTGTCTCCTAGGTGGTCACAACCTGCCCTGTCGCTCCGCCACAAAGTAACACTCGGGGGCCGTCGGGAACCTAGGCCCACCTCTGCCTGGATGGAACCACCTGCCCCTTCAGCCCCCATCTCCGAACAGTAACATAAGTATGTAATAGTATATAGTATGTACCCGTGATCACCTCCCGAAGTGATCACGGCCCAGTAGTATAGCCTGGCAGACGGACAAGAGTGTAGGGCCACTGATGTAATTCTAGCAACCTATACTAAGCATTTAGGATTGCAGGTAAGGTATCAACAGTAGTAGCAAAGACAGGCTATGCAGCAGAATAGGATTAACCGAAAGCAGTAACATGCTACACTACTCTAATGCAAAGCAGTAAAGAGAAGGATAAGGCGATATCGGGTTGTGATCAGGGGGGGGGGGGGGGCTTGCCTGGAAGCTGTGTCGAGAGAGAAGGTCATCGACGGAGTAGTCGTTCACGGCAGCGTCGTCAGCGGTCTCAGCCTCTATCGGAGAGAAGGAGGGGGGAGGAAACAGTAATACAAAGCAAAAATGCTACCACAAAGTATGACATGACAACATGCAGTGCCGGGGTGTTTCAATGCCTAACTAAATGATTAGTTAATTTAGGAATTTATTCGATTTATTTAATTAAAGTTTGGCACTATTCATTTACTGAAACCGGTCTAAAAGTTCAATGTTCTTATAGCGGCGGGCGTCTGACGGGAATACGGAGGCGTATTCGGGTTCGTATCGGATTCTGAGCAATTTTCATGTATAAAGTATTTTCATCGGAGTTACGGTTTATTTAATATGATGTTCTAAAGTTTTATAATTTCTGGAATTTATTTAATTATTTAAATCAACATTATCCGAAACAGTGTTTCGATGACGTCAGCATGACATCATGCTGACGTCAGCATGCGTCCTGATAGGTGGGTCCCCCACCTGTCATAGACCGTAATTAATTAGGGTTAACTAATTATATTACTGTTTAATTAACACTAATTGTTTAATGAAATTAACCTAATCAGGATTAATTACCTAATTAATTAATTATTTAATTATTTTTATTTTTATTTTCTTTTTATTAAAACGTTCTGGGGGTGGGCCCCCACTGTCATAGGCCCTGGGGGCCAAACGGGCGCGGGCGCGCGTTAACGGGCGCCGGGGCATGCAGGTGCGGGCGCCCGAACTGGACGCGGCCAGTAGGGGCCACGGCGAGGGGGAAACACCGGCGCGGCACCGGCGTGGCAGCGGCGAGGTCACGGCGGGGCAAAAGAGGATGAGCAGGGCGGGCGCCGGAGCGCCGGAAGTGGCCGCGGGCGTGGCGACGCGGGCGCGGGGAGGGGTCGCGATGCGCGGGCGCGTGCGCGGTCGAGCGGGCGTGGCCGGGGCCGTGGTGGAGACGGGGCGCGGCGCGGGGAGGAGCGGGGCCGCGCGAGCGGCGTGGTGGAGCGGGCGGCGAGCGAGCGGAGCAAGCGGCGGCAGGCACGGGCTTCGGGCGCAGCCGAGCAGCGCGATAGCGGTCAGCACCGAGCGGTCGGGGGGGAAGGCGGATGCGGGCGGCGACGAGCAGCAGGAGCGACGGCAGGCACGGGCGCGGCATGGCTGGAGGTGGTGGCGCGGGTGGAGTCGGGGACTGGCGCGTGCTCACACGAGCGCGGGTGCAGCAGGGGGCTGCGGCGACGGTGACGGGAAGAGAGAGAGAGGTGCTCACGGCGGGGCCGTAGGGGAATGGCAGCGGGCTTGGGGAGGAGTCGGGGTCGGCGCGACGAGGCGGCGAGGTGTAGCGGCGTGCGTCGACGGTGTCGGCGACGTCGGGGTTGGGGAGGAGGCGGGGACGGGCGGTGGCGTCGCGGCGATGCGGCGGCGATGCGGCGCGGTGGCCTCGGGCGAGGTCCAGGCGGCGGCGGGGTCATCGGGTCCTTGCCCCCGATCCAGATCGGCGGGGAGGAGAGAGCGAGTGGGGGAGAGTGTGGGGTGGTTGGGTTAGGGTTTGACCGGGGTGGGGGATAAGGGAACGAGGGGGGCTGGCCGGCTGGGCCAGGTGGGCCGGCCTGGCGCAGTGGCCAGCTGGGCCGACAGGCCCAGGGGGGGGGTTTCCTTTATCTCTTTTCATTTTGTTTTATTTTCTTTTTCTTATTTCTTTTTCTCACATTTTCCTGTTATGTAAATAGTTTGGCACCCAAATGAATTTTGTAAAATATGTGACCTGGTCCATAAATCGCAGTGCACTGTAACCTTGCACCAAAAACTAGTTTGGGGTAAATATCATTTCATATTTATTTTGTATTAATAAAAGGTTATTATTTAATGCTCTCAGCCACTGTTTGAGGTTGTTCAAGTCATTTATCAAATTCCAACAATGTTGTTTACAATTTTAACATAGCCTCAGATTTATCTACTATTTATTGAACATTTTAGTTTCTGGGTTGAACAACTTTTATTTTCCACTTTCATTTAAATTTTGAATTTGAGTTAGGAGTTGAAATGCAATATGATGCTAATGAGGATTTGACACTGTTAACCTTGCTGACTTGTCATTATCAAAAGTGATTACTGTTGCTAATCACCGGGGGTGTTACAACCATCAAAGATCCGATCACAGTCCCGCTTGTTTGCAAAGCTAGCAACAAAAACATTCTCAACTGATGGCCTGAAGTACAGTCTTTTTGGATTGCCCCACGCCGGGCGCAGGGCCTCTCCAATGGTGTTCATGTGAAGAATCCTCCTATTTATCACCTTCCCGATCAGTGCGTACAACTCCTCCCCCCCCTTCTGCTCTTCATCATCAATGACAAGTTTTGCTCTCTCCTTCTCCGTCAGATCCAGCCTGTCCATCATCTGCTCCACTGTTTCTCTTTCCTTTGTTTTGCCTCTCTTCCCTCCCATGGCGCTTGATTCCGCCATCATCGTCGCCCGACCCCCGGTCCGATCCCTTCTCCCGCGAGGCCGCCAAGGGTGGGTAAGGACGCAAGGTCCCCCTTGATCACCCCGAGCAAGCACACCACGAGGATCTGGATAATCGGAGTAGGAGGAAGCCGGCGAACACCAAAACCCTAGACTCGCACCCCGAGATCACCTCATGCACCACCGTGCCACTCGAAACCCTAGGAAAATGTTTCGGGGCTACAGTGTATCGGTGGTGATTCTGGCTCGTCGAAAATATCGACGAAATGGGTTGAGGTGAAAGGGTGTGGATGAGGCGGGTCGACGCGGGCCAGACTCGGCGACTCGTTGGGTTTCCTTGGTCGAAAGAAGAGGTGAATCGAGCGAAAGTGCTACGGTGAGCTCGACCTCTAGAGTTAACAGTAAATTCCGAAGAAAAAGTACTCACCCCGTTTTCGAATTGCTTGTTGGAGAAATGGATGTAGCTAGAACTAAAAATACTTCTATGTACATCCATTTATGCGACAAGTAATTCGAGACACAGGAAGTAGTACTTCCTCTGTTCTGAATTATTTGTTTTAGATTTATCTAGATACGGAACATTGACAACTAATTTGGGACGAAGATAATAAAGATTTGAAAAATACATTAGATTTTTAAGGAAACATTGATGTTTTTTATACACTCATGTAAATTTTTACGATGAAATCACATTTGTTGAGGTGTAGCCAGATTTTGGACTTCCGCCTAAGATAGAGAACGGAGGTAGATAGGAGGGACCTCGACTGCACCTCCAAAGAGGAATAAAAACAACGCCAGAGGGTGTCGGGCCAGACAAGTCAACCCAGGGTTTCTCCCCGTCTGAAGCTACCTCATCAGCACCCACCTGTCTCCAAAACTGACGATAGACAGTCGGCTACAGCCAAATCGGCGAGAGAGAGAGAGAGAGAGAGAGAGAGAGAGAGAAAGAGGAGCCAAAGGGGTGAGACTGAACATCAGATTTGAAGGTAAGGAAGAAGTTCCCTACCGCAATCACAGCCCACCATCGTCTCACCACCCGTGTGATCAAGGACGCCGACCAAAACCTCTCACGAATGCTGCTTTCCGAAGGGCTTCGTCACCTCGCCAGCCAGGGCCTCCATCGCCAGATTTTGGTGTCCTCCGCCACAAAAAGGAGCAACAAAGTCTGCACTGATGACCCACAAGTATAGGGGATCAATCGTAGTCCTTTCGATAAGTAAGAGTGTCGAACCCAATGAAGAGCAGAAGGAAATGACAAGTAGTTTTCAGCAAGGTATTCTCTGCAAGCACTGAAATTATAAGTAACGAGTAGTTTGATAGCAAGATAATTTGTAATGAGCAAGTAACGGTAATGGTAACAAAAGTGCAGCAAGGTAGCCCAATCCTTTTGAGGTAAAGGACAGGCCAAAACGGTATCTTATAATAAGCAAAGTGTTCTTGAGGGTACACGGGAATTTCATCTAGTCACTTTCATCATGTTGGTTTGACTTGTGTTTGCTACTTTGATAATTTGATATGTGGGTGGACCTGTGCTTAGGTGTTGTTCTTACTTGAACAAGCCTCCTACTTATGATTAACCCCCTCGCAAGCATCCGCAACTACGAGAAAAGTATTAAGAATAAATCTAACCATAGCATTAAACTTTTGGGTCCAAATCGGTCCCGTACGGAATAGCGCATAAACTAGGGTTTAAGCTTCTGTGACTCTCGCAACCCATCATCTAATAACTACTCCACAATGCATTTCCTTAGGCCCAAAGATGGTGAAGTGCCATGTAGTCGACGTTCACATGACACCACTAAGGAAATCACAACATACATACCATCAAAATATCGAACACATATCAAGTTCACATGATTACTTGCAACAAGATTTCTCCCGTGACCTCAAGAACAAAAGTAACTACTCACAAATGATAATCATGCTCAAGATCAGAGGGGTATTAAATAGCATAATGGATCTGAACATATAATCTTCCACCAAATAAACCATATAGCAATCAACTACAAGATGTAATCAACACTACTAGTCACCCACAAGCACCAATCTAAGGTTCCGGTACAAAGATTGAACACAAGAGATGAACTAGGGTTTGAGAGGAGATGGTGCTGTTGAAGATGTTGATGGAGATTGCCCTCCCCAAGATGGGAGAGTTGTTGGTGATGATGATGACGATGATTTCTCCCTCCGGGAGGGAAGTTCCCCCGACGGAATCGCTCCACCGAAGGGCAAAAGTGCTCCTGCCCAAGTTCCGCCTCTAGACGGCGGCGCTTCATCCCAAAAGTCCTCCTCTTATTTTTTATAGGTCAAAATGACTTATATACCAGAAGATGGGCACCGGAGGTGGGCCGAGGGGAGCACAACCCACCAGGGCGCGCCTGGGCTGCCTGGCGCGCCCAGGTGGGTTGTGCCCACCTGGTGGGCCCCCTCTGGTACTTATTGGCTCCAATAATTCTTATATATTCCATAAAAATTCTCCGTGAAGTTTCAGCTCATTTGGAGTTGTGCAGAATAGGTAGCCTGACATAGCTTTTTCTGGTCCAGAATTCCAGCGCCGCCGATAGTCTCCCATCTTTGTGTGACTTGCATATTTATGAGAGCAAAAGGCAATTGAGAATTACCTCCAAAAACGCATTATCCCAGATAGAAAAATATAAATAACATAGATCGGAAAACTGATGCTCAAAGTGACGTAGCACACTTCCACCCAAGCCTACGATGACCTCGCTTGTCCTTACAAAAGCAAAAAACCTCGCAAATCGAAAAAAACATTCCACATGCTTAGAGAGAGAGGTGTCGATAAAACAAAATACTGGACATAGAAGCATCAGTAGTATATATATAATAACAACAAACTTTTAACTATAACAACTTTCATCATAGAACTTTTTTCACATAATTCTATCATAAGATTCTCAGAACAAGTAACAAGATTGCATCACAACATCGAAAGTATAAAGCATAAACTTATTGGCAAACTAAACAAACTATGTTCTCAGTCAACGTTGCACAAGAATAGTTCATCATATGTTTCAGGATAAGGGCACAATATCGACCTTTTGGATGTCCACATACTCAACCATCTTAAGTCTTCTATGATTGCTAACACTCACCGCATACACATAGCAAACAGTTTCAGCCAGACACATAGAAAGATAGGGGCTTTATAGTTTTCTCGCCACCCAACGTATTCACCTCAAGGTGATGTCAACAATAATAACTCATGCTACCATATTCAACGGATATGGTGCCTAGATCTTTCCTCACCACATGATGGCTTGCCAAAAGAGAAAATAAAAAGGAATAGAGAGAAATACTTTGACTCTTGCATAAAAGTAAATAACAATAAAGTAAGATAGATGCCCTTCACAGAGGGAAGCAGAGGTGCCATCGCTTATTTATTTGTCTGCTCAATCTCTTAGTGCAAAAGAACGTCACGTTATATTACCCTTATGATAGCACCTTTATTATGCAATCTGTTGCTTTATTCTTTGCCTCATAAGTTCGTACAACGCCAATTTTCTCTTACACTAAATGATCCAACACTTTTAGATGCAATTTTTATGCCTTATTGATTGCACCGAAATCTTACTCAATCCATAGGTAGGTAATGGTGGACTCTCCAAAACAATATTGGGTTAGGGTTTGTATGCACAAGTAGTATCTCTACTTAGTTCGGAATTTTTGGCTAGCAACGATGGAGGGCAAGCACCACATGTTGAAGGATCTATGACATATAACTTCTATGTAATATGAACCACATAAATCTTAACGTTTCTTCCTTGTGCCAACGTCACAATTTTGGCATATAATATTTTGATGGGGCTCACAATCACAAAAGATGTCCAAGATAGTGTATTTACATGTAATCTTCTCTTCCCTTATTAATCTTTCATGAATTGCATCATCGACCAATGCTTTGTTTGTAAATCTCCAATAAAATTTTCTACTTATACTCTTCTTATGTATGTCATTACTCACCATAAGATTAGCATATGATCTTTTTCATTTATTTACTTCTTTTTATTGAACATGAAAATAAAGAGAACAAAACTTGAAACTAAACTTTATTATATATAACTTGCATAACTTGCACACGATTACAAGGATAGGACACTAAGCAACTCTCGAAAGAAAGGATCGAACTAAATTTTTATTCATCTAAAGCAAAAGATAACTATGGATCGAACTAGAAAGTAAGGCAAAAGAGTAGTGGAGGTGATACGATCCGGGGCACCTCCCCCAAGCTTGGCACAAGCCAAGGGGAGTGCCCCATACCTCGAACTTCCAATTTTCCTTGGTGATGAAGATAGCATCCCTCTCCAACAGCTTCTCCAATACTATGGATGATGCTCCGGAAGCAATGATTTGCTTTGCAATAGAATATTTTCACGGGTTGAGATATTATTTTGCACATAACCGTTTCTATGATCCGAAAAGGCTTCAATCTCAGTGGGGGTAGATGACTCATAGTATGGTTTAGGATATCTGTCTTCTTTTCTTCTTCTCTCGACAGGCAAGGGCTTGCTACGACCCTAGCGCTTAATCCACGTTACCCCCTTTCCTTTCCCCTTGACGACCCTTTCTTTGGGCTCTTCTCCTTCAACTCAATCTTCAGTACCAGGCCCTCCTCTTCGTTCATCACATACCCTCCTCTTTTTTTCACATTCTAAGATTAATTTTTTATTTTGACGGCTCCATATCGATAACCCTCCTCGATAACCTGGGTCCTTCCCTTTGAGAGAGCTTTCCTGCAAAGATCTGAAATGAGAGTTGTACAAAGCCATATTTTCTCCAACTTTGAACTCAACGCCTTTTGGATTCTTTTGTCAGTCCATCTTTTACTTTTGTCCCTTTAAATAACTTGTCATTTTCTTAATCTTTGTTCTCCATTCATCTATGGAGGCTATATCAATACTCCTCTTTTCACCGGCAAGTTTGCAAATCTAGTTGAGTCTTTAAATTGCCCAATACGCTTTATGTTCTAATCCCAGAGGCAAATGACAAGCTTTTCCATACAACCATTTTTTAAGGAGACATACCCATAGGATTTTTATAAGCTGTTCTATAAGCCCAAAGTGTCATCATCTAACGTTTTAGAATACCAATTCTTTCGGGAACCTATCGACAGTTTGTTGTAATAGCAACTTTATTTCTCTATTGCTAAGTTCCACTTGACCGCTAGACTGAGGGTGATAAGGTGATGCAATTCTATGGTTACAATATCATACTTAAGCAAGCATTTTACGGAAGCACCATGAATAAATGTGAACCACATCAGTCATTTAATATCTAGGGACTCTAACTACTAAACCTTGCGAAAATAACTTCCTTAAGCATTTAAAATAGAGGTGTTTGTGATCAACACACTGTTGGATAGCTTCTACCCACTTTAGTGGACATAATCAACACAACCATAATATGAGTATACCATTAGATGAGGAAAAGTCCCATGTATCAAATCCCCCAAACATCAAATGGTTCAACACAGTGAATAATTCATAGCAGTTCTTGACGCTCTACCAATATTACCAATTTCTTTGACATTCATTACAAAGATAAAACAAAACTTACGGAATCCTTGAAGAGAGTAGGCCAATAAAAACCAGATTGCATACCTTGTGAGTGCATTCTATCTCGCGCATGATGCCCTCCATAAAACTTTCCGGAGTGCCCATTTCCGTAGGATTTGCCTGTTCATGCTCAGGTACACCACGCTATAATACCTCTACCTTCTTTATAAAAGATGTGGGTCATCCAAAAGTATGTCTTAAATCAAAGAGAATTTTTTTCTTTTGTTGGTATTTGAAACTGGGTGGTCATGTATTTAGGCAACTATGTAATTATCATATCCAGCATACCCAAGGAGTGTTTTATGAGAAACATTTATTGCAGCAAGTGCGCTAATTGTTCATCGTGAAACTATCATTAATAGGTTGTGGTCTCAAGACATATTTTCTAACCTAACAAGTTTCGCAACGGGGTTCTCAGGCTCCCTTTTTCTAATCAGTGATCGTAAGTCAGAATTCTTGTACGCAAAAGAACCCACCGAATAAGTCTAGGTTTAGCATCTTTTCATTTCCTAAGATATTTTATAGCGCAGATCAGTGGAACAGTAACTTTATAATCACAATGTAAGATCTAAATTTGTCACAATCAAACACAACTGCTAAGATTCCTTTCGTAGTAAGCATATTACGTTGACACTATCTATAGTTTTTACTAACATAATATAACATTTAACTTCTTATCAACTCCTTTGTCCTAAAACCACCAACAGCATAATCACTAGCGTCACACATAATCTCAAAGGGCAAGTTTCCAATTCAGGTGTTGACAATAGGTGTAAATTAAGGCTTTCTTAGTGTTTCAAAGCTTCTACACAATCAATCATAAAAAACAATGGAACATCTCCTTTTGCAAGATTTGTAAGAGGCCATCCAATTTTAGAGAAGTCTTTAATAAATCTCCTTAGAAACCAGCCATGACCTAGGAAAACTAACGGTACCTTTGATATCTTTAGGACATGGAATTTTCTCAATGTCATCACTTTAGCTTTATCGCCACCTCAATACCCCTCATTCAAAATTTTTATGTCCCCAGACAATACCATCATTAACCATAAAGTGGCACTTTCTCCCAATTCAAGACACGATTTAGTTTTTTGCTCGCATCTCTGGCAAAACTCGATCAAGGTTGCTTAAGCATCATCAAGGAAGGTCCGTAAATGGAAAAATCATCCATCAAAAAACCATCAATAATCTTTCACAAAAGTCAAAGAAGATACAGTCATACTCTTTGAACGGTAGCCAGGCGCTTACATAAACCCAAAAGGCATACGTCTATAAGCATAGTTCGCAAAAGGAAACAAGTGAAGGTGGTTTTCTACTTGTCAGGTTGTGAAACAGGTATTTGAGAAAATCCAAGTATCCATCAAGAACCAAAAGGTGTGTGTGCTTATATAATCTTTCTGAATTTGATCAATAAAAGGTAGAGGGTATGATCTTTTCTATAAGCTGAGTTAATTTTCTAGAAAATCAAATACCATTCTGTTCCTTAAAATTCTTGTGGATGAGTTCATTTTTATCATTAGGACACAGTAATACCTCCCTTCTTAGGGCACAAGACGGGCTTACATCTACTATCAGATATATTAGAGTTTATACTGCTTCCAGAAGCTTCAAGATTTTAGTTCTTACGCACTCTTTCGTTTTGGGGATTCACCATTATTGGTGATCAACAACGGGTTTTAGCATAGGTTCCATATAAGTTTGTGCTTACACGAGATCGGATTAATGCCCTTTAAATATCAAGAGTAATCCAATAGTGGCTCGGTGCTTCTTCAGAACCTTCATATTCTTTCTCTTCATGTTCTGAAATGTTAGCACTGATATAACATGATATATCTTTTTCTCATAAAGATAAGCAATTTCAAAGTGTCTGTAATAATGCTTTATTCAAACACAACAGGATCACCTTAGGTGGAGGAGGACCTCCTATATTTTTCAATAGGCAAGTTGTGTTTAAGCAGGAGGTCGTTGTTCGAAGAAAATTTTTATCTATTTCATTTGCTTTCATGCAGATGCATAGCATTCTCATGTCTAGCAAATATTGTTCTAGTGGATAAGTAGGAAGGCACATCAATAGACGCAAGACCAATTATTTCATCCTTACTGGCATCTATTTTTCTTAATGATGTTTCTAACTAAACTAAGAAAAATTAACTCATGATACCAATCACCAAAACTAACACGACTATTTGTTTCTCACAATCTATTTTATAATTGACGGTGTTCAAGAAGGTCTACCAAAGAGAAGTGTGGGGACAAAAGTCATCTTGTGGAACCAAGAACAAAAAAAAATCAGTAGGGTATTTTAATTTCCCACACAAGACTTCAACGCTCTAACAATCCCAAGTGGTGTGGATGGTGTCTCTATGGCCTAGTTTAATAGTAACATCTATGTCGTCTATGTCAGCAGTGCTATGTCATTCATTTTCTTTATATAAGGTAAAAGGAATAGCATTCAACGCTGCACCTATGTCACATAACCATGATAACAGTGATCTCACTATTTTAACTGAGACACAAGGCATGCCAACAACAGGTCTATGTTTATCTTTTTTCATCAGGTTTTGGCAATTCTAGCAGCTTCAATATTCAATCACAGAAGTATAACATGCCTCCATCTAATTTTTCTACCATGAGATCTTTAACCATAGCAACACTAGGTTCTACTTTGTTTGTTCAAGACAGGCTGGGTTTGCTCTACTATATCTTATTGACGCACATTTGAAACTTTTAGCATGCTCCTTTAATCCCTAGAACAGTGAACGTGGTTTTGTCAATATAAGCATAGGAACAACTGGATCAACATTGTAAATACTAGTTTCATCTTAGCTATTACCGTTCTTTAATTCTTCCGTTTAGGTGGTGATATTTAACCACTTCTCCTTAGGGAGATCAACAATGAGTAGCAATGATTCACAAAAGGAAGGCTACTATCCTTCAGAGTCAGTCCATATTTATTGCTAAACTTTTGAAAAGCTCGGTATTCCATAAAAGATTAACACCATCATAACTTAATCTTAAACCTGACTCTTTACCTTCGTCGAGCTCCAATCTTCAGATTGCGTTTAATTCTTCTAACAGGTCACACCTGAACTCACTAGTCTTCTTCATAAAGGAACCATGTACAAGAAGTGTCAAGCATGGATTGATCATCACGAGAAAGCCGAGCATAAAATTCTGAATGATAATTTTCTCTTTAGAGCCATGATTGGGGCATAATATAACTTGAGACTTAGCCTCCCCCAAGCTAAAGTGGGAAGGGGATACTTTCTCCTTCACGGAGCAAAAATTATATATTACTAATTCCGCTCACGATGAACCTAGAATCACAGGATATTTTTTTTGTGAAATTCCAATTTCAATCGATTCATGTCCAAGATCCAATATCAATCGCATAGCCTATACCATGCCAATTCTTTTCCCTTCAAGATAAAGGGAAAACCTTCTCTTAGCTTCAGCTCCTGGTAAACCTGCCAGCTTAAATATCCACAAATTTCACACGCACATCTATTGAAATGCATATCAGGATGTTCATTCCATCTCCTGCATAAGGAATTAGCTACATTGTTCTATCATAACCCGACAGAAATTTCATAAACCGCTAGTTTCAGTAGGTGTAGTAGGTGTGAGGGTAACTAATTGTGGTTCCGTTCAGGTGAAGATACCCCGAACAAACCCCTCAAAGGATGTGATCCCATAGTAAACAATGACATAAATTTCAGCAAAGTCGTAAAATAAGTGTCCTTACCGTTTCCCACTTACCAAGATCGCTTCATTCCCCGGCAACGTGCCAGAAAAGAGCCTTGATGACCCAAAGTATAGGGGATCAATCATAGTCCTTTCGATAGTTAAGAGTGTCGAACCACCATGAGAGCTAGAAGGAAATGACAAGTAGTTTTCAGTCAAGTATTCTCTGCAAACGAAAGTATAAGTAACGAGTAGTTGATAGCAAGGTAATTTGTAACGAGCAAGTACGGTAATAGGTAACAAATGGCAGCAAGTAGCCCACTCTCTTTGAGGAAAGGACAGGCCAAACGGTATTCTTATTATAAGCAAATTGTTCTGGGTAGAGGGTAAAACCGGGAATTTTCAATCTAGTCACTTTCATCTGGTGGTTTGATTGTGTGTTCGCTACTTGATAATTTGATATGTGGGTGGACCGTGCTTTAGGTGTTGTTTCTTACTTGAACAAGACCTCCTACTTAGATTAACCACCTCGCAAGCATCCGAACTAAGAGAAAGTATTAAGAAGAGTTAAATCTAACCATAGCATTAAAAGCTTTTGGTCCAAATCGAGATCCGTACGGATAGCGGCATAACCTAGGGTGAAAGCTTCTGCGACAGCTCTGCAACCCATCATACTACATAACACTCCACAATGCATTTTAGTTAGGCCCAAGATGGTGATAGGGACCATGGTAGTCGACGTTCACATGACAACCAACTAAGGCAATCACAACATACATAACCATCAAAATACGAACACATATCAAAGTTCACATGATTACTGAACAAATTTCTCCCTGACAAAAACCCCTCAAGAACAAAGTAGAACTACTCCAATGATATCAGATTGCAAGATCCGAGGGGTATTAATGCATGAACTGGATTGAACATATAATCTTCCACCAAATAAATACATATATATCGACTACAGATGTAAATCAACACTACTAGTCACCCACAAGCAACCAATCTAAGGTTACGCGGTCAAAGAGTTGAACACAAGAGATGAACTAGGTTGCAGAGGATGGTGCCTGTTGAAGTTGATGGAGATGCTCCCCCCACAGATGCTGGAGAGTGTGGTGATGATGATGAGAGATTTTCCCTCCGGAGGGAAGTGTCCCCCGGCGGAATCGCTCCATCCGGAGGGCAAAAGTTGCTCTGCCCAATTTCCGCCTCGAAGGCGCGCTTCATCCCAAAAGTCCTCCTCTATTTTTTCAGGTCAAAATGGCTTATAACCAGAAGATGGGCACCGGAGGTGGGCCGAGGGAGCCACGCCCACCAGGGGCGCGCCTGGCTGCTGGCGCGCAGGGGGTTGCCCCAGGTGGGCCCCTCTGTACTTTTGGCTCCAATAATTCTTATATATTCCATAAAAATCTCCGTGAGAGTTCGTTCATTTTGGAGTTGTGCAGGATAGTGTAGCCTGACCTAGCTTTTTCAGGTCCCGAATTCCCACCGCCGCGTATTCTCCCTCTTCGGTGAACCTTGCATCTTATGAGAGAACGGCATGTAATTTCTCTCACACAAGCCATTATATCATTTCCTGAAAACCTATAACTACAGTAGGAAAATGCCGATGCAAAATGGACTTATCACCCCACCATGGTCCAACGTTCATTGCTTCTTAGAATTATCATAGAATGATAAAACGGGAGCCATGATAAACTAGTTGGTCGTAGAGTCTGAGGATGACTGGTAGACCTTTATTTTTCACGATATCATCTACACACTCGGCCGCCACTGTCCTAAGCACACAAGTCTAACAAAGAAGAAACATAGCTTCTCTCCACTAGCTTGGATTGGTGAATGCTATATCTCACATGTTGGGAGAAATTGCTCGAGTCTTCATCACGCGTATTTCGCCCCAAAATCGATCTTTTTTCTTTTTCCTTTTATGATTATTTTTATTTTTATTTTGTTTTTTGCATTAATTTTTATTTTATATTTTATTTGTGGGTAAATACATGAGAGCGGCACTTAATTTCGGACGAAGGAAGTATTTGTTTATGAGATGCACAAACACTTTTTTAAAAGATACTTTAGTTCAAAATATAAACATCTCTTTAAGGGCTCCATTGGTTTAAAGGAATTGCCTGGGATTTTGAACAGTAACTTTAGATCACAATGTAAGATCTAAATTTGTCACAAGCAAACACAACTGCTAAGAATTCCTTTTCAGTAGTAGCATAATTACGTTGAGCACTATCTAGAGTTTTACTAACATAATGAATAACATTTAACTTCTTATCAACTCTTTGTCCTAGAACACCACCAACAGCATAATCACTAGCGTCACACATAATCTCAAAGGGCAAGTTCCAATCAGGTGGTTGAACAATAGGTGTAGAATTAAGGCTTTCTTAAGTGTTTCAAAGGCTTCTACACAATCATCATAAAAAACAAATGGAACATCCTTTTGCAAAGATTTGTAAGAGGCCTAGAATTTTAGAGAAGTCTTTAATAAATCTCCTATAGAAACCAGCATGACCAGGAAACTACGGATACCTTTGATATCTTTAGGACATGGAATTTTCTCAATTGCATCAACTTTAGCTTTATCCCACCTCAATACCTCATTCAGAAATTTTTATGTCCCAGACAATACCTTCATTAACCATAAAGTGGCACTTCTCCCAATTCAAGACAAGATTAGTTTGCTCGCATCTCTGCAAAACTCGATCAAGGTTGCTTAAGCAATCATCAAAAGAAGTTCCGTAAATGGAAAAATCATCCATCAAAACCTCAATAATCTTTTCACAAAAGTCAGAGAATATAGCAGTCATACATCTTTGAAAGGTAGCAGGCGCATTACATAAACCAAAAGGCATACGTCTATAAGCATAAGTTCCAAAAGGACAAGTGAAGGTGGTTTTCTCTTGATCAGGTTGTGAAACAGGTATTTGAGAAAATCCAGAGTATCCATCAAGGAAACAAAAGTGTGTGTGCTTAGATAATCTTTCTAGAATTTGATCAATAAAAGGTAGAGGGTAATGATCTTTTCTAGTAGCTTTATTTAATTTTCTAAAATCAAATACCATTCTGTAGCCAGTAACAATTCTTTGTGGGATGAGTTCATTTTTATCATTAGGAACAACAGTAATACCTCCCTTCTTAGGGACACAATGAACGGGGCTTACCCATCTACTATCAGATATAGGATAGATTATACCTGCTTCCAGAAGCTTCAATATTTTAGTTCTTACCACTTCTTTCGTTTTGGGATTCAACCATTGTTGGTGATCAACAACGGGTTTAGCATTAGGTTCCATATTAATTTTGTGCTTACAGAGAGTCGGATTAATGCCCTTTAAATCATCAAGAGTATATCCAATAGTAGCTCGGTGCTTCTTCAGAACCTTCGATATTCTTTCTACTTCATGTTCTGAAAGGTTAGCACTGATAATAACATGATATATCTTTTTCTCATAAAGATAAGCATATTTCAAAGTGTCTGGTAATTGCTTTAATTCAAACACAGGATCACCTTTAGGTGGAGGAGGACCTCCTAGATTTTCAATAGGCAAGTTGTGTTTAAGCAGAGGTCGTTGTTCGAAGAAATTTTTATCTATTTCATTTCTTTCATGCAGATGCATATCATTCTCATGGTCTAGCAAATATTGTTCTAGTGGATCAGTAGGAGGCACATCAATAGAAGCAAGACCAATTATTTCATCCTTACTAGGCAATTCTTTCTTATGATGTTTTCTACTAAACTAAGAAAAATTAAACTCATGAGACTCATCACCAAAACTAACACCGACGATTTGTTTCTCACAATCTATTTTAGAATTGACGGTGTTCAAGAAAGGTCTACCAAAGATAATGGGACAAAAGTCATCTTGTGGGGAACCAAGAACAAAAAAATCAGTAGGGTATTTTATTTTCCCACACAAGACTTCAACATCTCTAACAATCCCAAGTGGTGTGATGGTGTCTCTATTGGCTAGTTTAATAGTAACATCTATGTCTTCTATTTCAGCAGGTGCTATATCATTCATAATTTCTTGATATAAGGTAAAAGGAATAGCATTCACGCTAGCACCTATGTCACATAAACCATGATAACAGTGATCTCCTATTTTAACTGAGACAACAGGCATGCCAACAACAGGTCTATGTTTATCTTTTTCATCAGGTTTGGCAATTCTAGCAGCTTCATCACAGAAGTAGATAACATGCCCATCTAATTTTTCTACCAGGAGATCTTTAACCATAGCAACACTAGGTTCTACTTTGATTTGTTCAGCAGGCTTGGGTTGCTCTAATATAACTCTTATTGACCACATTTGAAACTTTAGCATGCTCCTTTATCCTAACAGGAACGGTGGTTTTTCAATATAAGCATAGGAACAACTGGATCAACATTGTAAATATAGTTTCATCTTAGCTATTACCGGTTCTTTAATTTCTTCTTTAGGTGGGTGATATTTAAACCACTTCTCCTTAGGGAGATCAACATGAGTAGCAATGATTCACAAAAGGAGGCTACTATCTCAGAGTCAAGTCCATATTTAGTGCTAAACTTTTGAAAAGCATCGGTATTCATAAAAGATTAACACATCATACTTAAGCTTAATACCTGACTCTTTACCTTCGTCGAGCTCCATCTTCAGAGTTGCGTTTAATTCTTTCTAAAAGGTCACACCTGAACTCAATAGTCTTCTTCATAAAGGAACCAGTACAAGAAGTGTCAAGCATGGATTGATCATCACGAGAAAGCCGAGCATAAAATTCTGAATGATAATTTCTCTTTGAGAGCTCATGATTGGGCATGAATATAACATTGACTTAAGCCTCCCCCAAGCTAGAGCGATACTTTCTCCTTCACGAGCAAAAATTATATATTATAATTCCGTCACGATGAACCTAGAATCACAATTGCCCAATACGCTTTATGTTCTAACTCCAGAGGCAAATGACAAGCTTTTCCATACACCATTTTATAAGGAGACATACCCATAGGATTTTTATAAGCTGTTCTATAAGCCCAAAGTGCATCATCTAACTTTTTAGACCAATTCTTTCGGGACCTATCGACAGTTTTTTGTAATATCAACTTTATTTCTCTATTGCTAAGTTCAACTTGACCGCTAGACTGAGGGTGATAAGGTGATGCAATTCTATGGTTAATATCATACTTAGCAAGCATTTTACGGAAAGCACCATGAATAAAGTGTGAACCACCATCAGTCATTAAATATCTAGGGACTCTAAACCTTGGGAAAATAACTTCCTTAAGCATTTTAATAGAGGTGTTGTGATCAACACTACTAGTTGGAATAGCTTCTACCCACTTAGTGACATAATCAACAGCAACCAGAATATGAGTATACCCATTAGAGGAAGGAAAAGTCCCATGTAATCAAATCCCCAAACATCAAATGGTTCAACAACAAGTGAATAATTCATAGGCATTTCTTGACGCTTACCAATATTACCAATTCTTTGACATTCATTACAAGATAAAACAAACTTACGGGAATCCTTGAAGAGAGTAGGCCAATAAAAACCAGATTGCAATACCTTGTGAGCAGTTCTATCTCCCGCATGATGCCCTCCATAAACTTCGGAGTGACATTTCCGTAGGATTTGTCCCTGTTCATGCTCAGGTACACAACGTCTAATAATACCATCTACTCCTTCTTTATAAAGATGTGGGTCATCCCAAAAGTAATGTCTTAAATCAAAGAAGAATTTTTTTCTTTTGTTGGTATGTGAAACTGGGTGGTATGTATTTAGCAACTATGTAATTAGCATAGTCAGCATACCAAGGAGTGTTATGAGAAACATTTATTGCAGCTAATTGTTCATCGGGAAAACTATCATTAATAGGTTGTGGGTCATCAAGAATATTTTCTAACCTAGACAAGTTATCAGCAACGGGGTTCTCAGCTCCTTTTCTATCAGTGATATGTAAGTCAAATTCTTGTAGCAAAAGAACCCACCTAATAAGTCTAGGTTTAGCATCTTTCTTTTCCATAAGATATTTTATAGCAGCATGATCAGTGTGAA